>PVJN01000435.1:10798-201434 GCA_004026805.1 Lasiurus borealis
GAGAGCATGTACTGAGGCGGTGGGGAGGGCAATAGGGGGAAAAATAATAAATAAAATTTTTAAAAAAAGAAAAATAAAATATGCAATTATACCTCAAAAAATATTTTTTATTGATTTCAGATAGGAAAGGAGAGGGAGAGAAAGATATAGAAACTTCAATAATGAAAGAGCATCATTGATGAGCTGCCTCCTGCACACCCGCCACTGGGATGGAGCCCACAACCCAGGCATGTGCCCTGATCAGGACTTGAACTGCAACTTCCTGGTTCATAGGTCAACACTCAATCCCTGAGCCATGCCAGCCAGGCTGGTTTTTCTTAATTGCTGGAAATAAAGGGACAAAGAGGACCTCTGTAATGACTTCTGGCCACAGGAACCAGGACTCCCCAAGCCCAGCTCCTCAGCACGAGGTCAGTCTCCACCATCCTAGAAGAGGTTGTGGGAAACTGTGACTGGGCCACAAAGTCTATCTACCCCAACCTGACTGTATAACCTAGTAACAGGTCTGGGAGTGGAGTTGCTTTTTCTCCTAAAAACAGTCAGCTGTTTTTAGGCTCTGTCTCTGCCTCCCCACTCCCACTACCCACTGTGACCTGTTCGTTGTGATAGGAAAAAGGCCAGTTCAGTGATACTCACTGTGGCCAGGGCAGCTGGCAGCCCACCCAATGCACATCCCCTCCTCCTCATAACAGCTGGTTTTTGCTGGGCACTTCACTCCCAGGAATGAGAGACTATGTGCCCCATCCTTCCTAGAAACTAGGGGTGGGCTCTGCCTACATTTCAGCCAGGATGTGTGGGAGCTGTGAAGGAGCCAACTAGGGGCAGATACAGTGACCTCAAGAATGCAATCACTCCAGCAAAGCAGAAAAGGAGGATCTTGGAAGGTCCAATTATTTGGGGGAACTCCCACCTGGCCCCCATCTGCCATATCCCTTGTGTTTAAGTGACTGTAATCACAGCTCCATTATTTGCCATGAAATGTAACCCTGACATGTCCCCACCCCAATCCTGCCACCTCCAAGAGGGAAGACATAGACTGGGACCAGATCCACCTGAAATCCCAGGTGCTCACGGGTAGGAAGTGTGTCTATTCAGCTTCGAACTCCAAGAAGTCAGTGCGTGCCTGCACATATGCAGCAGCTGGTGAGCACTTGTTACACTGATTGTATGAGCTTTATAATGTTTATGCTTTGACAGACTTACAGATAGTTCTGTAGCAGTCACGTTGTTCTATATCTTGCTACTTCATTCAGTCAATATCAGGATGGTTAACTAGCTTTCTCCCTAACCCCAAATGTTTCTGCATCCATACCACCTACTCCCATTAGAGGGCTCATGTGCATACAAACTACAGGACCTGCCCTTTCTCTGAACCCCAATCTGATAATACATAAGGTAGAAAATATTCATTTGAAGAGATTTCAGCAGATTTGAGGTAAAGGTAGTAGTAAAAGAGTTATAAAGAAAATATTACATATTAAATTTATAGATTTTAGCTAGAGCAATAAAAATGGAAAATCTGTAGTCCTACTAGTAAATGTATGTTAGAGAAGAAGAAAGCCACATATAAATAAGCAAAGCATCCATCTCAAAAAAGTAAGAAGAAAATTGAAAATAGACCAAAGAAAATAAAGGAAATAAATAATAAAGAGCTAAAATTCTATCTAATAAAGAGGGAATATGCTAATTGACCATCACTCTATCCAAAGATGGCTGCACCCACAGCTGAGGCCAAGTTCCCTTAAGGAGGCTTAATGAGCAATCAGCAGGGACCTGAGGCTACGCCCTCCCCCGCCCCCATGTGGCTTGATAGGGGATCTCAGCCTGTTCCCCCAACCTGGCAGGGCTTGACAGGGGACCTCAGGCCATGCTCCTCACCCTGGCGTCAGGCTGGGAGATGTCAGGCCTCGCCCTCCAACCCCTGGTGCCAGGCTGGAGACCTCAGGCCGCAACCCCCACCCCAGAGCCAGGCCAGGGGACCTGAGGGCATGCCCCCCCACCCACCCATCAGAAGTTAACGGGGGAGCTCAAGGTGTACTAACCATCCTAGTGTGGGCCAGGGGACCTCAGGCTGTTCCCCTCATCCCAGCGCCAGGCTGGGGGACCTCAGGTGGGGCTTGACAGGGGACTTCAGGCCATTCCCCTGATCCATCAGGCTGGGTGATCTTAGGCTGTACCTTCTGCCCCAGCACTGGGCCAGGAGACCTGAGTCTGCACCCTCCTGCCTGGAGGGGTTTGACAGAGGATCTCAGGCCATGCTCCCCACCTGGCGGGGCTTGATAGGGGAACTGAGGCTATTCTCCCCCCCCCCCCAGTACCAGACCAAAGAACCGGAGGCTGTGCCCCTCTGCCTGGCGGGGCTTGATGGGGAACCTCAAGGCATGCCCCCCACCCCATCTGCGGGACCTCAGGCCATGCCCCATGTCCTGGCACCAGGCCAGGGCATCTGAGGCTATGCCCCCTGCCTGATGGGGCTTCACAAGGGTGGGACTGGCTGGGTCTGGACCTAGCCCAATGAGAGCAGGAGGGGCAGGTCTAGATCTCACATGTGCATGAATTTCATGCACTGGGCCACTAGTGGTTTAATAAAAGCAAACGTTCAGTAAGGAGAAGCAGAGGCCAAAAGTGAGTTCTTTGATGTGATTAGTGAGGTTCACATGCTTCTGACCTTGAACAAGAATCTAAAGACCCAGAGCAGCAGAGGGCTGGGGCTGTGGGGAGAGGGGCTGAGGAAAGAGAAAACTGAGAGAGACTCAATGGAAGTGGGTAGCAGTGTGGTAACTGTGGGGTAGGGTAGGGAGGTGGAAGAGGGCATAGGGGATATCAACAGGGATGGAAAAAGAAAGAAAGAAAAAGTGATAATAAAGACAAGGAACAAACCACCAACACAGGAATGACAACACGGACATCACCACAGAGATTGCAGGAGTTATAAGGTAATACTGTACCTACAAATGTGAGAATTCAGAGCAAACTGAAAAATTCCTATATGTAACTAATATTTGGAAAAATATAAGCAAACTGATTCAAGAAACCAAATAAAGCCTAAGAGAGTCCCAAAACAATGAAATGGAATCATAGTTCTTCCCCTGAGAAAACGTCACACTCAGGTGGTTTTAAGTGACTTCCTCAGACTCTCCAGGAGCAGGTCACACCTGAGCCCAGCACCAGCTACGGACTCAGGACAGCCGCCCTGCAGCTCCGCCCCGCAGGCACTGGTATGAAATGTCCCCTCCAGAAGTGACGCCACTCTCTTCCAGGGGACACTGGCCATGGCGTGGCTTATATAGTAAGGAAGGAAGAAATTAAAGACATGAGAATTAAAAAGAAAGGGGTTTTATTATTTACAGGTTACCTAACTGTCCAAAAAACCCAAAAGAATATTCAGGCAAATTGTTACAGTTTATCAAAATAGTCAGTTTATCAAAATAGCTTATTATATGATCCATGCACAACAACCAACATTATTTCTTGACCAATGACAGAAAAGGGAAAAAATGTAATATCATTCAAATAGTAGAGATAATGACGGATGAGACTGATATGAGACGGGAAAAACCTGAATGGGAACATTTTTTTCAAGTTTGATTGCAAGGCATTAAAGCCCGGCCAGTGTGGCTCAGTGGTTGAGTGTTAACGGTTTGATTCCCAGTGAGGGCACATGTCTCAGTTATGAGCTCAATTTCCAGTAGGGGCATGCAGGGGGCAGCCGATCAATGATTCTCTCTCATCACTGATGTTTCTATCTCCTTCCCTCTCCCTTCCTCTCTGAAATCTATAAAACTATTTTTTTAAGAAAGTCTTTATAAATAACTACAAAACAAGTGGCAAGAGAAACACTGTGTACTCGCAGGAAGATGCGGCCCCAATGAGCTCCCTGCCACTGATGTGGGCACTGAGGAGTCACAATCTCAATTCCAATGGGGTTTTTCATGGAACATGATGGACTGACTTTAAAATTCATACAAAGCAATCAAGGGCCAAGACTAGCCGTGATTTCCTCCAGGACAGTGACAGTGTGGAGGTGCCCACCAGATCACAGAAATGCGGTAAGTGTAGACTCTGCATGATGATGACACAGCCACAGACAACTGGCCAGTGGAAAGGAATAGAAGGCCCACAATTAAACCCTAACATGCATGGAGAGTTGATAGGAAACAGAGACGGTTTTGTAAACTACTAAACAAAGAATAACTATTTATTAAGTGGTCCTGGGAAAGTTATGTATCTATACAGGGGAAAAAAACAGCTTGGATCCCTACAGTATTTCACAAATAAAACTCTATTCCAAGTCAATAAAAGACTCTTAGGTGAATATCTTCATGATCTTTGAGTAGAGAAATACTCTTAAACAAAACAGAAAAAAGTAGGACTAGACAGGGAAAGTTTGATAAGTTAGACTACATTGAAATTGAGAACTTCTCTTCATCAAAAAATAATATAAAGAAAATTAAAAATAACTCACACACTTGGACATCAGCATCACATCTAACTGGCAAAGGACCTACATTCAGAAGACATAAAGCACTACATATCAATACACAAGGAAAAGGTACAGACTTCTCGATGAAGAGAAATACACATGGACAGGATTCATGGGGGAGGACTGGTAATCTCCCAGCCCAAAGTTGCTTTCCTGGATTCACATGTTATGTTATTAAACTTTCACACACATATTTATATGTAATAGGTAAGAAAACGGAACCAAACCCTACCTTATCCTGATACCAAACCAGGCACACCCAGTATAAGAAAAGAAAATCATATACCAGTATCCTTCATGAATACAGATGCAAAAATTCTCAACAAAATACTAGCAGACTGGATCTAGCAGTACATGGAAAAGGATAATACTCCTTTTTTATCAGATGGCTTATCAATCACAGTGATCCATCATACAAGCCAACAAAAGAAGAAACCACACGGTCACATGAATGGATGCCGAAAAGCACTTAACAAAACTCAACATCAACTCATGATAAAATACTCAGTAAACTGGGAGTAAAGGGAAAACCCTTAATCTGATAAGGGGTGCCTACAAAGAACCTAGAGCTAACATTTTATGTAATAATGAAAGATTGAATGCTTTCGCTTAAAACAAGGAAACCACCCACCACTCCTATTCACCATCACAATGGAGGTCCTAGCCAGTTCAATATGAAAAAAAAAAAAGAAGAAAAGAACAAGCATACAGAAAATATTCTCATGAGACATGATTGCATAAGTTCCCAAAGAATGTCCCAAACCTTCTAAAATTAATAAGTGTGTTTAGCAAGACTGTGGAATACAAGGTCAACCCACAAAAGTCATATTTCTATACAGGATATCTCAAAGAAATGTATACATATTATAAAGGCAGTGTTTATTAAAATATATTTTATTTTCAAAATGTAATAGAATCTACAGCTATTAGTTGTTAAAGTGTGTACACATTTTTTGAAACACCCTATATATAAGCAATAAATCATGAGAAAGAAAACATTTAAAAATAATACTGCCTCTGCCTGTGTTACTCAATGGTTAGAGCATTAAGCCATGCACCAGAGAGACTTGAGTTCAATTTCTGGTCAAGGACACGTACCTGGGTTGCAGGTTCACTCCCTGCTTCTGGTCAGGATGGGTGCAGGAGGCCACCAGTCCATGTGTCTCTTACATAGATGTTTCTCTCTCTCCCCCTCCTTCCCTCCCTCCTACTCTCTGAAAAACAATGGTAAAAATATCCTCCAGTGAGGATTAACAACAACAAACAAACAAACAAAAAACAATAACATGTACAATAGCTCCAGAAATTATATGTTTAGGCATAAGTACAAACATATTCTAAAAATTATAAAATCCTGATGAATGAAAGGAAGGAAGGCCTACTTAAATGGAAAGACATACAAATTTCTTGGATTGGAAGACTGTCCACAACCAGCCTACATATTGTATGCAATTCCAATCAAAATCCCAGCAGAGCTGTTGTGTATACATCCAAGCTGATCCCAAAATTGCTATGGAATTGCAAAGCATCCAAAATAGCCAAACAACTATAAAAAAGAAGAGCAAAGTTGGAGATCTTCTGCTATCTATATATATAAAAGCCTAAACAACCGAACAACCAAACAACCGTAGTCATCGGTCACTATGATGTATACTGACCACCAGGTGGAAGACGCTCAATGCAGGAGCTGCCCCCTGGTGGTCAATGCGCTCCCATAATGGGAGCACTGCTTAGTTAACAGACAGGTGCCAGATACAGGGCTCACAGCTGGCCACTGCAGCCCAGAGACCACAGTGGAGTGGCAGCAAGCCTACCAAGCTGCAGCAGCAGGCACAATGGGGCTGAATGAGCAGGAGCAGCAGGCAGCATTGTACCACCAGTTTCTGCTCAATCCCCACAGGCCACACTGAGGAAACTCACCAGTGTATGAATCCTGGGCCTCTAGTCCAATTTATAAAGTTACAGTAATCAAGATATTGTGGTATTGGCACAGGAATAGAAACAGGTGTCAGTGCTACAGAATAAAGTTCAGAAATAGACCCACACAAATGTGACCATTCAATCTTTGGCAAAAAGACAAAGACAATTAGAGGGGGGAAGTGATAGCCTTTTCTACAAATGCTACTTGGAATAATTAACCAACCCTATGCAAAAAAAAATAAATAACTGTGATCTAAATATTACTCCTTATATAAAAAATCTAGAGGCCCTGTGCACGAATTTGTGCACAGGTGGGGTCCCTTAGCATGGCCTGCGGGGATTGGGCCGAAACCAGCAGTCCAATGCTATCTGCCACTCCTGCCTGCCAATCCCATTCATCCTGGCCTCACTGTACCTACTGCGGGCTCACACCCAATCAGTCCTGATCAGGAGAGGCTTGCACATCCACAGTAGCACTTGCCAGCTGTGAGCTCTGTATCTGGTGCCTGTCCCAAGGGGGTGGGGGGCCAGGATGTGATTGGCCCTCTAGGCAGGCAGTGGAATGCCCTTGCTGGCCCAGGATCCAAATATATCCCCCTGATATTTGTGCCAATTGTTGGGAGCTACCTGGCAGCCACTTTTACTAGTATATTGTTTCTTTCTTGCAGAACATCTAGGGCAAGGAAGCAAGTGCAGTGTCCAAGGCTGACTTCCAGGAGGCCAGTGGCGCTGTCGGGATCATGCCAGCATCAGTACCTGGCCCCTTCTCCAGAGATTGGACCTGCAGAACTACTGAGGGAGGGAGTGGCTGCCCGGACAGGTCAGTCAGCTGAGCAGCATTCCCACTGTGGGAGCGCACTGACCACCAGGAGCAGTTCCTGTGCTGAGTGTCTGCCCCATGGTGGTCAGTGTGTGTCAAAGCAACTGATGGTTCAGTCATTTGGTTGTTTGGTTGCTTAGGCTTTTTTTTTTTTTTAGGCTTTTATATATATGTAGATTAATGGAGGGCATCAGAGCTCTAATAGAAAATGTTAATCTGTAAAACTTTTAGAAGAAATCACAGAAGCAGTATATGTGACCTGGACTTGAATTTAGATATGACACCAACAGCACAATCCTTAAAAATAAAATTGACTCAAACATCATCAAAATGAGAAATATTTGCTTTGCAAAAGCATTGTTAAGAAAACATATGATCTGCTGTAGACTTGGGGAAAAATGTTTATAAATCAGTGACCCAGTAAAAAGACTGTGTACAGAAAATACAAAAGTCACACAACCCAAATTTTAAAAAATGGGCTAAGAAAGATTTGAACTAATACTTCACCAAAGAGCATCTACAGATGGAAAAGGAGCAGATGAGCCGATTCTGGACCTCAACGGTGTTGGGAACCAAAGCCACACCACAGGCATCAAGCAGATAGCCCTGAGTGAATGCCTGGCATTGCCACACGATGGACAGCCGAGCGCCCAGCCATTCCCACAATGCACTCTGACATAGAGGCTGACTGTGTGTTGCAAGGGTAAGCACTGATCATAAAACCCCAGCAGACCAAGCCTAACTGTTTATCCAAGGAAATGAAACATGCTCACAGAAACCAAGACTGAATGTTTGTAGTGGCTTTATTTGCAGTTGCCAAGAATTGGAAACAAGCCCCGGTCCATCTGCCTGAGGCTGAACAATCAGAACGAGGTACACTCACCAGTGGAAAAGGTTCAGCAATGAAAAGGAAGCGCGCATGTGTGTCACGGCATGATTGACTCTCACGTGCATCATTCTAAAGCAAAAAGGCATATTCAAAAGGTCCCATACTATATGATTTCGTGTATGAGACCGTCTGGAAGAGGGAAAATTATAGGGACAGAAAATGAATAAGTGATTGTCAGAGGCTGAGGGGAGAGGCGGGGATGGATTATAAATGGAGGCAGGAAAACTCTTTGTGGTGATGAGTATTTTTAAAATCTTAATTTTGATGATAGGTGACTATTTGCTTTCGTCAAATGCATGAAACCATATGTTAAAAAGGTTTATGTATTTTTTTACTTCAACATACTTGATTTAACAATGTACTAGGATAGAAATATAAATTTATAGGAAAGTTATTTCAAAACAGGAAGCAAAGGGAATACCATAAATATAGTCACCCTAAATAAAGAATGCTACATTCATATGGTGTATTCTATTCTAGATTAATAATCAAGCTTGAAGTTCCTACTAATCATAACTACAAATATAGATTGAACAGCAACAATTAATTTATTTTAAGAGAACCATAATGTAGAAGAGCAAGACTTAAGTGTAGATATCCCAAACCTCTGTGTTTTTACCTTTTTATTGATCTGAGTCATGGCTTGCTAAAACCAGGGAGGAAATGGAAGCACAGAGCAATCCTGGAAAACATTCTCACAGCGTCATCTACCCAGCACAGCAAAAAGAATCTGAAACCAACTGTCCAGATGAAGAGTATGTGCCTTTGTCTCCGCCCAGTCTTTTATAGTGTTTAAACAAGGATTTTTTTTTTTTTTGTAAGCCTTGACTTTCAAAAGGTCACATGTGCGACATTTCCCTAAATCTTTGTCTGGTCTCACAACAAGGTGAGTTTCTTAATGCTGCCTCGATTAGGTGAAAGGCATGCGGGGGAGGGAGGAAAGTTAAATAAAAAGCTATCTCAAATAGCATTTTTTAAAAAGCAAACATCAACCTTGTAAGTATTAAAAGCACGTCCTGAAATCCACTCTGATGACAGTTTAAGAAAGCCGCTTTTATGTGCTCGGAGCCCTGCTCAGCAAGGTCTTTCAAATTCGGGTGTTTACCTAAAAATACAGGCCAGGGCTGGGAGCTGGCCTTGAAGAGGCGCCTTTTGATTGCACATAGTGAACTCAATCTTTAACTAATAAATTGTCCCACACCTTTGTCTCGTCCAAAAAAGGCAGAGGTCTGCTCCTCACAAGAACGTACAAGCCTCTTTAAAGGAATAGGTTTTGACTCTGTGTCTCTGTACTTGTTGACTTAGAGTTTCTATGAGTGACAATGCACATCACGGGGTCTTTTTAACTCTGTCATCTGTGCTACTGAGTGTACTTTGACTCAGATCAAAGTTGAAAGCTTCTAGAAAGTACACAAACCACAGTGTGACAAATAGCATGCTGTGTTTGACCCAGCAAACAATAAATCACTTTCATCCATCCAGGTAAAGAATCCCGTGTTTTCAGTGCTAATTCTGAAGTCTGAAATGAACAGAGCTCCGCCACATTCTTTAAAAAAGACGTAAGAATCACATTCTACAAGCGCTGAGTCTCGCTGTTCAAAGGCCTGTGGTTTCAATTCGCTCTTGTCTGAAATGCACTGCAAAATTTAAACCAAGTAGGACACGTTCAGATAAAACATGTTAAAGTATCTCTATTTTCTTGGTTAAAAAGTTATTTTGTGTTATATCTGTGCACCACAAACTGTATCAAAAGGAGCTATATGATTCAGCAACACTACAACTACCTGTCTATTTCCTGGTGAGCCGTTACCTTTAGGGGCCCTTGAAGCAAGGACTGGTGACTAAGTAACTGGAACAAAGACAAAGTTAGCTGGGGTTTAACCTGACTAGGGCTGTGACCTCTACGAACAGCAAGGACCATGACTGTTTGCTAAGCACTTGCTGTCTTCTAGGGACTGGCTCAGTGCTTTACACATATTACCTCATTTAATCTCTAAGAAGTCCTTCGAGGTAGATATCATTATTCTCATTTTCCAGATGAGGAAACTAAGGCACAAAGAAGTTCAAGAGTTTGCCCCGGATCACACACGTCTAGGGGTGACCTGTCACTGTATCAGAGAGTGACAGAGCTTGGATTCGAACTAAGCACCTTTACTTCCAAAACCCAACTTGGAGGTACCATGGTGAGAACATTTTACTTTAACACAATTGAGTGACTATAATGACTTAAGAACTGATGCACTGCCCTAACTGGTTTGGCTCAGTGGATAGAGCATCAGCCTGCGGACTGATGAGTCTCAGGGTTCGATTCCGGTCAAAGCCATGTACTTTGGTTGTGGGCACATCCCCAGTTGGAGGTATGCAGGAGGCAGCTGATTGATGTTTCTCTCTCTATCCTTCTCCCTTCCTCTCTGTAAAAAAAAAAAAAAAAAAAAAAAATCAATAAACTTTGTTTTTTTAAAAAAGAACTGATACACTGATCTTTTCTTCCAAATGCCTTCCTGAATCTAAACGTTCTCCTACTTTACCCCTTCCAGAGTGGTTTAAATGGCATGGACCTCCCAACATGGAAAATTATGAATGGAACAAACTCACTGGGTACGGATGGGGTACTGGCAGTGTGCTAGGGGTACCGTAACTGAGAAAGCAAGCAAGTTCTTTTTCATTTTGCACAGAGAAGTATGTTCTGGATTTATCTGAAAAATGTGTTTTTGGACTCAGATGTCTGCTAGAGACTACAAATTGGTAAATCTAAAATTTAACTAACCAGACATTTCAAACTTTCACTAGCCCTTCTGGCCTCTACAATGACCCTGAATAATTAGTGAACACAATCTGTGTGATTAGGACAGCAACTGGCATTACCAACTGAATGCAGAAACAGCACACTGCTGGGGCACAGCTGCTGGCCCTTCCCATGGGCACCATGCGCAGGCAGGTGACCAGCAATTTCAACACCTGCTGGCCAAATGCTGGCAGGGACAGCAACGGTGCCCTCAGCACTGAAGCCAAAGCCTAGCGCCCCCACAGGACTTGCCAGAGACATTTATGTTGTAAGCTGTTAACATATTTTCTAAAGGTTATTCTAGGAATCCCTCCAGAAAAAAAGAATAAGAGAACTTTCAACTAGAAATCTAAATCTAAATCTATTTCTTGTCACATGAAGCTATGAGCCATGATCATCTGAATCAATGTAGGAACATCCTCACTCCTCCACAGCCCCGACCCTCCAAGCCCCTTTACCTCCTTCCCAGAAACCTGCATTTCAGCCTGCAGAGCGCTCTGCCCAGCTCCACAGCCCTCCTTCCAGGAACTCTGTGTCTGACAGCCATCTCACCACAGGGCAGTGCTGGCCAAGTCTCCGTGCACTGGCCACATGTCCTCCATTGTCACCAAACAGCACAAGGTCTTCATATCATTCTTCTCATTCTAGTCTGTGACCCTGAGAGCAGACTTTTAACTGATTTCACTTGGTGGTCTTCGTAGGTCCTAGCATGATACTTTCATAAACAGCTATTTAATAAATATTAGGGGAGTAAATGGGTCAACTATGGAAGTAAAGACAGAGCAATCTGTTCTCCTAAATTGGTTTTGCGCTTTTTTTTAAATATATTTTTTTATTGATTTCAGAGAGGAAGGAAAAGGGAAAGAGAGGGAAACATCAGTGATGAGAGAGAATCATTGATTGGCTGCATCCTACATGCTCCTTACTGGGGATCAAGCTCACAACCCAGGCTAGTGCCCTGACTGGAATTGAACCATGACCTCCTGGTTCATAGGTTGACACTCAACCACTGAGTCATGCTGAGCATATTGTTATGCTGAGAATAACACAGAAATGGACACCAATTAAAATACATACACATGTAAACTATGCCGTATACCTGAAACTAATACAAAATAATATTGAATATAAACTGCAATTGAAAAAAAAGGGAAAATTTTGTTTTAAATATACATGAAAATAGTCCCATACCAAACCACTGACAGGATTATAACAAAATAGAACAAGTTCAGAAAAAAGAGGACTATGCCTTTATCACTCCTTCATTCTGTTTCTTTTTGCATTTGCATGCCACTAACCCTCTTTCTGTTAAAGAGGCGAGACATGTAAAAGTTCTTACCTGGCCTTTGCTCGGGGGGAGTATCTGCTCCTGTCTGCGTGAGTCTGCTAAGAGTAATAAAGCATTTCAAGGCGATCACAATGGAACACCATTGGGGCCTAGGCAGCTGGACCCTTTCAGTCCAGCCCCATGCATTGCTGTGTACACAGATGTGATGCCTGATGCACACCCCTGCCACCCTGCAGTGTGCCCCACGCTCCCTGGCCTTATGATTCATTTTGAAGGCAATAAAGAGACAGTGACATTTATCAAAATAAGACTTCATATGAATGAAAAGTATAATATGCGAGACAGTTGGTACCAAAAGGCTTATGACTAAGAAAGAAAACAAATGCAGGAGAAATGAATGAAGCCTTCACCGCCAGCAAGAGGATGCACGTAATGGTGAAAATCACAGAAACTTTACCTCCAATAACTTATGCTTTGAACAAAACATGTATGTGAACTACAGAAAAGTAGGTTCATGGTCTCACTCAAACACCTGACCTGCGAATTAACAAGCTCTTCACTCGGGGACGAAGACCTCATTGGGAAGTCACTGGTGTTGTCATACTTGAGAACCACTGACAGCCAAGGCCCACTTCTTGCTTTCTTACACCCAGCGTCTCACTGGCCTGTACAGAGCAAACTAGGGCCGCGCAGGTGTGAGGGTGGCAGGCCCGAGTCCGGGGCAGAGCTGGCCATCACCCTGCTCCCTGTACCCAAGCGCCCACTGGGCAGCCCTAAAGGCCCCATGTCCTCAATTTAGGCTTCACACATGACTTTCTTGAACTAGGCATCTAACAGGCATGCCAGTAGGCACTCCCCAAGTGCCCCCTTGCCTAGCACAGGCCGCAGCTGGAGGAGGGCACACTTCTGCGGGACAACTGGATGGCCGTGTGGCCAGCGGCCTCCAGAACCAGCACGTGGCCTCTCTTCTTGGTTCCTTCTCCTGCAATGGCCTGTGCAGATGGGAAGTGACGTCAGTTCCCATTCAGTCCAGCCCCCAGTGCCCACCTGAGGTGTCCCTATGGCTTGAAACCCCTGAGTTTAGGGGGAGAGGAGCCTGTATTATAGCGTTATTGTCACTATAGACACTGACACAGCACAAACACTGAGAGGGAGAGTACACCATGGACAGTGGCCAGGTGGACATGACAACAGAACTAAGGTCACAACCTCAAAAGCAACCCAGCCCCAAACGGCAGACCTGGTGCTGACTGCAGCCTCCATATGACCAGCTGAGAAAGCCAGACACACCCACCCCAGTCAGAGAAGTGTCCCTCTTATATTTAGGGCCCCCTAACCCCCTATGCCCATAGCCTGCATCAGGCACCCCATGCCCAGTTCTCTCTGCGGTGCCCTCCTGTCTCGCCCTTGCCACACCCCTGGCTCCAGTGAGCTCTGCATGAAGGGCCTGGGTGCCCTCGTTTTTGGGGCCCTTGTCTCCAGAACAGGCAGGAGTAGAGAAGGGGACATGATTACAAGTGACAACAGATCCACGGCCAGAAACCAAAGGAGGGGCCACGGGCCCGACCATGGCTATGTGAATAAATAGGACCAGACTGAAAACCAGTATGACCTTCTCCCACTTCAACTTGGACTTTTAAAGCAGGCTTTTCTTTGCAAATGATTTTAAATTCTTCAGTGTGTTCCCAAGGGCTCCTCTTAATCCCTCCCCTGGCAAACCTGGTCTTTTGAAGCTCCTTCCCGACCAGCGCCCTTGTCAAATCATCACCTGGCCTAATTCTCCCAGATCTCCAGTCAGCGATGGCTTTACCTAAAGTCCACCGGCACTTTCATCAGCTACATTAAATCCTGAGTCTTTCACAAGACTTGTCATTCAGCTTTGCAACCTATTTGCCTTGTATTCTTAACAGTTTATGGTGTCCTCTGTCTGTGAGACTCACAAAGAGGCCGATGGCACAGTGACAGCGAGGAGTGGGAGAGTGTTTGCATAGAGCTCCTTTTATAAATGGGTGAGCAGAGAAATGGAATAATGCAATTGGGATAGCAAAACCTCCATGTTTTCATAATCTCCCCCACATTTTAGAAATATCATTTATAAACAAAAATTTGTAGTAAAATATTTTTATCTAAAAAAAAACTCGATACTTTTTATTTTAAAATAGCATGTATAGCATGTATAGTTAGCCATTTAGCTATTCACAGGCCTTGGGAATCTGCTCTTAAGAATTACTCTGGGTTGTGAGATTTAGGTTCAAACATGTTTACTTTCTTTTTGTATAACTGCATAGTATGAGAAATTTTATGACAAATCTCTATTACTTCACAGGAAAAAAAATCTGTCTCTAGTGTAAGTTCAGACCACCTCCTCCTCAATCAGAAGATAGAATCCATGGCCATGTCAGTACCTGGCCACATTCCTGCCTTGCTTCTGCACAGACAAGACATAGAGTCAGATTCCCCTTCATACACTTAAATCACACACATAGCCCTCCCACCTTTGCTCCCCGTTCTATGAGATATGCAGCACAATGACCTTTCTTTCACATGTGTACACACATAGCCCTTAAATACAGCCCACATAACAGCTGATTTCTTCAGCACAGTGGGGGTGTGGGCGCAGCCTGTTCACTGTAAGCACATACGTGTCCTTCTCCAAGCGACTAAGCAGAGCAGCCGACACGTCTTGCAGCCCACTGCTAACTTCTTCAGACCAGTATCAGAGAATCCCATTGTGACCAGAATTCTGAAATAAACGTCCCGTGTGAGGGCTTGCACACTGGGCTGGGCGGGACAAGGTGTGCACAATGAGGGTGCTCAGAAGTCATACATGCTCTGCATCCAGGCAACTTCCTAGGCCCCTCTTTAACCAACAAGCAAAAAGGCTAACCCTAATATAAAACACCACACACTGAGAGCCATGGGGGAGTGTGACATGCTAATGACCTCACCCAAGAACACCTCCTGGCGATGTGTCTTAGGTCAAGGATGGGATTGCATCTTAAGGAGGACTGAGGAGGGTATTTCTCAACCCTGTCTTCAATGTCCATCTTGTCAGCCAGGCTTCTGTCAAGAATTACAAAGTTATATCTGCAAGGTTAAATTGTCAAACAAAAACCTGCAAAAAAATATTCTGCATAGCTAACAAGAAACACCTATTTCTGCCCAGGCCAGTGTGCTCAGTGGGTTAGAGTGCCAGCCCAAGCACCAGAGGGTCTTGGGCTCCATTCCCGGTCAAGGACATGTGCCTCGGTTGCAGTTTGATTCCCATTTAAGCTGATGTGGGAGTCAGCAGGAGGCAGCCAATTGATGTGTCTCTCTCATATTGGTGTTTCTCTCTCTTATTTCCCTTCCTCTCTTCCACTCTCTCTTAAAAAAATAAAAACAATAGAAAAAATTGTCCTCCAGTGAGGATTAACCCTCCCCCCCCCAAAAAAGCAAGAAATACCTATTTCTTTGGGATAGAGATGCAGGTAGTAAAACTGTTGTGAAATTTTAAATATGTGGATAAAGGAAAGGAATACATGGACATAAAGAGTTCATACACATGGGAGGTTTTCATCACATCACAGCCCTAAGGTTGTGATAGTACACCTGTTTATCAAACCAATACTCCCTGTTACAAGTAACAGAAAAACAGACCAAAACTGGCTGAAGTGTGAAGGGACTTCAGTCACTCAAGTAAGGCTAAGAGGAGGGTTAGCTTCCGGCTAAAACGACAATGCTAGGGCTGGCCTCAGTCCCAGCCTCCCCACTCCCTGCCCAGGCGCCCTCGTGGCCTGGAGGGTCCTCAGCAGCTCCAGGCCCTCACTGGATGAGAGAGCCAGCACCATTGTGATTTCCAGTCTCTTCTTGCTCGTCTTCAGTAGGAAGAATTAAAGGAATTTTCCCGTAGCTTCCACTAACACACTGAGTGCACCTAGTCAGCCTGCTTCGGTCTTGCATTCATGTGTTACACCATGTGTAACATCCCAGTTAAGTCGCTGCAGCCAGGGACTAGCTTAGGCTGGTCATATATTTCATCCCAGAATCCCCCAGGGCTCTTTGACTTATGATGGGGTTACAACCTAATGTACCCATGGTAAGTTGAAAATGTCTTAAGTGGAAAGTGGATTTTAACACTACACTGTGGAGTACAGGTGTGTGCCTCATGGTGGCCGGCCTGCGGGGGGCTGCGGCTTACTGGCGCTGCCCAGCACCACAGAGTATCTTACTGCATAAGATGAAACATGAAAAATCATGTTGCCATGTGTGCACATATACATGCAGAGAAGTCCGATATAAATGTAACCGGAATCCAGAGCAGAGAAGGGTGGGGTAGAGGCAGAAAAGGTAGTGGAGGCAATAAATGGCTGCCTTGGCTGGTGTACCTCACTGGGTTGGGCATCCATCCCGGCACCAAGAGGTTGCCAGTTCCATTCCTGATCATGGCACATGCCTGGGTAGCAGGTTCCACGGAGGTGCAGAAGGTGGTCCATTGATGTTTCTCTTATCAATGTTATCTCGCCCTCTCTCTCTCTAAAGTCATTAAAAACATATTTAAAAAATAAAAATAAATGGCTTATGTTTCGTCAGCTGTCCTGAAAACTGCAGATCCAAAAAGCCAGTGACCTCCCAGCACAAGGCTCAAGAGAAAACTAGAAGGGACCCTAGAAGCATCCCCATCCCCCCCCCAAGTCAGCGCCCCCACCACACAGCCTTAGGCTAGTGGAGCGTGCGCGGTGCAGCCCTGAGCCGCGCGAGGCCAGAAGCATGCGCAGAGAAGCCGTGTGCAGTGGGGGAGCTGGCCATGCCCAGAACTTGTCAATGGCAAGACTGGCCCTTGAACATGCGTGCGGGGCCGGGGGAGGGGGGGAAGGGAGTTGGAGGATAACTGCAGAGGCGGCAGTTGCTAGGCAACGGTGAGCGGTCACAAAGGTGGGGAAGCAGACTGTGGTGAGGGCAGGGAGGACTGGGATCGGTTACTGGTTACACCCAGAGCTAGAGATGAGCAGGCAGCAGGTGAGGAGGCGGGGACAGGGGGGAGCGCTGAGGCCTGGGCCAGGTCCGCCCCCCCCCCTACACCGCACGCCCACCAGACAGGGAGCCCTTCCGTCCAGGGCAGCCCTAGTGACTGACGTGCCTCGGTGGGGCCTAAAAACATCAAAAGTCTGAAATGGGTGATTTCTGAAACCTAACACTACCCGGTACTTAAGAGGGAACCGAATCCAAAGGCCTGGCCATATTTTTGTGGAGAATTTAACAATTTAATTTTACATTTGTCTGCTTCTGGCCATTCCAGCTGTGATCTCACCAAAAATGTGCAAACAAGGAATTCACAAGTTATGAAAAATAAGACAGTATGTCCAATTTTACTTATTGCGTGTTTTTAATTGGCATGTTTATTAACTAGCTTAAGGCCACTTAAAAAATTGGTAACTAATTACTTTGGCACCACAAAGATATCTTTTGTTACCAAGCTACCTCTTAATAATAATACTGGAGTTTACAAAGAAAGAATATTTCTATTAATTTCAGCTCTTAATATGGGGCAAGGATTACGTTTCTAAGAGCCAAGCCTGAAATCTCGTAGCAGCCTGGAGGAATGTGGGGCAATAATGACCATTTATAGAGTATCTTTAATGTGAAGGGCTCACGGAAGATACTTTACAAAAACTGCCTCCTGTACTCACACTAACCCTGCAAGGTGTGTGTGTGTTATTATACCTGTTTTAAGGTGAGGAAGCTGACTCATATGCAAGTAAACTGCCCAGCAAACAGGTGGAGAAAGACTGGACCTCCAGTGTGACCCCACATGGGTGTGTATGTGTATGTGTGTGTGTGTGTGGTCACACTGAAGCGAGCCAGCGTTCCTCTCTGTCCCCTGCATTCAGTGTCTCCTTTCTCCCCGGGTGAGAAACCCATGCTGAGCCCCTGGGTGACTCTCTTCGTGTACGTGGTGCAGCATGTTCGCTTCCCATTGCCCTCCAGATCTCAGTGAGTGCTCTCTCTGGAGGAGCTTCACTCCCAGCCCAGCCTTCGGCCTGAGGTTTTTGCATTCATGTGTAACACCATTCTGTTGCCTCGCTCTCCTGTGCAGCCTCAGCCTGACTTGCTGTGGACTATGTTTCTAAGTAGAAGAATGAAAGGAATGCAATACCATGATGACAGAATTTGATAGAGCCAAGCAAGCGGCAATGCTTCCTGATTTAGCATGTTAAAAAATAAGGTACACAATTCTTTTCTGAAATATACACCTGGTTGTAGTCATGGATATGTTTTACTTCAGTTATGTGAGAGTATGAAAACAGCTGACAAGCTTCACTTCACTGAGGAACTGCCCACTTTATTCACAGCACCTCTTGGCTGCATGGCAATTTTATTCCATGTGAGTTTTCACCAAAAAAGCATCTACTAAATGCAAGATGCTCTGGTATAACAGAGCAAGATTGGTCTGCAGTCTAACTCAGAGTGAAACAGAATTTGTTTCAGTACACACACTTTTATAGCAGCAGTCGCCAACCTTTCAGACCTTGTGGTCCGCGGACCACTGGTTATGACTGCTGCTTTATAGGTCATAATGAATTTATCTGCATTGTAATTAATCCGCAGAGACTAAATGAACAGCCATTACCACGTCATTTCCATAATGAGGCAACGGCTCTGCTCCCATTCAGCTGACAAGGGGCCAGCATCCTTTCCTGGGACACTTGGTTTAGGCAGCTTTCCCGGTGGAGTATGAAAGCCTAGTTTGCTTCTAAGTACTATGTAAATAATGTCCTGTCTATATGGCCTTGTTCCTACTTCTTAGGGTCATTCATCTAAACGAGAGAACTTAGCAGTCGCTGCAGTTGCTCTACAAGATCACATTTTACATGATCTTCAATTGCGGAATCTTTCAGTGGCCGATCATTCCAAGACAAAGGTACCGAAGAGGGAGAACACATCAAAGTCTCTGAAAAGAAACACAAAAGCTGTAACAGATACAGGACTTCCAAAGACTACACAAGGCCCCAAAGAGGAAGACCCAGAAAAAGAGTATGTTCTTGATCCAAAGCCACCTCCATTAACTTTAGGTAAGCTGACCTCATCACTCATGTTTGGCTTATTTAAGCTAAAGAATTTGGCTGAGGTTAATAGTAAAATTTTCTCTGGTACAGAAATGTCAGACCTTATAGAAAGATGTGTATGTGCTAAAGTTTGAAAGCAATGATAGGGACAACTAAATAAAGTAAATAGCATTAGTAATGACAGTAGAATAAGCAAAACCGTGAAATGACACATCACTCAGCCATGCCGACGGAAATAAAGAATGGTATGGCCAATGGGAAGCCAACACTCTTTCTGCTATAGAGGGACACCCAGAAGCCCAGGAGCAGGACTAGAACTGAAACGGCACCATTTGGCAAGCAGCACGGTGATGACACCATTGGTGGGGAAAATCATGCTGCAACACACACACGTTCATTGCAAGGGCACAACCATAGCTTCACAGGGGTACCATGGGGCAAACTGCACTTTACCCTGATAGACACCCTCATTGGTGCCTCTGGTGGTGCTGGGCGGGTGCAGCATCATTGCTGTGGGAGCCTCACCGAAGCACACATTTAACCTGAGGAAACATCAGACAAACCCAAGTAGAAGGACACTTGATACCGGTCCCTGGACAGCACTCTTCCCAGGTGTAAGAAAAGCAGCTGAAGATGCAGGCCCTGCACAGGCTGCGGGAGACCCATGTGTTACATCACTCTGTTGTTGCAAAGGGGACACAGCCACAAAGTGGACCCGGGGTAGAACAGAGGGCTGAGTGAGCCCAGGACAGCCGGGCAGCTGGGTCACACTCTTTCCTGGTTTGACCTTGCATGCAGGCTATGAAACGTTAACTATGGGAAGCTGCTGAAAGACACATGAGGACTCTGTTTCACCTTTTGCAAGTCTGAAATTATTTTAAACTGAAAGTGAGAAATAGAAAACATTTAAAAATGTTGCCGAAACTGGTTTGGCTCAGTGGATAGAGTGTTGGCCTGGGGACTGAAGGGTCCCAGGTTCGATTCTGGTGAAGAGCATGTATCTTGGTTGCGGGCACATCCCCAGTGGGAGGTGTGCAGGAGGCAGCTGATCGATGTCTGCTCTCATCGATGTTTCTAACTCTCTCTCTCTCTCCCTTCCTGTCTGTAAAGAAAAATCAATAAAAATATATTTTTAAATAAATAAATAAAAATGATGTTGGGAGTAGGAAATAGGTGTGTCTGGGGCACTGTGTCCCCGCGCACATGTGACAGATAGAGGGGAACCACGGGGAGGGGATCCGCTGCCATAGCGATACCCGGAGCACCCTCCTGTTTCACTCGAAACCGTAAACAGTGCTGGCTGTGCTCCAGACGAGGACACTGTTCAGTATCATTAAGGTGTGAGTGAGCCCCACATCATAAATTAACTCACACTGCATTGTTTTCACTTTAGCACAGAAGCTGGGCCTGTTTGAGCCTCCCCCGTTGCCACTCTCTTCAGATGAGTGGGAGCAGGTGAAGCGGAGGTCCGTCTCGCAGGGGGACTCTTCGCAGCCCTGCCCTATCTGCAGGGAGGAATTCCAGCTCCGACCCCAGGTGGGTAGAGGGAGGGTCAGTGAGCAGCCTGGGCCCCTCACTGGGAGGTGCTGAGCTAGGACTTAAGGTGCTCTTTAATAGTAGGCATTAGGTACAAAAATACACACACTGAAAAAAAAACAGGTTCTTTTTCCTGTGACACTCAGATACTTACATTTTCTTGTCCATTTAATAAAATTACGTGTGTGAGGAAGAGATAAACACTGTAGTTAGCAATGCTGTTCACTGACTGGACAGTAATTCTCAAGCATGAAGACTGTGACAGAAAGCCCTGTGCACCAGTGCAAGAGCTGAGCATTTGTGACGCCGACAGGAGCGTTTGTCCCCAAATGGAAAGCATGGAAGCTAGAAGGCATTTTTAAGCTGTTTTGTGAATCCTATGCAAATCAACCGAACAGCAGAATGACTGGTTGCTGTGATGCACACTGACCAGCAGGGGGCAGACGTTCAATGCAGGAGCTGCCCCTGATGGTCAGTGTGCTCCCACAGGAGGAGTGCCATTCAGCCAAAAGCCCTGAGCTGGGCTCACGGCTGGTGAGGCTGCAGTGGTGGCAGGAGCCTCTCCCACCACCAAGGCAATGTTAAAGATGTCCGACTGATGGCTTAAGACTCGCTCCCCTCGCCTAAGCCATCAATTGGAAATTCCCCAAAGGCTCCTGGATTGCAAGAGGGCACAGGCCAGGCTGAAAGACACACCCCTCCCAGTGCACGATTTTGTGCACCAGGCCTCTAGTTGAAATATAAAAGAAAAATTAGGCTTGAGTGTCTTGAAATAATTTGTGGAAGATGCTCTAAGTAAAATCTTTCTATCTTTATCCATGAGACTTTATCACACTATACAGTATATATAATCAACCTCTGTCACAGGATTTCTTTATGCCAATTCCATGTGCCAGGTTAACTGTAATCTGCAAGTTTGGGACCTGCCTGCCCTAGAGTTTCGATCCCAGTGATCTCCATGCAGGGGCATGCCTCCTACGGGCAGGCCCTCAGCGTTTGCTGGGAATGCAGCAGAATCAAGAGCCTGCTTCACTTGCTCCCTGCCACATAACGTCTCTAACTTCATTTGTTTTCATAAGTTCACGATTAATGAGTTAGTTCACAATAAAGTCTTTGGTCTTAACTAATTTGAATTCACTAGTTATATTCCAGTTCTCCATCAGGACCTAACTTTACATCTGTGAAACTCAGGTATTTCGAAAGACTTTAGCCCTTAAACTACAAGATTACCATCTGGGATAGTGCAGCAAGAGAGTTAATGAAGAAGAGAGTTAATGAAGCCATGGGTGTCTTGCTGCCTGGCAACCTCTTTTTTTCTTTAATTTTCTTCACCTTTTTAAATCATTTTTTACTTTTAATTACAGTTGACATACAATATTATATTAGTTTCATGTGTACACCCCAGAGATTAGACATCACATAAGTCACTAAGTGGTCATCTCTGTAAATCTCACTCCACCTGACACAGATCTGTTATCAGGATACTATTGATGGCACTCCCTGCTGCACCTTCCCCCCGGGGCTGTTCTGCCACAACCAACCTGCACCTCCCCATCCCTTTTTCCTCTCCCCACCCTGCCCCACCCCGCCCTGCCCAGCTCTCCCTTCTGGAGGACCAGCTACCTTTTGCTTTATTGAGTCTAAGCTTCTGTTTTTTCTCACAACTTAGAATGTCACCATTGTGGGAATGGGGAACACTTTCTCCTGACCACACTTTCCCTACATTTAAAAACAAGAAGTGCTTCATATGTATCTAGCACTTATTACTATTTAGTGCCAGAATTATATATCAATAAAACTGTGCTTTTTAAAAATTAAAGAGTGCAATGTAGTTGTACAAAGCCTGAAAAAGGCATTTTTCTTACTTTTCTCTGTCCCTCCCAAGGATCTGCCCAGGAAATTCATCCACTTTATAATTGTTTCGTTTTTAAATATACACTCTTTTTAATAGCTTCATAGCAAACTTCATTTGTTTGTTTGATGTTTAACTTAGCTTTTCTTGTTGAAATTATATACCTGTGCCATACTATAAAAACACTAAATATTATGCATATGGAGGTTATTAATTTGCTTTTGTAATTTTTCAAAGAAACAACAAGCTTACCTTTCAAGCACTCAGAATTTTTAATTAATGCATTTATGCTGCTTCTCTGTTACATTAATTGAAACTTCAAACATTTTTTTGTCTCCCGTGGCAGGTGCTGCTTTCATGTTCCCACGTGTTTCACAGGGTGAGTAGCTGTGCTTGTGCTCAAGTGTGCAAAGCGTCGCCTGTGGCTTCGTGAGACAGGGCCATCCTGCTCACAAATCTCCTCACAGGTCCACTTGTTTTATCTGTAATCACCTTTCACAACTAGAACTGTGACTTTGGTCTACAGTGCAGGTCACCCTGTTTAGAAAGTGGTGAATTTTATGGGACGGAACCCCAGCCAGGCATTTGCATGGCAGTCTGAGCATGGGCAGCAGGTCCTAGGCTCACTGTGGTCACCGCCCACAGTGGCCTCTCCTGCACGGGACTTGTTTTCAGAAGGTTTTGATGTATGTGCATGTATTTTCTTCTGAAAGATCATTTGGAACAAGCTACATGAGGATGGTATTCACATCTGTTGAAACTTCTTCATGATCTAAATTGGACAGAATCTCATAATTATGAGAACAGAAGACTGTAATTACCATGGGAGTGAAAACGTAGTGCCTGAGTAATTACTTGTCATTTAAGGGAAATGTTTCCCCACAGGCGTGCCTTCAGGCCTTCGAGAAATTCACAAGTAAGAAGACCTGTCCCCTCTGCAGGAAAAGCCAGTATCAAACCCGAGTGATCCACGACGCGGCCTGGCTCTTCAAAGCCAAGTGTGCAATCCGGTGAGAAGGCCCCGCCCAGGGCACCCACAGTGTCAGGAGGTGCTCAGAGGTCATGCCAATGGCTGGTGTCACAGTGCAGGGGGAGGGAGCGTCCACCCAGCCCGCACAGGACAGCCAGTTGACCACCCCTCTCCAACCGGTGTCCTAGGATCCAAGCTTGCTGGAGGGGACACGTGGTTAGGAAGTGGTACCAAGATCTGAGGAGGACGCTGCCACCCACAGATGCCAAGTTGAGGAGAAAATTCTTTGAAGAAAAGGTAGGTACATACCCTTAAGTCTCCAGAAACTTCGTCTTCCATTTCTACCTTTTCTTTTAGCCATTTTTTATTTTTACTTTTCTTTTTTTGGCTTGTTTAATGGTGTGCCACCAGCTTTGTGGCTTCAGTTTCCTCATTTGTCAAATGAAGGAGAGACTTCTACCTTGCAGAGCTATTCTATAGTGTTTACAAAGGCTTAGCACACAGTAGGCGCTTTGAAGTATGTATTTACTGTATGTTCCTATGTGCTCAGACACCTTTCTATCATAGTACCTCAGGAGAGGTGGCCGCTCGGACAGGACACTGGCCCAGACCCTCAGGTGGAGCCAGAATCTTGTGGTCACATTCAGGATCATTGTGTATGGGGTTTAGATCCATTCACACCTCCCTACCCTCCATGTGGAGTAATGAGTGACAGTAATTGCTCTGTCTTGTAGAGGGACCCTCTGTCCCTCACTGTCCTGTCCTAAGCATGGTATCTAAGTGGCTCCGCCCTGCGCTTGGGGAGAAAGGTGATGTTCACACACAGACCTGGTCCCTCAGATGCCCAGTCAGCCCAAGGAGCTGGTCCCTGGCTCACGACGTCCTTTTAGTTAGTCCCAGGGCTGTACAGGCATCCTGCAGGCAGTGGCCCTGGCCTTCACTTTACCGCAGTGGACAACAGCGTCCTCCCAGTGCCCTTCCTGTCACTCAGGTGGCTGTCCCAGCAATGAGTACCAGAAGATGCACAAGAAAGTCAGACTTTTGGTGTGCTGTGACATCGTTATGCCTCAGATTTAATCAAGAAATAGACTTGATTTGCCCTCAGCAGCAGGATAACCCAAAATGTACTATGTAAGCAAATGACCTAAAATACTGCTTATCTTGATGACAAAGCTGCTGTCAGGGGTGGAGAGAGAAATTTCCCTGGAAAGGGTATCAGAGCACTGGCTGAGATGCCATTCCCTGTCCCAACACTGGAGGTGCCCTCTCCTCGGGTGAGGCTGGCCCTGTGTGGGGAGCCACAGAGGAAACCCAGAGGCCTTGGACAGAGGGGTTGCAGGCATACATTTTTCAACATGTCTGTTAGGAAGTTATATGTCCAAGTCAGCCACGCCCCTTTCTTAGGGAAAAGGGACAGGGTCCAGGAAAAGGCCATCTCACTCCCTTAGGCATCCCTGCTCGACAGGAGGGTGTGGCCAGTATGGTCCTGGTGAGCCTCTAGATAAACAGCAAACCATCTCCTTTCTGGATTACGTTCCTTAGAGTTGATCTACTTTTAAAAAGTTCTTGTCCTCAACCACAATGATGTTTCAGCCCAAACAGTCTTCATGCTCACTCCCTGCAGGAAACATGGATTCTGGCCAGTTATCATCTTCTCAGCCATGTCTTTCCTCCTTCATCAGGGACTGGTCATCTCATGTTGTCATTCATTCTCAGGTCACACCTGTTTCCATCCTTTCAACTCCCCTCCAGGCTTTGCTCCATTCTGTTTTCTCTGAGTTACTTTGTAATTCCAGAATATAATAGTGTTGCCTCTCCAATCAGAAATTACTTGTTTTCTGTTACAAAATTTTACAGACTTCATAGTCATTCATCTTATGCATATAAATATTATTCCATCTGCACACACAAACTTTTAAAAATAGAGGCTATGCTTCGCTTTCACATAAAGCAGTGTCATCAGACTCAACTGATTGTACATCTGCACACACACATACACACACAACTGAGATCTTTCTTCCCCAAAAGTATTATTTAGTGAGGTCAGTTTGTTGCACACAGAGCATTTTATTACGGCCTCTGTATTCGGTATATTTTGCCCTTCCTATGTTTAATGAGTTCTAGAATCCCCACCACCTCTGCTCATTTACTATCTTTCCTGCAATCTCTTCACACCTCCCCCAGCTCCCTCATCCCCTGTTGCCTTTAACATGTGAACCAGCATACCAAACCCTCACCTTAAATGGATGAAGTGATCAAATGCCAGACACTGTTAGCAGCAGGTGTGCACTCCTGCCTTCCTCCAAGCTGCCTCATATACTTAAACACCTGTGCCAGCAGACCCAGAGGCTGTGCTTCAGGCAACTGGCCACTTCTTAGTCATTTGAGTGACTCCTGCAATTTCATGATTTTTCCTACATGTTCCAACTTGATGGAACAAGGTGAGCTATAGGCATGGATTCAGAAATAAAAATGTGTAATTTTAACCTATAATTTTAAAATGCCAGTATGTTTTAATGGGATCTCAAAGATTATTAAACTATGCTAGTTAATGTCACATTACCCTAGATGCTAAAGATGCATCCAAACTATCTGATTACACAAATGATAGTTTGAGAACTTATGTCAATAAATTAAATTACTGTAAATTATAGGATAAAGGATTGTTGAGGAATAGGATACTTCTACAGTCTCAAAAGTATCAACCACAGATCACTTACAATTTACAAATAGAATGAGAAGTCTTTACATTGGAAAGGTCTAGTGGACATCTCCTAAACCCAACGAACATGATTACCAATAATTGGGTAAATTGACACCAGTGCCCCTAATGTGGCAGGTGCGTGGGGACAAAACATCACCTGTGCACTTTCATGCCAAAAGTGCTTAACCTGACCCAATCATGAGAAAACATGTAATTAGGTAAATCCCAAATGAGGACTGCTCTGCAAACAGCTGGATGTGACTATAAACAGCAGTCCCATAAAGACAAGTAAAAAAAAATCACTGTTGAATATTTTAGAATAATATGTCTGGAACTACAAAACCGTTATAAAACAATAAGATGGCATTAGTAAGTCTTTACCTATTAATGGTTACTCAATGTAAATAGGTTAATTTCTCCAATCAAAGGGCATAGAATGACTCAATGTGTAAAAATACAGGATCCAACCAGAGGCTCACTTCAGTTTCAAGGAACACATAGGCTCAAAGTGAAATGGTGGAAAAAATATTCCCTACAAATGAATACAGTCTTGCATGTTCTAGCAGACAAAATAGACTTTAACTCAAAAGCTGCAACAAGAGACAAAAATCATTATATAATGATAAAGGGGTCAGTTCATCAAGCGGATATAACAAAAATTAACTCAAAATGGATTAAAGACTTAAGACCTGAAATCATAAAGTTCCTAGAAGAAAATATTGAGAAAAATCTCCTTGACATTGGTCTTGGCAATGATTTTTTGGATGTAACATGAAAGGCAAAAAAAAAATAAATTGAACTACATCAAACTAAAAAGCTTCTGTACCGCTAGGAAACAACCAAGATGAAAAGGTAACCTGTAGAAGGGGATAAAGTATTTGCAAATCATGTATTTGATAAGAGATTAATATCTAAAATATATAGGGAACTCATATAACCTAATAGTTTTTAAAAATCCACATCTGATTACTGGTAAAAAAAAAAAAAAGGGGGGGGGCGGGAGGGACAGAGGATCTGAACAGACATTTTTCCAAAGAGGACATCCAGATGACCAAGAAGTATATGAAAAAGTACTCAACATCACTAGTCATCAGGGAAATGCAAAGCAAAACCACAGTGAGAAACCACCTCCCACCCATTAGGACAAGAGACAAGTTCTGACAAAGACAAAGAAAAAAGGGAACCCAGTAACCTGGTGGTGGGAAAGTAATTGGTGCAATCTCTATGGAAACAGTATGGATGTTCCTTAAAAATTAAAAATACAGCTACCATAGGACCCAGCAACCCCACTTCTGGGTACTTATCCAAAGGATATGAAATCAGGACCACAATGAGATATCTGCACCCTTCATTGAAGCATCATTCACAATAAGACATGGGAACAACTTAAGGGTCCATCCACAGATGAATGATAAAGAAGATGAAGTAGGCAGACAGGCAGGCAGGCAGGCAGATGAGAGAGTCTTAGCCATGAGAAAGAAATCCTACCATTTGCAAAAATACAGATGGACCTTGAGGATATTATGCTAACTGAAGTAAATCAGACAAATATTATACAGTGCCATTTATATGTAAAATCTATAGCAGTCAAACTCAGAACCAGAGAGTAGAATGGGAGCGACCAGAGAATTGGGAGATATTGGTCAGAGTATACATACTCCCAATTATAAGATAAACAAGTTCTGCAGTATTGTGACTATTGTTAACAAAGCTGTCTTGCATGCTTGGAAGTTGCTAAGACAGTAAACCTTTTTTGTTTGTTTGTTTGTTGTTGGTTTTTTTCTTTCTTTTTTTTTGTTTTTTTTTTTATTAATTTTTTATACATGTCTCCCCATGCCCCCCCTCCCTCCCAGGCATACCCCAACCCCCCCCAAGTGTCTATGTTCATTGGTTATGCATATATGCATGCATACAAGTCCTTTGATTGATCTCTTACCTACCTCACCTAACTTTAATCTTCCTGCTGTAATTTCACAGTCGTTTGAAGCTTTACTGCCTCTGTATCTATCCTTTTGTACATCAGTTTATAATGTACTTTATTATCCACCAATGAGTGAGATCATGTGATGCTTCTCCCTCATTGACTGGCTTATTTCACTAAGCATAAGGCTCTCCAGTTCCTTCCAGGTTGCTGCAAATGGAGAGAATTCCTTCTTTTTAATGGCAGCATAGAATTCCATTGTGTAGATGTACCACAGTTTTCTGATCCACTCATCTGCTGACGGGTACCTAGGCTGTTTCCAAATTGTAGCTATTGTAAATTGTGCTGCTATGAACATAGGGGTGCATAAATCCTTTTTTATTGGTGTTTGTGATTTCTTAGGATAAATTCCTAAGAGTGGGATTACAGGGTCAAATGGGAGATCCATTTTTAGTTTTTTGAGGAAACTCCATACTATTCTCCACAGTGGCCGCACCAGTCTGCATTCCCACCAACAGTGCACAAGGGTTCCTTTTTCTCCGCATCCTCGCCAACACTTGTCGTTTGTTGATTTGTTGATGATTGCCATTCTGACCGGTGTAAGATGGTATCGCATTAAGACAGTAAATCTTAAGTGCTCTCACCACAGAAAATTATGTGAGATGTTGGAAGTATTAGCTAACCCTGTGGTAATAATTTCACAGCATATAAGTACATCAAACCATCACATTGTATGCCTCACTTACCCAGTATTATGGATCAATTAAAATCTAAAAATCAGACTGAGATATCCTATATAATAAAACCCTAATATGCAAATTGACTGAGTGGCAGAATGACCAGTAGTATGATCGGTTGCTATGATGTGCACTGACCACTAAGGGGCAGGCGCTTAATGCAGGAGCTGCCCCGTGATGGTCAGTGCGCTCCCACAGGAGAGTGCTGCTCAGCCAGAAGCCAGGCTCAACAGCTGGCGAGCACAGCAGTGGAGGCAGGAGCCTCTGCTGCAGGCAGGCGGTAAAGCGCAAGTGGTTCTGGACTATAGAGTCTTGGACTGCAAGAAGGATGTCTGACTGCCAGCTTAGGCCCAATCCCTAAACTGGAAGGTGGACGTACCCCAAGGGATCCCGGACTGCAAGAGGGCACAGGCTGGGCTAAGAGACCTCCCTCCCACCCCTAGTGCATGAATTTTGTGCACTGGGCCTCTAGTTTAAAATAAAACTATGACTCTTGATCTGGGTTTCTCAATATTCACCCCCATTTTCCAGAACTGACACATGTACTAAAAGTCCAGCCTCAGAAGAACCAGTGTCTGCAGGTTTCCTGGAAATACACCCATTTAAAAATAAATTCTACAGCTAAAACTGACTGACTTTGCCGAGGCTGTTGGGGTGGGAGACTAGCTCTGTGACCCAGGCAGTGACATTCCTACAGAGGCCTGCCTTTCAGGTTGGCTCTGACACAGGCCTCATCTGTCACCCTCCCACAACCTACACATGCACAGAGCCACTAGAGATTTAATGTCCAATTTTAGAAACTGGAGATTTTACAAAGCACACTGTACAGTAACCACAGCTTCGGATAGGCTGAATTCTTAGTCACCTGCGGAGTAGCCAGTCTTTGATCTGGGGTGACATGTGCACCCCTACCCACATTTCTAAGCTCGAGCTCCATTCTGACAACTGGTGAATGTTAAATTCATGCAAATTAAAACTGCACATTACTAGGAGAAATAAATCATATGCTACACCCCACAGTCGACAGTGGTAAATATCAGCTCCATGGCCTCACCAGTCAATGAACCAAATGGGGCACAGTTCTCCTTCCCCTACCAGCAGCCCATGCAGTGCTGTACCCACTGTCTCCAGGCTGCTGGGATTAACAACTGACACACCATCAGAATCATCTCATATAAGAAAGACTATTTTACCACCAAAATGTAGGAATATTTGGCCACACTGAAGGAGATTTCTTTACACTGAAGACATTTACTATATAAAAACACTCCACTGAAGTTATTTTTTTCTTTCACCCTGAAAGTGGGTGAAAACTTCTTTGCTGTACTTGGGAACCACTGGTTGAGACCAACAATAAGTTACTGTCAGGGGAAAAGGAAGTCTAATCAATAGAAAAGCGAGGCAACAGTGGTGTGTTTTTAGGCACAATAAATTAGGAAGTGCTTATTTCCTTTAAAGTTCTAGGAGAGGGAGAAGACAGATATGTTTTTAACACCCTAGATGAGCTGGACCATTCTATTTTTATAAGTCAGTCTGTTTTCCTTGTGAGAGCTGTGGCTGTGCACTTCCACTCCTGTACTTCAGGGGCATTCATGAAGTCTCTTCCTACTTAGTTTTCATGCATCTATTGCAGTGGTTTTCAACCTTCCTAATGCCACAACCCTTTAATACAGTTCCTCATGTCATGACCCACAGGTTGAGGACTGCTAGCAGGGTCGCCTAAGATCATCGGAAAACACAGATATTTACATTATGATTCATAACAGAAGCAAAATTACAGTTATAAAGTAGCAACGAAAATAATTTTATGGTGGGGGTCACCACAACATGAGGAACTGTATTAAAGGGATGCGGCATTAGGAAGGTTGAGAACCACTGATCTTTATTGGGTGTTATTGGGTAAAATACAGAGGCCGTCTTTCTACAAATACTAATGCCTCCACATACTGAGAATTCCTCTGCATAGAGTTGCCTTGCTTTAAGATATCACTGGCACATTACTAACAAGACTACACTCGAGCAAAGTGATGCCATGCTGCCTGTAGGTTCTTTCAAACAGTGTCCTGAGTAAGAATCAGCAGATCAGATACTGAGCTCTGCCCCGTGAGCAAGTGTCCAGAACTGACCTTGAGTCGGCTTTGTTGGAGCAGATGCAGAGCTGGGAGGACAACATGGCTGTCCTAGTGTATCGTGAGCTCAGATCAAAGCCACCTGCAGAGGTCTTGAGCCCATTGTGGCCACCGGTCCACAGGGAGGCCAACTGCTGCCCAGAATGAAGAGGCTGCTGGTTGAAAGCCTTTGATCCTTATCTGGAAGTTCTGCTAGCATATGTCATGTAATTGAGGCATGGCCTTTTATGACTGCAATTAAAACTTTTCAAATGCACTATATCATCTCCACCCAAGCTAAAAGTCCTGACCATTGTGTAAAAAGTTAGTGATTTGTCAGACACGGGTTGACTTTAGGGGCTGCTTGCTCCAGCACCCTTCTGGGTGAGATTTATCCTACTTTTTTCATTTACATCTCACCAAACAGCATAATGGTCTGAAAGTTTGTTTAGTCCTTTGAGTTCCTTTATCACATAGAGATGGCAAACATTCTGTTGCTAACTTGAAGTGGCTCCAAGCAGCAAGACTCTGAGGATATTAAACCAGTAAAAGCTTATCAACTGATTCATTGATATGCTGTAAATTCCAGGCTTTTCATTTTGCTTTTGAGGGTGGCCCTAAGTCAACACATTAGTAAGCAATTTGCTGACATCAAGATGGATCATTCTGAGAGGCCTCCTGGGCAGTCAGAGTTCACCTGGGTACATTGTGAGCATACTTTTTTTTAATGGTTCACCAGTACATTACTTGTAAATAATCAGAAATTGCTTTACATATCAATAACACAAACTCTTAATTACTTATCAAATATCTGAAATTTAGAAGGAAAAATATAGTAAGACAATCATTTTTATTAAAATTGAAAATTTTATGCATTTTGTCTATTTTTGAATAATTAATAGTAAGCATTCATTTAAAAACTAGCACTCATGTATTTTTTTCTTTGCTAATTCTTGCTCTTTGCTTACTAAGGGCATCTGACCCATATAACCTAGAGGGAGTTAGTAAAGGAAGATGGACACTGAGCACGTGAGAATTTGACATTTAAGAAATATTTCATAAAAGCTACACTTAGGACAAGCTTTGAATGGGCCACAGTAGGTAGTCAATAAATATATGTTGATTTAACATCTTAAGATATTTTCCTTGTGAACTTTCAAATACTTGAAACTATGAAAATAAAGACAGTCATACCAGTTCACATTCAGAAATTTGCTTTAAATATACACTGAAGTATTTCAGTACATTTATTAACAAGTTAATGTCAATGTTATGGTTATTAGCGAAACACTGATCTTTTATGCAATCTTGAAACTGACAGTAACTTTAAAATCATTGCACACAGACATTGCTGTTTTTTAACCCCAGAAAGAAAACTCTCAGTCATCCCATCAGAATATATGCACGGGGCATGTGTGTCCTCATTTCTAACTATCGCAAACTTTAAGTCAAATTTTTACTGAATGCTAAGTGTCTTGCCAAGCTGAATGAGTTGATTCCCCGAATCTAAGGAATTCACTGGAGTAGTGAGTACACACAGGAATGAGATAACAGCATCCAGCCCTGATGGGGGCAAAGGAAAGGGCCAGAGGTACTCAAGAGAGTTGAGAGCAGGGACACACAGGCATGGAGTGATGGAAATGAGTGAGGGAGGGAGCTGGCCAGTCCTAAAGATTCACATAGGAAAACAAGGAGGGGTGTGGACACGAGGTCCACAGACCCTCAGCCTCCAGCAGGTATGCAAAGGAAGTTGGGTCAAGTGTAATGTGGAGAGGGTGATGCCAGGGGCAATGTGGGGATCAGGTGCACATCCTGCCGCACAGCCACCTTCCCGGAGCACATGCCTGCTTGCCGCTCCTGCCTCCTGGTTCTTGGTGCTCCCACCCCACCTTCCTGTACGTGGGAGCCCTGTCACTAAAGGAAAAGGTCCTGGTCACATAGTCCCGGGCTAGCACAGAGCCGGCTCAGAGTAGCTCTTCGATTTCCAAACTGCTGACTCAACAACTAAGAAGGAACTGTTCCAGGCCTTCCAATCTCTCACTGTGCAAGCACTACATGGTAAAGCTAATATTATTTATTTTTTATGTTTTTTTTTTAATTTCAGAGAGAAAGGGAGAGGGAGAAACATTGATGATGAAAATCATTGATCTGCTGCCTCTGGCACATAGTTTAAGCCCGTGGTTGGCAAACTGCGGCTCGAGAGTCACATGGGGCTCTTTGACCCTTGAATGTGGCTCTTCCACAAAAATACCAGGGCCTAGTTGAGTCTATTTTGAAGAAGTGGCGTTAAAAAAAGTTTAAGTTTTAAAAATTTGGCTCTCAAAAGAAATTTTAATCGTTGTACTGTTGATATTTGGCTCTGTTGACTGAGTTTGCTGACGACTGGTTTAATCCATTTAAGTGCACAAAGCATGCTCGCTGACACAGTGTACTTAAGATAGAAATAATTTTTTAAGAACTAAAACTATTTCAGATGTTGACAAATTAGGAATAACCTACCACCCCCCCCCAAAAAAAAGGATATTGCAATGGGAACCAGGAAATATTTTGGTTTTATCTTTTTTTATCAGTGCAGAGGTCTCTTTTTCCTGCACTCAGGGCACCAGGAGTTCACAGGGAGCGGGTTCCTCAGTCCCGGCTCCTTTCCACTCATCTGGGCAGAGCAGTTGGCCCGGTGCATCCAGGTCACGTTCCGCCACGCGCTCAGGAAGCTCTCACTCTTCGTGCTCAACATGCTCAACGCCTACCCTCATTCTCTTGCAAGAATCTCACCCTTACCTTGTTTGTCCACCACGATGCTCGCCGCGTGCTGGGTGGCACTAGGCTCCTCCGGTTTTGCCAGGGAACCCCAGGGGCACTCCTTCGCGCAGCGCCACGCCTCCCTGTCCACAACAGCACCTTTCTTGTGGATTCACATGATGTGGCCAAAGGAGCAACTCCCCGTTCCCTAAAAGGCCAGAGAACACATGGCGGAGCCTCCCTGCTCTCCCTCTGTGGTAGTCGTTTTGGTAAATTACTGGAAAATGGCAGTTTCGGTTGAAAAGCAAGAGAACACTGTAAGTAAAAGCAAAACACATGAGGATTTGTGGCCTGAGACTACAGCAATGACTGCTGCTTCCGCACAAGGTGACGCTCCGGAGTCAAGCGTGCGTGTCTGACACGGCAGACCTCGCTGATTCCACCATTAGCGTTCAAACCCTCCTCACCTGCACAGAAAACTGGCAAGGATGTTTTCCAGCCACCAGGCCCGGAGAGAGCTGATGCAGCGACGTGAAAGCCCCTAAGGTGAGGTCCGGGTCAGTGCCACCGAGTCCCCATGAGGCGGCTCCCCACTCAGAAGATCCGCGGGTGTCAGGAGCCCGAGTCCTCCGAGGTGTTTCCGGGCAGGACCCGCGGGTGTGGGAGGATGCGGGTGCCTCCATCACACACGCAGTAACAGGAGCACCCACCTAAGAACACGCGCTCACACCTGCGCCCTTGGGGACCCATGGATGGTGGCATGACCGTGAGAACTGGAGGGGAACTGTGCTCCAGCACCGCGCCCCAGGACTGCGGCTGGCTGCGCAGGAAGTAGAGCTCCTGGACACAGACGCATGGGCTCCCTCAAGAGGGCCCACCTTAGGGGCGGGGCGCGTCCTCGTGTCCAGGGACCTGCTAGGGACTGCGGATTGAGCCGGAGGCAGGAATGTGCCCACTCGCACCCACCTCGCCTGGGCCGCCCTTATCATCCTAGCCCCATGCAACCTGAGATGCCTGACCTCTGACCTGACCTCTGGCCTGATGTCCTCCCACGTGATTGCAACACCAAAGAGCAAGGGGGCACCTCGCGTGACTGGGAGATGTGGGGCCTGGCCGCTCCTGGCAGAGCATCCCAACGCCCAGCGTGCGGGTCCGTGTGCGGTGAGGGCACGTACAGGAAGCAGCCATGTGCCACCGTGTGTAAAAGGACAGCGATACAATCACGTGCAGCACATACCGTGACCTGCGCTGCCTTCTGTGCCTGCTGTACTCGCACCTTGCAGCGTGCACTCGCTCTCTACCATCAGGTTTGCTGTCAGCAGCAGCCATGTTACTCTCAGGGCCTCGCAGGGCCCTGCAGGCCTCCTGGTGGCATCATTGCTCTCTGATTTAATCTCCTGAGGTTTTGTAGCCCTGCTGTGCACTGGGCTGGACCCTGTAGGTTGTATGTGTCTTCAAGACCCTTCACACAAGAACAAAATGGAACAGCACCTTCCCAACCATCCCGTTGTTCAGTGGCCATGACTGCATTGGAAGGTGCGAAGTCCAACACCATGGAATGTATGTCCCCATGTCACACGTCTAAACGTCTGGGTAGTTCTGCTGGACTTAGTTCATTCATCAGCCCAGTTCCCTGAGACATAGGTTAACCAGGAATCAGGCACCCTGGAAGGAGCAACCCCTAATTCAGTGACTGAAAACGGAAGCTTTTGGCCAGAGTGCAGGGGGGCACACTAGCCCTCCATCCTCCTACATTGCCATCACCTGGGCCTTGGAACCCTGTGTGTTCTCCTTACACCCCACTTCCACTTGGAAGAGCCATATGGCCCCATCTGGCACACAGGGGCAGAAATGTGGCGCCTGGGTGAGACACCAGCTTCTGTGGGCAGCTCAGTGCTGGGGGAGGACAATGAAGAGACCAAGGTGTTAGCCACCTGGCACCGCCCTCCACACCACAGATTATTCCTCTGCGGCTGAGATCAGCCTTCAGAGGCCTGACAGAGGAGCTCCTGCTGCGGGGTCCTGCAGCCCTGAACACATGACCATGAGCCCCATGGCTGTCATGGAGGGAGGCCCCTCTGAATTCATAGACTTAAAATGCACAGTTCACATGGGATTTGAGAGCCAGGCTAGGAAAAAGAATGTAAAAATTGGTACATTTTGAAATGACAATATTTTGGACATATTGGGTTAAATAAAATATATCATTAAAATTAATTTCAACTCTTAAAATCCAGTCCTTAGAAGTTTTAAGATTGCAGTGTGGCTCAGGTTACATTTCTGTTGGGTAGTGTCTGCCTATCATAGCTAGAAAGTTCTTAAAACAATTACATTAAAAAGATTTTTTCCTCAGTATATCATACACCACTTTGAGATGATTGGGAGATAAAAATAAAGAAATCAAATACAATCCTACCCCCAAAAGCCTCATCCATTTACAGCCAGGGTTCAGGATCTCAAGAAGGGGTCACACACAAATGAAAACACTAGACAAGAAATAGGAATTTAGAAGGCAGGAGAGTGGGGGAGCAGGCAGAAACTTCCCTCTAGTAGAAAAGCTCACTGAAAACTCCTTCATCCATCTGCTTTTATTCACTTGAATACACATTTTCCCTTTAGGAATGCATACAGGCATATCAAAGGTAAAGTTTGGTAAACAGTAAAAAGATTATCAGGTTAGGAAATTGCCTTCAGCCACTGAGCCCACAGCAGGGCAATATTATGCTAATTTTCAGTCCTGCTGAAAAAGTCCATTGGCCTTCCAATGGGTATTTTTGCATTTATTTAGCCTCTGGCACCTTGTGCTCTTCCTCCCTCTCCCTCTCCCCCCCCCCCCCCCCCCCCCACCTCTCTGCCTTGTGCCCCGTTCTTTCCAGTATTTCTTCATAAGACATGCTCAGCAGTGAGTCCGTCCTCTGCCCCTGAGACTCAAGGCTGGCATAGCTGAACTGAAGCCATGACCCTGCTCCTCCTCCAAAGCTGCCTGAGACTGACCTTCATCACTTCATCATCACCTCCTGAAAAACCCTGCAGGACTTGCAGGAAAATGGGCAAATCACCTGCAATATGTACACCTGTAACCAAAACACCAACAAAAACAATCACTGTGTTCATTTAAAGCTCTACTAAAGTTGAAGACATTAAATTCCTAATAAACCAATAACTATAGGACTTCACCTTTTGAAAAAGGAGTTGATGGCATCTTGATGGAAGGATGTACATAAAGGTGGATGGTTCCTAATTCTGGAGGTGAAAATTCACAGAGATGCTCAGGTCAGGTAGCTCAGGTTAGAGCATTGTCCCAAAATGCAAGATTGCAGGTTCCATCCCCAGTCAGGGCACAGACAAGAATGAACCAAGTGACGAGTCTCTCTCCTTGACTGGAATTGAACCTGGGTCCCTTTAGTCTACAGTCCAACACTCTACCCACTGAGCCAAACCAGCTAGAGCATGATATCCTTTTCTTTCTTTTTTTGATTTTTTTTACAGAGAGGAAGGGAGAGCGATAGAAAGTCAGAAACATGGATGAGAGAGAGACATCGATCAGCTGCCTCCTGCACGCCCCACAGTGGAGATGTGCCCGCAAGCAAGGTACATGCCCCAACCGGAATCGAACCTGGGACCTTTCAGTTCGCAAGCCAACACTCTATCCACTGAGTCAAACCAGTCTCGGCAATGATTTTCTTTCCTATGGCCACACAAAAATGATCATTCATAATCAGTGATCACAGTGGGAAGATGGCCAGCAGAGACCAAGAACCAGCACTGTTCCACTGCCTGTGGTCACAGCAAGAAATCATGACACTGCGCTGTGATTGCTGACAATCATCAAGGCTAACAGCCAGAGGGTCTTTTTGGTAACTTCTAGGCCTGAATTACCTGGACAAGGAGTTAAACAGACAAGACAGATGTCCGTTTCCCCAAAGGCAGAGACCTGATGGGAGCTGGTGGTGAGGGTGGCCAACTCCCTGCCACCGCCACTGAGTCACATTGAGCAGCTGACACTCCCTGTTTCTAGTTCACAGAGATCAGCCGGCGCATGCTCTGCTCCTACCACACAGACATAGATGAGCTCTTCGCTGAAATCGACCACTGCCTGGCCATCAACCGCAGCGTCCTGCAGCAGCTGGATGGGCAGTGTGGCCACAGGTTCACGGACGATGACTGGCAGGACATCCAGGCACAGGTAGGCCCTCCACGGGGAAGTGGCAAACTTGGAGGGAGGCTTAGGGACCCTGACCTTCACAGACACACACACACCTGCTCTGGGTGACTGCCAGGCCCTTCCGTTTGAAGTTCTGCTTTGATGATGCCTACTTGTGAACAGAGGAAACACCAAAGGGAACAGACTGCCCGAGTGCTGTCGTTTTCGCCACTCCCTGTGCTCCCCTAGGGCTGCAGGGACCGTGGGAGAAAGGGCCACTGAGAATCCAACGGAGGAAAAACTTATTTGAATGTCAAAAAAATAAGAACATTCATAATGATGTTTAACACCTAGATAGAGTTGTTTTCTGAAAAAGACCATTCTATTGCTTAATTAAAAGTAAATCTATATTATCGATGCTCCGTATTTTATAAAAGATTTTGTTTCTAAATGTCTTACCTCAGGCAGGTCTGAACCCCTGTCACAAGAGTAACAGGATGCATTTAGTATTATTTTAACACAGGATGAGACTCATTCACTTGAGCAGATCCCTGTCTCTTAGGACCTCAGTCTCCCCTAAACTGGATGAGCTGATACCCTAAGAGGCGCGCCCTCTGTGTTGCAGGCCCTGCAGCGGGAGGCCTCTGAGTGTTCCATCTGCCTGGCGCCGCTGATGGGGAGCAGTGGCCAGCGACCACGGGAGACCGTGCTCCTGTCCTGCTCCCATGTGTTTCACCACATGTGCCTGCTGGCCCTGGAGCAGTTCTCCTGGGGAGACAGCTCACCCTTCCACACCTGCCCCCTCTGCCGTGCTTGCTACCAGAAGAAAATTCTTCCAAGTTGAATTTCATGGTCAGGGAAAAGCTGTGCCATTCTGGGACAATGACTACCTTAACTTTGAACAAATTGTGGGGGTTTGGGTTAAGTGCTGCAGTGCAATTTGTTTTCTAGGGAAGAACCCTTAGCAGTTGTGCATAGAAAATATAACTATATTTTAAAAGCTGACAATCATCCAGTGTTCATCTTTACTCTGTAAGAAGAACATTCCAGATTCATGAATTTAACCAGTTGAAACAGGAGAGGGATGGATCTAACTTGAGTTTCTGAGGTTCTATAACTGCTGTCCAGGGTTGCTCAGAACAGAAAGTGCCCCTTCCTCTCCGGTGGCCTGTCTACCTGGCCCATCTCCACGAGGAGCCAGCAAGCCCGTGGTGGGCACAAAGATTGGCAAGTGTGCACCTGTCAACGGTGCCAAATGAGACAGAATGCTAGAACACCAGCCTACTCATTTCTTGTCTTATACTCTCAAAACACTCGCATCTTCTTCACTTCTCTGAAATCATTCCTACCACTTGGGGATCAGAGCTCGAGCACCATTCCAACAGAGCGTCACCCAGGGGAGATAGACCACAGGGTATGACCAAAAGAGAGCCAGGGGAAGTGGGCAGTGGCCCACCATCCCCTCTGAAGGCCCTCACCATCGCCTTGGCCAGAGCAGGCCAGTTCACTGCCCAAACCTGGAATCTAGAGGGAGGCCAGAGAGGTCCATGTCACTCATTGAGGCGCCAGGGCTCTGTTCCTGGGCTCCTGAGCACCATCTCCAGCTTCCCCAAGTCTGTGAGCTGCCCACATCCTCTGTTCCTTCTATCAAGACTTGACCAACAGGCACCAGATGCAGAAAGGCGGGGGCTGGCCTAGGACTGGCCAAGGGGAGGGAGGCAGTGAACCCCGGGTGCTCAGGTGGTCTTGTGCAGCTAGGACTGTTGGAATCCCACTCCTTCCTCAGGCTCCCCCACCACAGGCATGAGGACTCTGAGCTGGCCACCAAGCAGTGAGTCAGGACGCGTGGAGTCGCTGCCCCTCCAATGGCTCGGGGACCACATGCTCCTGGTCCTGGCTCCTGCAGACTCCCAGATACAGAAGCAGGTCAGTGACCAGGGGAGAGCTGAGCCCCAATGAGAGCAGTTCTGAGACGAGGTTTAAACCCATTGCCAGCCACAGGTCTCGGAGCAATTTAGCCTGTTACACTCCCAGGTGCTGCCTGTCATGTCACCATTTTGATAGTAAATTTGTTTTGTTTCATGTGCTGAGAGAATCAGTTTGCTGTCATGGTGTTGTCACAACAAGCACGTGTTACCCACCACGTGGGGCTGGCCATTCTGGGGGTTCCACTGGATTCAGCCCCAGACTTGAGGTCCCTGAGCTGCAGGACGTGGGTCTCTGGCACCTGTGCCCTGAGTTAAAGCAAGGCGAGTGTCCAGGAGAGTGGCTCCTCTCTGTGACTGGTGGTACTGGGGTGGCCCAGAGGAACAGCGTGTAGGCAGAGCTGCTGCCCCTCAACCGCGACGGCTCACGTCTTGCACTGCTCCCCCCGCTGCTGGGCACCCAGGCCAAGGCCCCACCACAGGTTCGCCCACAGGTGCCCCAGCCCAAAGGTGCACTGCCTCCTGGACAGCTTCATACCAGCTCAGACATGGCTTCCCACAAATGGTCACAAAATGGGATTCCTGTTGGTGCCTCTCGAAGGTGCACACTCAGGCCAGAGGCTGCTGAGTGCCTTACGGGGCGGGTGACCGCCGCTTCCGTGGGGCCCCTGCACTGTCCAGGCTGAGCCCACTGGCCTCAGGGGCACGGCATTCCCTACTTCTCTGACAGAGCAGCTCACAGTGAGGGTGATGCCACATGCCCAGTGCACCCGGCAGGGGCCAAGTGCTTCTTGCAGCAGAGTCCCCAGAAGCCCAGCTCCGGGACCCCCTGCCCAGGTCCTCAGGGCACTGGCACTGGCTCTGCTTTCGTGGTGGCCATTAGGTGACCAACGATGAGGGAGGCGAAACCTGGGACTGTGTGTGAGCCTTTTGACAGCACAATGGAGCTGGAGATAGGAGACCCAGGGACAGAACAGGCTGGTGCTGCCGGCCCTGAGAAAATCCTGAGCATCAGTGACTTGTGCTTGAGAGCAACCTTATGGGTGTGTGTTACGTCTCAATTAAACTAGTGAGGAAGAAAACAGACAGGATTCTTTCTAACCTTGGAGTAGTAGGGAGGACTCCTTAAGTATTCATGGGAAATTTCAGATTTTGATGGCTTCAAATTTTTAAATTTCCTTACAGGCAAAAACAAAGTGTGGAAATAAGAACTCTTATAATAATGTCAACAATAAAAATAAATTTTAAAAATAAATAAATAATAAAGTTAAAAATAACCAGAAAAAAAATATTTATGACACACACAACAAATATTTACTGTGCACATTACAGGGTTTTATAAAGCAAATAGAGGCCCAGTGCATGAAATTTGTGCATAGGAAGGGGGGTCCCCTCAGTTTGACCTGCACTCTCTCCAATCTGGGACCACTAAGAACCTCTGGCAACTAACCACTCATCTGCCTGCCGGCCTGATTTCCCTAACTGCTCTCCCCTGCCTGCCTGATCACCTCTAACCTCCTCTGCCTTGGCCCTGCAAACATGGCTTTGTTGGGAAAGATGTCCAGAAGGACATCTAGAAGGTCGTCTAGAAGATGTTCAGGCTAATTAGCATATTTCCCTTTTATTAGTATAGATGCCACCTTGTCCTAAAAATGCAGGTTGTTCCAGGTTTTTCTATCGTGGAAGGGGAGCCTGTAGTAGCATCCTGGGTTCTGATCAGGGCTTATGCGCTTGTGCTTTATCTCAGCAGATGTGATTCCTAGAAGACTCTTAGATGTACTTTGAACATTTCTATCGAATTTTCCAAATCATCCTCCAAAATATTGAACCTCTTTAAACTCCCACCAGCAACCATGCATGTGCCCTCTGTCCCACTTTGATGCCAATATCATTGATTTTTCCTTGGAAGCTTCCCTCCCATCAGCCAGGACTGCTTGATTCTTGAGCCAACCACATTGTTCAGCTGGGGACTTGATTTCCCAAGATAGAACTATGGAGGAAGAAAAATAGTTTTCCTCTACCTTTCTGAGTTTTTAGTGGAGGCCCTTGTAATGAAAGATCACCAAGAGAAAAACAAAAGTTCATTAATGTGTACCTCGTGTATATGTGGGAGATCCCAGGCAAAAATGAGTAATTCCCCAAGGTGGCTTAGAATGCAAATTTAAATACCTTCTTCCTAAGGAATGGGGATGGGAGATGTGGGCCTCTTAGAGGAGAGTAAATGATTTTTAAGAAAGATGAATGGGGGTGGAGGGAAATAGTTTGTAACAAAGTTTGGGTGTGATGTCAACTTCTACTGTCCTGTCCTGTGTCAGGAGTCAGTTTTCTCTGCCTGATGACATTTCTCCCATCAAAGGGACCTATGACATTTGAGCTCTTTAAGGGGGGTCTGATTTTAGGCAGATCAGGAGACTTCAGTGAAAGCTTCTCCTTGTATTTGCTGTTTTTCAAGCATCTGCAACTCAAGATCATCAACAGCACAGCGTATGTTGGGGTGGCATGTTCTCTGATCTTCAGAATAAACCCAACAAAAGCTTCTTTCCTTTCTTAGATGATTTGCCACAGTAGCATTATTCCCTGGAGACGGCATTCTGATCAGACTTTCCTGGGAGTGGTCATAACATAACCTGTGCTTGTAGGAAGGTGTGGTCCACATCACTAAATAATCCAGGGCAAGTTTTCTTATCTTATGGAAAGGGAGATAAAGTTATGATAGTTTATCTCCCTTTCCACAAGTTTCTTGCATGTATGTATCTCCACTGTCCCCCCACAACCCTCCAGTATCCCCAGTGCCTTGGCTGCAGGCCTTGGGGCTGCTGGGTATCAGCCTCCCTGCAGGTTTGTGTCCCTGATCCCTGCCTTGGGGCTGCTAGGTTCTGACCTCCCTGTGGGATTGTGTCCCTGATCTAAGTCCCCCAAAGCTCCAGTGCTGCCATGGCTGGGCTTGGGGCTGCTGGGTGCTGGCTTCCCTGTGGGTTTGTGTCCCTGATTTGAGGCTTGGGGGTGTTGGTGCTGGCCGCTATGTGCATTGCCATCTTTGTTGGGTAATTTGCATACTTACTCCTATTGGGTGGTAGTGTAGCAGAGTGAGGGTCAATTTGCATCTTTCTCTTTTATTGGATAGGATGTTCTAAAACACCAAAGTCCAACACTGCACAACTTCTAAGGCTTTTAAATGTCAGCTGTTTCTATGCAGGCCATTGTTAAAAGTTCAAAGGGCCGCAGTCCTTTATAGGCACTGCTACAGCTGGTTACGACATTGTCTCAGAAAGGCTGAGAAGTTAAAATAAATAAACTGCAAGTAACAACTGACACTCATCAATCACCTGTGCTCAGATGCATCAGCCACACCAAGCAGGTGTCCGTGTAAAATGTTGTCAACATGCAAGCCTCTTATGTCCCATTTCTGCCTTTGGAGTTGAGTGCAGTGGCTATGGCCACTCTTCCTGGTCCTCCTCACAGCCCAGGTTCTGCACAGCCGCTTTGCACAGGGAGAAAGAATAAGGAAACAGGAAACCCAGGCCTCTGCTACCCCCCTGAGGCTGCAGGTCCCCAGATCTGGGCCTATGTGCTAAACCGGGAGCCAGAGAGAACTTCCCCAAACCTCCTTCTGTAGGAAATGGGCCTCCATGACCCATCTCCAGTGTGGTTGACTTTTGATGGAGATGGTTGCTGAATTTCCCCAGGGCAAACAGAATATAGGCAGGAGGGAAGAGGATATAAGAACCAAGAACTGTAGCTAGCCAGCATCATAGTGGAAACCCCCGAGGTACCTGCCTAACTAGACAGGGAGGGTGGAGACAACTAGAAAAGGGCTCAGCCCAATTTTCTTAAATGGCCCAATGGGAGACAGCAAGACCTAGGTGACATAGGAGGAAACAGGTGACGCCATAGTACTCTGCCAATGAGGACCTGGAGGAGGGACTGAATAAACAGGCTGTGTTTGCTGCCCCAGGTGTGCCTGTACAACTGGACGGATACCGCTCTTGAGAACTTATTAAAAGTATTATTTTTGTCATACTTCTGTCTCCAAGTCTTGAATTCAGACAGGTGAGCATTCCTCACAATTCCTTTCAGGGCAATCAAGTCGTGTTCTTAAGGCCCAAATATCTCACATGTGATCTCTACCTGGTTTAGTGTCCCCATCAAGACAGAGGTGACAGGTCTGAGCCACATCTTTTTGGTTTAGAGGAGTGAAGCTGTTTGGAGGTAGAAGGGGCTCTGTTATCCATGGCTGGAGAGGAGAGGTTCCTCGGCCTTCAGTGGGAGGAAGACATCTCTGAGAGACAGTGTATATACTGGTTTAAGGGCGGGACTCAGGAGCTGGACAGGGATTTGTATTCTGAAGCCTGTGGGCCCCTGGGCAGGTTACTTAACCTCTCTGTGCTTTAGCTTCCCCACCTACAAAGGGGGAATAAGAGTGTTACTAATAGTACGCAACTCACAGGGTCAATATGGGGATTAAATAAATGACATCTGTAAATGCACATTCACACAAATAAAACGCTAAAGCAAAGCCTGGCATCAGGAACACCAAGTGTCTGCTGCTGGGAGTGTTCTTGTTATCATTACTTTAAAGCAGAAGGTCCCTTTTGCAAGCAACATGCATAACATCAGTCTCACTTTAGAACCCAGCTTCCTGTCCCCTGGCATGGCTGCTGCTGAGCGTCTCGCAGCACTCATTCTGGAGCCCAGTGCCTTGGCTGAGGTGAGCCGAGCACACAGAGGCAGGCTGCTGCCACTTCCCCACCCTCAGCACCCGTGACTGACGCCAGCAACTGTGAACACTGGCTTGTGTTTGTGATGGAAGGTCCTTTACCTGCTCCTTGAGAATTCTGAACCTGCCAATGGGAGGCAGTGAGGCCAGTGGGGTCTGGGCCTGTGCTTGGTGACACCGAGGCCAAGGTGTCTCTGTAAATGACAGCAGCACTCGCCCCACCTGAATGCTTCACCTCCATGGCCACAGTAAGGACAGTGAGAGGGGATGGACCGCTGTGGGCGCCAGGAAGCCGAGAGCACGCCGAGGACCGAGGGCCACGAGGGAAGTGCCGCACATCGGCATCTCAAGAGGAGCTGTCAGGTAACTGTCCAAACCCACCATCTGCTGATACAAAAAAATGTGCTATTTCCAGGGGCTTCCAGTCACTGTGATGGCAGCTGCTGCCCTGCATCCCATCTCAAAGCAAGACATACAATGTGCAGTGACCACCAGCCTTGGCCTCACTCCCAGCCTGGGCTGGACACTGGAGGCCCTTTTCCCACGGCCCAGAGTCCTGCTGGCCCAGCAGCTGGGCTTTTGCTTGGGAGGGCTCAGCAGTGAGACACCAAGTCCTGTCCAATAAAAGCGGCTCCGTCTGGATTTCCTAGTATTTGGTTACATTTGAACTTGAAAGACACCTTCCTAATTGAGTTATACACAACTTGAGGTTAAGTCACTTCTCTAAAAACTAGCTCCCAGCTCTCCCCCTTGAGACATATGGATCAATCACCTAGTTTTGAAATGTTATAATCCATTTGTTAGCGGTTCATGATTTCGACCGATTTTAATTACAGTTTTATGGGCAACAAGGACTGCATGCCCATGACTTATGCCTCAGATATTTGGAATAACACATTTCACCTGATAAACAATTTTCACAGCTCTCAACGTTGTGTCTTTCAAACTACTGTTTACCATTCATTAATACAGGCCAGGTAATGACTTAGTGCTTTATGTTAAAAAAAATAACAAAACGGAATAGAAAATGCCAGCATATATCACACACGTGAAAGAAGGCCCTACTGGTTGTTTATATGGACAGAAGTGTGTGTGTGTGTGTGTGTGTGTGTGTGTGTGTGTGTGCTGACTCACATGTAAAATGTCTCTTCCTGTGGTCAGAAAGCGTAAAGCACTGCCTGTCCTGCTGGTGCCTCCACCAGCTGCTAATGTCCCATTCCGTCCCAAGTGCTCGCTGTGCTGCCGGGACCACACTCAGTGTGCCAGGCCTTCTGTGGGAGACCAGGGAAAGCACACAAATCTAGGTACTCGGTCGGGTAACACATCACCCCACAATCAAGGCTCCCTGTCAGAGTGCGAAGAGCTGGCACTCCACCATGAAAGAGAAAACAGTGACTTTTGTCTCCATTCAGTGTCTCACCAAAATTATTGCCTTTTCTACATGGAAATGGAAGTAGGTACCTATACATATCCTTAAGTTTTAGACATACCGTAATGGTATTTCAGATTTTTTTAGAAAAATACATTTCAGTGCTTATAAGCACTCATTTTTGTAAAACTTTAATTTCTAAGACATTTAAACAGTCATACTGACAATATCTTATATTAACAAATAAGAGTAACAATTTGTAAAAAAAAAAAAAAAAAAAATGCCCTGCCTGTAAACAAATTTACCAGTGCCTCCAAACATTATTTTTAAAGTAACATCAGACCAGATTTTATAAAGTTTAAAAAGTCCGTATTATATGTATATTATATGTATGCCCATATATATATTTTTAGTTACTGTAAGAATTGTCTTTATTCATTAAATACTGTGCAAACAGCCAGGAAAACAATAAGGCTTCTAATCACATAGGCAGATTCATGACTGAGGCCAGGCAGGTGTGGGTGCCCCTAAAGATCAGGTGTGCACACACCTTTAACGCACCTGGGAGTCAGAAACACGGGCAAGTTCCATCCACCCATCACCCACTGTGCACTGAGTGCTAATGGGAGTGTGTGTGCATTTACTTAGAACAGATCTAGTTTAGAGAGAAGGTTCATAAAGCTAAGGAAACATTAAATCTAAGAAATAGGTTGGAAAATTAGAAGTTATCACCTGTAATTTTGTAGTTTTAAAATATTTTATTTAAATATGCAGAACCAATTTAGTGACTGGAGCTGGCTGAGTCTCCTCAAGAAACCTATACCCCCAGGCCTAACTCCTTCAGAAAAGACGTGGGAGGTGGGAAAGAGGAGGCCTGTGGTAATGAGGGGCAGCACCATTTTGGAGACAGCTGCTGGCCTTCACCAGCCCTCACTGATAGGGCCCTGCAGGCCCCAGCCCTACGTGCAGGCCATGTGACCAGCCTGCTCTCAGCCTGCAGAGCCATGTGCAACCGGGCAGGGCCCCGCTTGTGGGTGTCTGCAGCAGGCCTCCCTGAGAGGTCCGGCCAGGTGGTCTCAGTCTTCAGAGAGGAGTGGTCAGAGAACAGTCCTGACACAGACATTGAAAAGGTGACTATCCTCAGACACTGTTAGACATCTCACACGTGCCCAGAACTCTTCCAGGGATGTGCCTGAACTGGGGTGACTGGGCAGCACCACTCTACCGAAGGAAGCATGTCTTCTTCCGTGGCCATGTGTCCCAGGGTCCGCTCCCATGTGTTCCTGCAAAAGCCACTGCTGGCAGCTGATGCCTACATAGGCGGATGCAGGAGCTAGAAAGCACGCCTGATGAGCCTCCTCGGTGTGCATCCCTGCTGGCAGCCACCAGGTGAGCACAAGGCTGACTGAGTAACATTCACAATCCTCAACTATCTGTTAAGCGACCTGCATTTTCATGAGGCTCCAAAGGAAGTGTGGGTGCACAGAGAGGACAGACCCAATCAGCGGAGCTTGCAAACATACACATTCATTTTTCTTATTTTGACTCTAAGTAGAAATGTTTTGATGTCCAATATACACAACTTGGTTTTCATAATTTCTCCCCCCAAAAAAGCTTTAAATGCAACAATGAGAAAAAAATTATTTTACTGTTGCCTTCATAGATGGCTCATTGCACACACACAGTGCATGAATATATGTACGTTTTTATAGACAGGTGAACATACGTGTGTGTGTAGAGACAATGTAGAGGCCAGATTTGGGGTTGTGTGGGCCTTCAGATTCTATATGCTTAACCAAGAACTCAGTCTCCTGAGGGACAACTTTTTATTCAGTAGATGTGGGGCCATCACACAACCCCGAGAATTATTTACAGCTTTAACTGAGTGGCTGGCAGATCACCATACTCGGCCAAACTCTTCTTACATCAGAACCAGATGCTGTGCATTTGGTGCTAATCTGGTTGCTTTTTCAGGTCTGAGATTTAAATGGCAAAAGTAGTGAAGCCTGAAGCGGCACAAAAGAAACTGTCTTCTACCCAGAGTGCTTAGTTTAGGATGGACACAGGAGCACAAGGAGTGAAGGAAATTTAGAAAAAGGGGCTTAAGAATGGTGTCATACATCCTGTAAGGAGGGCGCTGGTCCCAGAGTCTCACACGGGCAGCTGTGCCAGGAGAGGAGACACTGACTGGCCATGAACTTGGAACCGGCTGGCCACTCCCTCCCACCTTGGTGGCACAGAGCTGCCCAAGTGTGGGGAAGAGTTCCCAGGACTCACATCTGTAACTAAACCTGAACTGTGCTTTGTCCTGCGTCAAGGACGTGGTGCCACGCCAGCTCCCATGTCCCAGGCACAGACACTCCTGCACCTTGTGCACACCCTTGGCCTTGGCTCACGCCCTTGGCCACCTCCTGTCCCAACACCAGGTGCTGCCAGCAGCCTCCGTGTGTGCAGGTCCTGGGCTGGAGCGAGTCCTCGGAAGCCCTAACTTCACGGCAGAAGTGGATGTGGGGCTGGGACCCACGCCCCACAGGTTCCCAGAAGACGATTAGAAAGTGAGTGTAGCCGCCACGCCTTAAACAGTAACGGCCGAATCACTCCTACGTCTGTGCTGGGTGTGGAGCAGCCTCACAGGACTTTCTGGTGCCCGTTGGCAGAGGGCTTGGTGGTATCCGACTCCCGGGGTGCCCTGGATAAGTGCAGCTTATGGAGCCCTGCAGGGAGGAAGAAATGATGAGAGGAAGCTCTGCCTGAGGCAGATGGGGGCAGTGGGGCACTAAAAGGAGTGAAGGTGCTGGGGACACCTCCAAGGGGTCTCTCTTCCACGTGGGTAGGGCCAGCCCTGCGGCACACACAGCGCCCCCTGGAGGCAGCTGGGCTTGTGTCGAGGCCCAGGCAGCCGCCCCCTCTGCATGGCTCCTACCCTCTCGCCCACATCCTCAGCACTGATCTTCCTGCAAGCCTGTTCCTACCCCAAGGGCGGTCTCCCAGGGACCCCAGTCCCAAACAAGCATCATCTATTTGTGTTTCAAAATACACACATATGAATAATACAGGCAAACACATGGACAGACACAGCAAAATATGAAGCATGTATTTAAAAATAAAGATAATGGAAAACATTACCCAAAAGAAAAAGAAAGAAATGGCAAAGCAACAAGTTGAACAAAGATAATTATTTCAGAGAATAAAAAGTACTGATGTGAGTCACAGCCACCACCTCCAAAGAACCGAACACAGAACACTGCACCCACGGGAGAGGGGACAGGACTGGCCCTCCTGGGGTGGGGGTTCCTTCTGAAATGTGGGTGCTGTAGGAGGAACCAGTGTTTGTCTTGTGCAGAAGCTGCCATGGATACCATCGTCCATAGCTAAACTGATGTCCACCGTGTGCAGACGCCCTGACGGGACATCCAGGGCCCTGCACACAGCAGCCCCGCTGCAGGTACAGCCACCCTATCACAGAGGTGCCCATGGGAGCTGAGCGAGCTTTCAGCTCGACAGTCTTGCAGTTTAACTCTGGACACTGCCAGCCAGAAATGCTTGTTCCCATCCCCTGTACAGACCAATAGCCAGAACCCCACACACCTGGGCAGGGACCCATTCACTTTCTGGTGCTCTGGCTAAAGTGAGGCATAACTTTTCCCTTTCAGGCCAATATTTCATCAGCCATCTCCTTACAGGGTTAGTATAGAGTAAAACACAAAGAATCTGAAGTCTTTTCTCCTTCCCCAAGGTCACCCTTTCTTTATTTAAAATATGTGTGTGTGTTATTTATTTATTTATTTTTTTATTTCAGAGAAGGGAGAGAGATGGAAACATCAGAGAATCATTGATCAGCTGCCTCCTACATGCTCCACACTAGGGACTGAGCCCACAACCCAGGCATATGCCCTGACGGCAATCGAACCCTGACCTCCTGGTTCCTAGGTTCATGTTCCACCACTGAGCCATGCTGGCTGGGCCCAAAGGTCACCCTTTCAGTCCCTGGGCTAGGAAGCCCTGGTGAGCCAAGATTTGCCATTGCTCATAGGCTGTTACCTGAGCACAGGGCCTCAGTGCCAGCATCAGGCTACCTGTCCGGGAGCTGGAAACACAATGGAGCGTGAAATGTAAGCACCGAGTGCTGCTAGGGCAGGTGGGTGAGTTCCCATCAGGATTGCCTACCATCAACTGCTGCCTTTCCCTTTTTGCTATAAGGTTCATGCCCACACCCCGGAAGTATGATGCGTGGTCCTTTCTATTTACCTGGGTTCCCACATCCAAAGGCTGGAATGTGCTTAGTGTCACTGCTGCCGTGAGCAGGACAAATACACTCTGAGGGCACATTTACACCCACTGAGGAGTCGCTCCCACTGCCTGTATGAGTGGCTGTGGAAACAGGACCAGGAACTTTGCTCCCAGGAATGCGAGAACATACTTTATCCTGCGCTGTGTGGAGCTCACTATAGAGAACGGGGTCTGCCTGACACTTGCAAAACCCAAGCCTCACTAAAATCCTTCACTGAAACAGGAGGAGGTGCCCTTCCCAACATGTACACCTTCTGCCTCCTCATGCCTCCCAACACCATAGACACGACAGAGAGCTGCTGCTTCCTGTTCCAACCTCACGCAGGACGGGCTCAGCCTCCGGGGATGATGCCTGTTATGTCCCCACTGTCCTCAAAAGAAGGGACCTTGCAGATGAGGAAAGCGGTATTTCAACGGGAGATTCACACAAGGGTCAGGACTGGCCTCTAAGCACTTACACATTTGAAAAAATAAATGAAAACAGAAAATTAACTCTCATGTCAGTTATTAATTAGTAGAAAGAGGAAACCACGCAGCGCCTGCAGATTACCTAGGGCCTTGAGGAGCTCTTCCCGGACTGCAGAGGTGAATTTTCTGACCAGACACAGGGTTGTCACCACAGCGAAAAGCAAATTGTAGGATAACACAATATAGAAATTTCCCAGCCAGTTAAACCTTCCGAAGTCTCCCAGAAGATCAAATCTAGTGATTCCTGTTAAAAACAAACAGCCCTTAAAATCAGGTATGATGCATTCACAGACATCACAAAATAAAGTGCTAATCAGAGCCAATTCCTTGAACTTTCCCATTTCTGTCAGTGACTATGCCTGTGGAACCAGACCCATCTGCCCTGCCCGCTCCCCCATGTGCCACTAACAGAGGTCACAGAGAGGTAATGCTGGCCAGAACTGCCCTGCTGCTGGGGTGGGAGTGGGGGCACAGATGAGAGTAAGGATTCGGCGGGGGGGGGGGGGGGGGGCGGGCCTCGAGTACACACTGACCCAGGAAACAGGGGTCTGGTAGAAAAAGATACCTGGCAACCACCCTTTCCCCGCCCCCACGTGTCCACGTCCTTGGAGAGGGCGCCTGCCCCTCCATGCCCTCTACTCAAATTCTGTTTCTCCATCGCACACATGACCTGGAACAGCCTGCCTCCTCTGGCTGTTTTCCTGCCTTCTTTCCCCACAGGATGAGTCCTGTGAGAGTCTTTTTGATTCCTGTGGTCCCAATGAAAGATCAAAGCCTTGCACAATCTCAATACTTACTACATAAATTAATAAACACACAGGTTATTCCTTTTCAGGAAAAAAAAATCATTCATGGGAATCAGACTTGGCGAATAAAATGGCACAGCTGGAAATGCGTGGTTGTGTCATATTGCACAGAAGTCCTTTTAACTCATTTGTACACGCTTATAAAAGCAATAATTGACATAGCCCTTCTCTTTGATGAACATATGCCTTGGCCCATACTTACTGGAAAGGATGTGTGAATGGTAAGATTTTCTGACCCTTGGTATACTGTTGCCATCTCTCAAGGAAGAACTTAAATAGCTACAGGGGGTAATATCAAAATTTAACCACAAAGAACTATAAATCAAAACCTTTCTTTTATGAGTGCTCTAATGGTTTCAAGAATGATTTCAACTAAATTCCATTTCACCTTGTCAGCCAACTTTCAGATTTAACTCTCATCCCCATCCCAATGCAATCCCATCACCTGCCTGGGGCAGACTCCACAAAAGCAACCCATAGAGATAGCAGAAAACTCTTCATGCCAAACAGGCAGGAAAACAGGAGGTCCAAAAGTAGCTTTTTTGTAGTCACACCTACCCAGTGCCAATGACTTTGACTTTGAGAGACAACAATCTACTAAAACTTTTAAGAAGCTAGAAGACTAATGAAAACATACAAACAACAACATCTTTCTAAAGGAAATAGAGACCCAGAGTCCAGTTAGGGATGCCACACAGCCCCCACACCGAGAGACCATGGCAACAGCCGTGGCTGCAGCTCCTCAGAAGTCTTGGTGACACTTTACTCGTTAAAAGGAATAAATATGTGTCTAATTATATATTTTATTTTTTAATAGAATACCCTTTAATTTAACCTAAGAAGGCATCTGTAAACAAGACTGAGTCCTTCCAAACAAGCTTCATTGGTTTCAGCCCAGAGATATTTGACCTTCAAGGCCAAAGAAGCCTTTGGAAGGCATGGCTCTTTTCATAAGAAAAGCACACAAATGCACAAACCTCATGTATCATGACACTCACTAATGGAGGAGCTGGAAGGTCACAGAACAGAATCCTTGCCAGACACTGCTTGGAGCCTTATCTAGGCTGAAGCTTCTTGATCAGACAGCACCATTAGCAAAACAAAATGAGAGCACATATACCCAACATGTGTGTGCAATTATTTATAAATGATGCTATTCACTGGCATACATATTACACAAAAAGACTTAACTAAAAAATCCCAACAATAAAGATAAATGCAAGTTCTGGTTTGTTCACATGGCCCAAGTTTTCCTTTGTGAATTACTGGAGCCCAGACTCCACTTTGGGAACCACCGGTGTGAGTTAACAGTGATCAGCCATTCTCCGAATGGGACCCAGGTACCACGTTGGGACCACACTGCCACGTGTGAATGGAGTTGGCAGGATGCACACATCTGGGAACAATGCTCTGGAAAGTGCTCTCACTAGAACTTCTCAGTGGACTCAATTTGGTATCTTGAAATACAGGGTCAAGCCCTAAAATGAAATACCAGGCTTGGGGCCTGGATAAGCGCAGAGTCCAGTGATTGGGTGATCAGAGGTAGCTGGGGGTCCCCTGCCAGGCTCTGAGGCTAAAATCTTGGCAGTGGTGGAGCCAGGCAACTGGATGATTAGAGAGAGTTGGGGGTCCCCTGCCCAGGCCCCAATTCCCAGTCAGAGGGTTAGAACCTGGGCAGGGACTGAGCCAGGTGATCAGAGGAAGCTGGGGATCCCCTGCCCAGGCTCCAAGACCCAGCCAGAGGTTTGGGACCTGGGCAGGGGCAGAGCTGGGTGATCAGAGAGAGCTGGGGGGTGAGGAAGAGGACGGCCTGCCTTGGCCTGGAGGCTTTTGGCCTTGGCCGGGGCAGAACCAGACATCAGATGTGATCCGTGTGAAGTAAAGAGGAAATAGCTTTTCTGACTGCTCATTGGCTAAGGCTTCCTGTTTGCCACTGGTAATATTATTAGTAACTTGGGTACAAGAATCCAAAAAGATGATCTGGAGTTTTTCCACCACACTCTTGGGAAAAAAAAAAAGGAATGTCTGCCTGGAGGGCTAAGAAATGTCATATCCTGCCCTAGCCAGTTTGGCTCAGTGAATAATGCCTAGGCTTGGTGACCGCAGGGTCTGGTTCGATTCTGACCAAGGGCATGTACTTAGATTGCAGGCTCCTTCCTGCCTGGGGCCCAGGTCAGGGCTCATGCAGGAGGCAACCAATCAAAGTGTTCCTCTCACTTTGATGTTTCTGTCTGTTTTTCCCTTTCTTTTCCACATTCTATAAAAATCAATGGAAACATATCCTTAGGTGAGGATAAGAAAGAAATGTCATATCCTATGAAAGACACATCTTAAAAATGCCTAGAGAAAGTTGTCATTTTTTTCATGGTGAAGGGACTGGAGTTGTGTTGATGAAAACACCTTGGTGCCTGTGGTGACTGGCAGTGGCTGCAGCAGCAGGGTGATGGGGTTGGTGCCTTCCCCTGATCAGCCTGATTGCCTCCGTAGGACATCCCCTGAGGGATCCCAGTATTTGAGAGGGGACAGGCTGGGCTGAGGGAACCCCACCCAGTGCACAAATTTCGTGCACTGGGCCCCTAGTCTATATAATAAAAGTCTAAGTGATCATTACAACGGAACAACCAGTCACTATGATGTGCACTACCAGGGGCAGAAGCTCAACACAGGAGCTGTTCCCTGGTGGTCAGTGTGCTTCCATGGGGAAGGGGGGGCTCCTCAGCCAGAAGCAGAGCTCACAGCTGGCAAGCACAGCAGTGATGGCAGGAGCCTCTCCCATCTCCGCGGCAGCGTTAAGGAGCAGTGAGCTGAGCAGTAAGGAGCAGCGAGCAGGCAGGCAGTAAGGAGCAGGAGGTCCTGGACTGTGAGAGGGATGTCCTTCTGCTGGCTTAGGCCCACTCCCCACGAGAGGGAACAGGTCAGGTTAAGGGACTCAGCCCCTTCCCCCCCCAGTGCATGAGTTTCATGCATTGAGCCTCTAGTGGGGTTTATAATGTGTAAAAGTAAAATGTATGACAAAGTAGCACAAAAGCTGACAGAAAAAAATGGAACAAGACAGGTTTGAACTGTGTGGACCCACTTGTATGCAGATTTGTTTTTTAATAAATACTATACAGTTTTTTATCCCAGTTGGAAATCTGAGGGCTAGCTGTATGCATTAATCTATACCTTTTTATATATGAGACTTAAGCATCTGCTGATTTTGGTACCTGAGAGGAGGGGTGATTGGAATCAATCCCATAAGAACAAATAAATTAGGGGGGGGGGTGGTCCAAAAGTTATACAATATGTGGAATTTTACTGTGCAGTGGTTTAGCACCCATAGCCCCTATGTTCTTCAAGGGTCAATCATGCATTGGTATAAGGTCCTTATACTAACTATAATCTGAAGGTAGACTGTGGTAAGTTTAAAAATGTATAATATAGATTAAGGACTTGGGAAAAGCAGCTAGCTGATAGAAGCAGCTTTGCCTACCCTCCTATCCTAGCCTTCTTTTAAATTATCACTGCTGATAATCTGTAGTTCCAACCATGCTATTGCAAAGGAAAAACTTCCTGAATAATCAATAGAAGACTTTCAGGAGAGAACCCTGATGCCTGAAGATTGAAAGTGGAGATGGCATAGAGACTGGTAGGAGGGGCAGAGGTGTGAAAGGGCTAGCCAGGATCCATAGACAACAGCTGAGTCCTGAAGAGATATACCAGCTTCTGAGAACTCTGGGATATAATCTCCAAGCTGGGCTCCCCAGCAGACAGCACCAAATTGAGCAAAATACCCACATAACATCTGGCTACAATAAGCAGTGGGGTGCTGTCTGCCAGGGAGAAAGCTGGAAATTCAGGCACCCTCTTAAAGAGTCAATGTACAAAATTCCCTGTGGAGCCACCCACCTTGTGCTCCAGCAATGGGAGGGTAAAGTGGACTAGAACTATGTGAGCAGAACCCAGGACTAGGGACTTCGGGGATAGAGCTCAGAAGGCAGACACCCCATGTTTTCTATGCTGAGTCATTCCCTCATGCAGCGGAGGACATATTCACAACACAGACATCTGCCCTGCTTGGGGGGAAGACATTGGCTTGCCCTATTGGAAAACACCTTGCCCTGAGCCACTTCAGAGACTAAAAATAACAACTACCTTCCACACAGAAGCAACTGCCCTACCATGTTGAAAAAAAAGTCTTGCCACACCTGAGGACAACTTCCTGGGGCCATTCAAATCTGAATCCTATCAGCCTATAGGCAGAGGCAGTCTCTGGAAGCTTAGAATCTTTGCCTGATCTAATCAGTCAGAAACAGCATTTAACACTGCCCTAAACAAGAAATTGAGAGGCGTAAAGCAAATATATCAAATTCGCAGCTCGCAGTCCACATAGAGCCCACAACGAATATTTTTGCAGCCTAGCCAATATAATGGTATGTAAGAAACATTTTAATAAAAAATTCATAACTTAATTTTTACAATATGCTGTTATACATAATATATATATAAAAGCCAAGCACCCAAATGGTGGTACGACCAGAACGACTGGTGGCTATGACGCGAATTGCAGTGACTAACCAGTCCAATAGGGGCCGGGGCCCCTCCACCCTGCCAGCCCCACCCTTGTGCATCCCCCCCTCCTCCCAATCACTGAAGTGTACCTTTAGTGATTCTAAGTAAACACTCTCCCGCCTTCAGAGACCAGGAACCTGAATGACAAGTGATCAGGAAGAAAACTGCTCACAGTCTGGACTGTCAGTCAGGTGTCCAGCACAGCCTCCATCTTCCCCACCTTCTAAATGCCCCCCACCCCACCTCGATGCAGTTAGGTGTCCAGGAGAGGAGCCCAGCACAACCTCCATCTTCCTGCATTCTCTCTCCACTGCTTCCTACCAAAGAGGGCAGCCACGTCACATCATGGCCTCTCTTTTGAGGGTTTGTCAATAGGGAACTAAATCACATTACCTGTCTAGAGAGAGGCTTAGAAACAGAAGCTATAAGTGTTCCTGACACTAAAGCACCTTTGAAGCTTCAACTCATCCAATAGCCAACAGCAAACTTCTATACACCCTGCAAAGATCTTCGACAGTAATAACCACTCCCTCACTGACCCAGTTCCCATTAAACACCACCACCACCCTGATTGGGGGCAGGCAGCCAGATGCCAACAGTGCACAAATTTGTTTTGTACACTGGGCTTCTAGTTATTAATAATGAACTACTATGTCTGCTAATGACTATTATAATTATGTTGCATTCATTCCCTTACATGCCTTATGTGCAGGCGCACCATTTCTCTCCACTAACACTGGCAGCGAATATTTTAGCAGCCGATGGCCACGTCATTAGTCTTGTACTGACTTACTTGGTGTGCGCAACAGGAAACAGTTCACTTTTGGAGAACAAGAAAAATAGGTTTATTTGTGTTATGCCTATTAATTTGTGCAGTTATTCAGTGTCTGATAAGTTAATATTCAAGAAAAAATATTAATTTTTATTAAAGTGTTCTATTATTTTGTGTTTATGATTACTCATTTATTTCAGCCCTTTGTATTCAGTATGTCTCTATCTAAATAAACCTATGGATCCATGAAAATTGAAGCCACATAAACTTAAACCTTGTTTATTTAGCCCATGTTAGCCTTTGAGTCTGACATGCTTGACATAGATCTACCTAATACATAGTCACAAAACCAGACAGACAAAACAAAGAGACCAAAAAAACCCCAAAAAAACAAAAAACCAAACAACAACAAAAAATCCTAAATGAAAGAGTAAGAGAATTCTCTAGAAGAGATAAATGAAGCAGAGATAAGAAATTTATCTGAAACAGTGTTCAGAGTAATGATGGTATCATTATGAAAAAAGATATAGTAACTATGAAAAAAGAACAATCTGAGATAAAGAGTGACATAATAAAGAACACAAGGAAAGGAATACACAGCAGATTAGGTAATGCTGAGGATTGAATCAGAAAATTAGAAGGCAGGGTAGAAAAAAAAAATCACTCAATCAGAAAACCAAAAAGAAAAAAAAAAAACAATTAAAAAATAGGAGAACAGCCAAAACCGGTTTGGCTCAGTGGATGGAGCGTCAGCCTGCGGACTGAAAGGTCCCAGGTTCGATTCCGGTCAAGGGCATGTACCTTGGTTGCGGGCACATCCCCTGTATGGGGCGTGCAGGAAGCAGCCGATCGATGTTTCTCTCTCATCGATGTTTCTAGCTCATTATCCCTCTCCCTTCCTCTCTGTAAAAATCAATAAAAATATATTTAAAAAAAATAGGAGAATAGCAGGTATGCCAGAAGAGGTAGAAAGGGAGAAAGAGATACAGAACATGTGTAAAGAAATAAAGAAAAATTCCCTAAGCTGGTAAAGGAAAAAGTCACACAAGTTCAGGAGGCATAGAGAACCCCAAGCAAGAACAACCCAAACAGGCTCATGCCCAGACACATCATAATTAAAATGCCAAAAATTAAAGACAAAGAATCTTAAAGGCAGTAAGAAAAAAGCAAACTGTTACCAAAAAAGGAGCTCCCATAAGGCTGACACCTGATTTCTCATCAGAAACTCTACAGGTCAGAAGGGAACGGCATGAAGTACTCAAGGTAATGGAAAGCAAGTATCTGAGAACAAGATTAATATATCCAGTAAGGCTATCATTAAAAATAGAAGGTCAAATAAAGAGCTTTCCAGACAAAAAAAAAAAAAAGGTTTGTACTGGTATTATAAGAAATGCTATAGGGATTGCTGTAAGGGATTGCTGAGAAGAAGAATCAGAGAAAGAAACCTAGCCATACAGAATTAAAATGGCAATGAATAAGTACCTATCAGTAATAATCTTAAATGTTACTGGAGATTAAATACTCCAATCAAAAGGCACAGGGTAGCTAAATGAATACAAACATGACCCAACTATATGCTGTCCACAAGAGACCCACCTCAAACAAAAAGACACACACACAGGATGAGAGTAAAATGAATTAAAATTATTTTCCATGCAAATGGAAAAAGAAAAAAAAAAACTGGAGTGGCAATACTCATATCCAACAAATAGACTTCAAAATGAAGGCCATCACATGAGACAACAAAAGTCACTACATAATACTAAAAGGATTGATTGATTCAATAAGAGGATATAACCCTGGTAAACATAAACTGAGTGGCCAGATTATTATGATCTCTGAATGCATAATAATCTGGACACTCAGTGTATATCCTATATTATAAGGCTAATACGAAAATTGCCCCCTCAATAGGAGTTCAACCAGCAGGCAGGCCAGTGTCCCCTCCCACTGGCCAAGCTGGCCAGACCCCACCCATGCATGAATTCATGCATCGGGACTTCTAATATAAATATATATATACACTAAGTGGCCAGATTATTGTGCATTAAGAGATCATAATAATCTAGCCACTCAGTGTGTATGCACCCAATACGGAAGGACCTAAAATACACACACACACACACACACACACACACACACACACACACACACATTTAAATATATCTCTATTGATTTCAGAGAGAAAGGAAGAGGGATAGAGAGATAGAAACATCAATGATGAGATAGAATCATTGATTGGCTGCCTCCTGCATGCTCCCTACTGGGGAGATTGAGCCCACAACCACAGCATGTGCCCTTGGCCAGAATCGAACCTGGGACTCTTAAATCGACAGACCAACACTCTATCCACTGAGCCAAATCAGCTAGGGCAGGACCTAAATATATTTTATTTTATTTTTTTAAATATATTTTATTGATTTTTTACATAGAGGAAGGGAGAGGGATAGAGAGTTAGAAACATCAATGAGAGAGAGACACCGATCAGCCGCCTCCTGTACACCCCCTACTGGAGATGTGCCCACAACCAGGATACATGCCCTTGACCAGAATCGAACCCAGGACCTTTCAGTCCACAGACCGATGCTCTATCCACTGAGCCAAATCAGTTTTAGCTAAATATATTTTAAATGACTTCTAGAGGACTTTATCAGTGAGACTGACAACAATACAGTTATAGTAGGGGACTTTAACACCCCAATGACTTCAGTGGATAGATCTTCCAGACAAAACCTTAACAAGGAAACAGTGTCTCTAAAGGACACACTGAATCAGATGGATGTAATTGGCATTTATAGAACATTTCACCCCAAAGCTGCAGGATATACATTCCTCTTAAGTGCAGTTAAGATCATTCACAAAGATAAACCACATTAGGACACAAAACAAGTCTCTACAACAGTGGTTCTCAACCTTTCTAACCTGTGGGTTGCAAACCGCTAGCAGGGTTGCCTAAGACCATAGGAAAACACAGATATTTACATTACAAATCACAACAGTAGCAAAATTACAGTTATGAAGTAGCAATGAAAATAATTTTATGGTTGGGGGTCACCACAACATGAGGAACTATATTAAAGGATCACGGCATTAGAAAGGTTGAGAACCTCTGCTCTACAAGTTCACGAAGACTGAGATCCTATCAAGCATTTTTTCAGATCACAGTGGAATAAAGTTAGAAATCAACTACAATAAAAACATCCCAAAATATTCAAACACATGGAGGCGAAATAGCATGTTAAACAATGAATGGGTTACTTCATGGAAACAAAGGAAAATGAACACACAACAACCCCAAATCTCTGGGACACAGCAAAAGCAGTCATGAGAGGGAAGTTCATATACAGTGGTACCTCGAGATACGAGTTTAACCTTGAGGTGTGGGAAACTATGAGACGCTCGAGTTGCGGTAAACTGGTGGGTCGTGTGTAGCCGGCCGATCCTTGCGATTACTCCTATCTCAAATGTTGCTTGTATTTCAAAGCAAAAATCACTTGCTCAAGGGCTCGTATCTCACAAATCTCGTATGTAGGGCACTCGTATCTCGAGGTACCACTGTACAAACTTATCATAGCACTACAGATGTACCTCAAAAAAAAAAACAAGAAAAAGTCAACAATAAACTATTTAACTCTACAACTTAAATAATTAGAATGAGAACAACAAGAAAAGCCAAGAGTAAGTAGAAGGAAGGAAATAATAAAGATTAGAGCAGAAATAAATGACATAGAAGCTAAAAAAAAATACAAAAAAAATCAATGAAACCAAGAACTGATTTTTTGAAAGGATAAACAAAATTGATAAACCATAGCCAGACTTATCAAGAAACAAAGAGAAAGGACCCAAGTAAATAAAATCACAAACAAAAATGGAGAAATAACCACTGACATCACAGAAATACAAAGGATTGTAAGAAAATACTATTAACAACTATATGCCAACAACCTGGACAATGTGGATGAAATGGAAAGATTCCTAGAAAAATATAATTTCCCAAAACTGAATCAGTAGGAATCAGAAAACCTGAATAGGCCAATAACAACTGATGAAATCAAAGCAATAATAATAATAATTAATAAAAAAAACTCCCAGCAAACAAAAGCCCAGGTCCAGACAGCTTCACAGGGGAGTTTTGCCAAACATTCAAAGAGGAACTAACACCTATACCTCTCAAACTATTTCTGAAAATACAATAGGAAGGAACAATTTCAAACTCATTATATTAGTCCAGCATTATCTAATTCCAAAACCAGATTAAGACACTACAAAAAGGAAGAATTATAGGACAATATCCCTGATGAACATAGATGCTAAAATCCTCAATAACCTATTAGCAAATCATATCCAGCAATATATTAAAAAGATCATACACCATGACTAAGTGGGATGAATTCCAGGGATGCAAGACTGGTATAATATTTGCAAATCAATAAATATGATACATCACATAAACAAATTGAAAGATGAAAATCACATGATCACATCGATAGATGCAGAAAAAGCATTCAACACAATCTAACACCCTTTTTTGATAAAAACTCTCAGCAAAGTGGGAAGAAAGGGAGCATATCTCAATAAGATAAAGAACATATATGACAAACCTACAGCGAACATCATACTCAATAGGTAAAAACTAATAACACTTCCCCTAAGAACAGGAACAAGTTAGGGATCGCCTTTTTCACCATTCTATTCATTATCATACAGGAAGTTCAAACTACAGTGATCAGACAAGAAGAAGAAACAAAAGGCATCCAATTTGGAAACAAGGAAGTAAAACTCTCATTACTCACAGATGACATGATGTTGTAGATAGAAAACCCTACCAAAAAACTATTAAATTTAATAAATGAACTTGGCAATGTAGCAGTATACAAAATCAACACTGAAAAATCAATGTTTTTTTTTATACACCAATAATAAATTAAGAAACTTAGGAATAAACTTAACCAAGGAGGCAAAAGATCTATATTCGGAAAACTACAGGACATTGACAAAAGAAATAGAAGAAGATATAAACAAGTGGAAAAATATACCGTGTACATGGATTGGGAGAATCAACATTAAAATGTCCATCCTATCCAAGGCACTCTACAGATTCAATGCAATCCCTATTTAAATATCAATGACATATTTCACAGATCTAGGACAAATACTCCAAAAATTTATATAGAACCAAAAATACCCCAAATAGCTGCAGCAATTTTGAGAAATAAAAACAAAATTGGAGTAATCACAATATGAGATTTCAAGTTATACTACAAAACCACCATAATCAAAACAGCCTGGTAATGGCACAAGAACAGGTATAGATCAATGGAACAGAACAAAGAACCACAAAATCAACCCAAGCCATTTCACTTAATTAACATTTAACAATGGAGTCAAGAGAGTTTCTTCAATAAATGGTGCTGAAAAAATTGGACAGATACATGCAAAAAATAAAACTACCAACTTACACCATACTCAAGAATAAACCGTAAATGGATAAAGGACTTCAATGTAAATCATCAAACCATAAAAATCCTAGAAGAAACCATAGGCAGTAAAATCTCAGACATCTCTCATAACAATATGTTTACCAATACATCTCCTTAGGGCAAAGGAAACTAAGAAGAAAATAAATGGGACTACATCAAAATAAAAAGCTTCTGCACAGCAAAAGAAATCTTCAAAAAAATTAAGAGAACCCACACTATGGGAGAACATATTTGGTAATGATACATCTGATAAAGGGTTAATATCCAAAATATATAAGGAACTCATACACCTTAACAAAAGACAAACAATCCAATAAAAAAAAATTGCAAAGGACCTAAATAAACATTTCTCCAAAGAGGACATACAGATGCCAAGAGACATGACAAAATGCTCAAAGTCACTGATCATCAGAGAGATGCAAATTAAAATGACAATAAGGTATCACCTCACACCTGTCAGAATGGCTACCATCAACAAATGACAAGTGCTGGTGAAGATGTGGAGAAAAGAGAACCCTAGTACATTGCTGGTGGGAATGCAGACTGGTGCAGCCATTATGGAAAACAGTATGAAGTTTCCTCAAAAAAATAAATATGGAATTCCCATTTGACCCACTGAACCCACTTCTAGGAATATATCCTAAGAAATCTGAAATACCAATCAGAAAGAATGTATGCACTTTATAATAGCTAAGATCTGGAAACTGCCCACGTACCCATTAGTAGATAAGAGGATAAAAAAGGATATGTATGGTACATTCACACCATGGAACACTATGCAGCAGTAAAAAAGAAGGATCTCTTACTCTTTGAGACAGCATAGAGGGATCTGTAGTATCATGCTAAGTGAAATTAAGTCAGTCAGAGAAAGATAAGGGTCACATGATCTCACTCATGTGGAATCCAAGTAACAAAATAAACTGATGAACAGAGTGGATCCAAAGACATGGAAGCATGGAACAGAGTGTGGAATCTCAGAGGGAAGGCAGTAGAGCATGGGTGGTGGGAGGTAATCAACCAAAGACCTTATATGGACCATATATGCATGGCCCATGGACACAGACAATAGGTGTTGAGAGCCTGGGGCAGGGATGGGGGGTGGCTGGGATGGGCTGGAGCGAGGGCAATGAGGGGCATGCAGGCAGCGTGCAATCAATGATTCTCTCTCATCACTGAAATTTCTATCTCTCCCTTTCTCTTCCTCTCTCTCTCTCTCTCTCTCTCTCTCTCTCTCTCTCTCTCTCTTTCTCAAGTCAATATATTTTTTGAAGAAAAAAATAATTATGATAACCATATCCAAATTCAAAGACAAAAGTTGACAGATTGGATTAAATAGCAAGACCCAACTAAACATTATTGACAGAAGAAAACTGAACTATTTAAATACAAAGACACAAACAGGTTGAATGTATAAGTATAGAAAAAAGTATACAATGTTAACCCTAATTTAAAAAGATAAAAAAGCTATATTAATGTCTCACAAAGTAGATTTCAGGGCAGAGCAGAGAATAGTGCCAGGGATGAAGAATGTCACCATCACTATCATAATTATAAAAGAGTCAATTCATCAAGAGGACATAATAATCCTAAATCCTATATAATAGAAGGCTAATATGCAAATTGTTGCCTCAACCAGGAATTCAACTGAGAATTCAACCAGGAGTTTCACAGGGGGGGGGGGGGGGGCGGAGGCCTGTGCCCAGCAGGCCCAGCCCAATCAGCCCCAATCAGGGCATGCCAGCTGGAACTCACCCATGCACAAATTTGTGCACTGGGCCTCTAGTATTTATATAATACCAGGCTTCAAAACAGATGAAACAAAAACTAACAGAGGTATAGAAAGAAATAAACAAATCCGCAATTATTAGATTTCAGAACCCTTCCTCAATAACTGATAAAACAAGTAGCTAGAAAATCAACAAGGACTCCGAACTTGGGTGACATATCAATCAAACTGACCTGACATTTACAGGAACTACTCAGTATCAGAACACACCTTCTTTTCATGTCTACACAGAATACAGATCATGTTCTGATCCATAAAGCAAGTCTCAAACTAACAGAAACAAAAGGTGCACCTAAAGTCGTTAGCAGTAGAAGTGCATTCACCGTCCTGCCCTCTCCCACCACCGCTGCTCACCTGTCTCAGGGCTGACAGTACGCAGTGTCTTGTTATATTCTCAGCCAGATTAGCACTCTTGATTCTTAGTACAAATTAGTTCCTCGCTATAGTTCACAGTCTAGTTCTAATTGTTAACATTCTAAAACTGTATCTTAAGACTTCTTCCAGCAAAATGATCCTAACTGGAATTATTTTCATATTAAAAATATTTTATAACAAACTAAAAGTTAAGGTATTTGGTTGTGTGTCAACAGATGGCTAAATTATTTAGATAATTTGTGGCCTTGACATTTTCTTGGGCAAGACTGTGAACCCTGAAACTAAGATAATGTCAGAACATGACAAGAAGGTGCCAGGAATGAGGGCAAGCAGCGTAAGCCTTGGTTAGTTTCCAAACTCTTAAGGCATTTGACTCAAAATACTTCCCCTTATTAAAAATCCTAACTAGATATACAAACTGATTGTTCAGACATGAGGACATTAGTAATCAATCAGAAGTTGATCAGTACCCTTGCTGGTTTGGCTCAGTGGATAGAGTGTTGCCTTCGGACTGAGGGATCCCAGGTTTGATTCTGGTCAGGGGCACATGCCCAGATTTCGGGCTCGATCCCCAGTAGGGGGTATGCAGGATGCAACCAATCACTGATTTTCTCTCATCATTGATATTTCTCTCTCTCTCCCTTGTCCCTTCTTCTCTGAAGTTAATACAATTTTTTAAAAAGTTCATCAGTACCACTCATTTATTATTTTCTACAAAATAAGTGACCATATACACATTTTTTTGCTGAGAAATTTTCAATATGAGGTTTGAAATTATTTCTGTATCAAAGTTATAATTAGAGGTATATATAATAACTTATACTTCTATCTCACACTGAGAACTGGATAAAAATGAGGAATATATTTACAAAACCCCAAAAGAAAAGCTCTCCAAAAAAGACAGAAATGAAACAGGATTCCTTCAACAAAGAACAAAAGCAAATAGTGCACTTTCTCTCCTGTAGGATGAGAAATAGAGGCATAGAACACAAATAACCAGCTGGTTCGAAGGGTACAAGTTTTTATATTTATACCACAAGCACATTTTTAAAATTTGCATTTGGATCCTGCATCACTAACAAGTCACAAAAATAACCTCAGAATGAATAAAATAATTTTAAAATAAAAAGTAGAAGCATTACAAGGTCTTTTGGATACAGTTGAGAAAAATCTTCTGGTTAAAGGAGATTTCAAATAAATAATGCAAAAAAAAATGTCAATCCTTCCATTTGTTTCTTGAGTAAGCATAATAAAGAACATGTCAGCCTGGCTGGTGTGGCTCAGTGGTTGAGCATCGACCCATGAATTAGGAGGTCATGGTTAGATTTCCAGTCAGGGCACATGCTGGGGTTGCAGTCTTGATCCCCAATAGGAGGCATGCAGGAGGCAGCGGATCAAGAATTCTCTCTCATCATTGATGATTTCTCTCTCTCTTTCCCTTCCTCTCTGAAATTAATATATATATTTTAAAGAACAGGTCAGAACCAGACAAAATCTGTTCTTTACAAAATGCTCTGCTACCTTTAAAATATTTTATTATAGAAGACTCTGGCATCCATAAGTTATTCATTAGGCCTGATCCTGTTCTAATTTCACCTGTCAACCATCTCCTCTAATCACCTTGAGAGTCCTTTGTTTACTAAATATCTGGACACCAAGTCCCCCAGATGTTGGATTCTTCAAAACTGACGTCTGACCACGCAGCCAGCCATGTCTGGTCACCAACTCACTTGCAAAGGGTTTAAAGAGTTTGAATAAACAATGTTAAGTACAGAAGTTTTGTGTTTTCTATAAGTAATAAAACTATCATCTATATTAATTATATTTGATTGAAAATACAAGGTCAAAATTTTTCTCACAGACCTTGTGGCAACTGATAAATTTATAACATCTACTTAGTAATTATTTTAAATTAGCATAATTAGCACTAATTTTTCAATTAGTGCAGTTTTCCATATTCAAATATAAGAAGTTATTTCAAAGTAAGTTTTAATAAAAGTGTCATGTCACACCACACATGTAATGCTAAAGCTACAGTTTATGCCTAACAGGTAGCAATAATAGCAGTTGGCAAATTTAAAAGAAAAAACCTCCCAGAACACCAAGTTACTTTTTTATACAGGATTCAATATATTTTCAGTTTATAATTGAATTTATAATCATCACTTAAAACTATTAAACTAAGAGAAGAGTTGCATGTAATAGAGGTGATGAGGCTCCTTGTTGCTTCGCTTCTTGTTTAACTGCGAGTGGCGGGTCAGGCTCTCCCTGCAGGAGGCCTTAGACAGAGCGAGCAGACGCCACAGCCTGGAATCCGTGGTTAAGCACACCCTCTATTCTGGCCTGATAAGCTTCTCAGCCAGTAAATCAAAGTCCCGTTATACAGTAGGATAACAGTCGTGACAATTCCCTATATTTTATCTTCTTAAAATCAAAGACTCACTTCTAAAGAGTTAACAGAGGAATTACAAAGTAACTCCCAAGTTTGCATTTCCCATAATACTAAATAAAGCTTATTCTTTTTGTCTAGAAATTTGCTTTCTTAACGCTGTGAAAAGCCTCTATGAATCTTTACTCCTTTTCATCTATTCAGTGCCACTGGCATAACAGGTAGTGTGTGCGTGCTGTGCCGGGTGGAGCACGTGACCATTGCGCCCTAATGCACGCCATTAATCCTATTTGGACAGCTGGGTCCGGGCATTTGTTAGCTGCCTTTTAATTGTTCCATCTTTCCTTTTCTCCTTTTTATTTATCTCTATGGCAAACTACTCAGGAATTTAATGTGTTGATTTTCAAAAAAGCAAATTTTGCCATTAATTTGTTTTCTTTATATTAAAACTATACTCAGCATGTAATTTTCTTTCATAAATAAGCATATACTAGTACTGCTATGAACAATTTTAAATAACAGAGCACAGTAAGTTTCACAAGTGACCAAATGGTAGGGTAGCTATAATGTCAAAGAATTATTTGTTTAACTGTCACGATACATATGATATTTAGCTACAAATCAAGTAATGAAAGTATATATTTTTGGCATTTTCAAGATTAGCACACCATAAGCAGATGTCAAAACAGTAACAAGCCCTGTAAGCAAACACAAAAGGGAGGAATGAGCCAGCTCTGTGTCAGTCTGTGGAGAGCGGTCCCTCTCCATTCATCGGAGATTTCACTCTTTATTAAAACATGAAATTCCTTGAGAATTAGAGACAAGGATATGCCTGCTTTCTGACACTGCCCACAGCCTGATGGGTGCATCTTGAATAAATGATGATTGGATATACGAACTGAAACAAAAGCAGCTCGGACTTGTTATTTTTGTTGTGAGCAAGTTGCTGAGGTTGAATGATGGAATGTTTTCTAATTGTTGGTGAACACTCTCAGGTCAAACCCTAAGTCTAGAAAGCGGACCTCCTCCTAAACTGTCCGAGCAACAGTAAACCCAGGCCTGAGCATCCCGAGTCCATAGAGTTTACAGGTGGGAAAGGGCCACAGGAAGACTTCCCAGCCACTAGAACAATGTGGGGATGCTTTACTTTTAGAGAATAAAAATTCTGTAAACAGGAAAACTTTGTGAAGGACAGGCACGGGAGATCCTTATACTAAAGGCTGCCCTTCAAGTCCCTATGGTTTTCTGAGCCCTTGCTGCCTTTACACCCACTTCATGGCACAAAGCAGCTTAAAATAAGGCTGACAGATTTTCAATTTTTTAAAACACAATTATGTTTTAAAACATTTCATATTAAGAAAAATTAGTTTAATATTTTCTAATCATTAAACATTTTTAAGATAAAAATCAGTTTCCTTACTAGAGACTCAAAAGCTTAACTAGTCAGTGAACAAAAAAATCTACTATTTTGAGAAGACATAGTATTAGGATTTAAAAAAAGTAAGTGGCCTTCATTGGCCCTAAATAATTAAGTACAGGAATAAAGGCATAACGTAGGGAGTAGTGGTGTATCTTGAAGGATGATCTTTAGAAACTGGAGTTAAGGAGTGGAGTGGAGTGGAGTAGAGTAGAACATCCCTCTTGGACTCACCCAGGGTTCTGGACATCACAGGCAGAGCGGAGCTCAGGACCAGGAGCGACACGCAGTTCCCAATGATCTACCAGGAGACAGGAGGGCATCGGGCGGTCACGCAACGGGATGATAAATGGAACCCATCACCTCTGGAACGCTGTTCACTCCAGGTATCTACTGTACCTTGCTAACATCTTAATCATACTCTTCACTATAGAATTTAAAAATAAGAAGAAACTGCCTACAGACAGTTAATGTCCTATCTATAAGTTCTCAAAAGTCTTGGTAGTACCTGGCACATATATAAAGCTACAGAACACTTAAGTTACTTTATACTTCAGATAACGCATTTTACATCATTGATAGATGCTGTCAATTTCAAAATGGCTTGCTTGTCAAGTAAAAAAGGCCAACCTGGCCCAGCAGTTGAGCATCAACCTATGAACCAGGAGGCCATGGTTTGATTCCTGATCAGGGCACATACCCTGGTTTGGGGCTCGATCCCCAGAGTGGGGTGTGCAGGGGCCAGGAGTCAATGATTCTGTCGTCAATGATGTTTCAATCTTTCTCTCCCTCTCTGAAATCAATAAAAATATATTTTTAAGTAATTAATGCATTTAATATCTCTGGTTTTTAAAGCCAACTATTGTTCAGAATTTATATAGGGCCTACTTCTAATATGTTGATAACATTTTAATATCAAAAAGCTCAAAATCCAAAACACATATTCTAGTCATTCATTTTCAATGTACCCTATGCTTATATATAGTAATAAAAGCATAATATGTTAATTAGACCAGATGTCCTTCAGGATGACCTTCTGGACAAAGCCGGGGTTTCAAGGGAAGCCTGGATCCGGGTGCCAGTGGGAAGCTGGTGCCAGCAGTCGGGAAAGGAAGGCCTACTCTTGCACAATTTTCGTGCATCAGGCCTCTAATTCTTTTATAATAAATAAGAGCTGGAAATGCTGATTAGACCTGTGATTACTTAAGCTCAAGAGTCTCAAAAACTCACCGTGTGTTAAGATACACTGATAATTGAATAGGAAATAAGTTCCCTCTTAAAATAGGACAACAATATGGAATATTTAGTAAAATTAAAGAAGCCCGCAGCTCCTGTAGTTGCCCCTCATTTCAGCCAGTGGGAACATTTTACAGAGCAGCAGCCATTGTGCCACAGCCTGTGCCATTCCGAAGCCAAGGACATATTGTAGAAAGTCAAATCAGCCTCAGGTTGCAAAATGTTTCTGAATAGGCCTCTTCCGTCTTGCTTTAATTATTCAAATTTGAAACACTCTGTCTCCACTACTTGTAGCAACAGAGGTTCTTCAGATCTCTAAAGAGCTCCCTGAAGTGCAGTCAGCACAGCCCAAGTGACTCATTAGCGGAACATTTTCTTTGGAGGAAAAGCGTCTTTTCAAAGCTTCTGTGCCAGCTAACAAGCTCGGCTCCTCCGCATTTACAAGTGAATGGACGCCGTCCAAACCACACAGCGAACACTAGCAGCTCCGCCCGAAGCCTTCCCGTTTGTTAGCACAATTTACAAACGCCTTTGCTGGGGAGAAAGGAAGCGGGGGGGGGGGAAGGGGGCGATTACTAAATACAGCCCGGGTTCGTCCTCAGTCGCCTGAGCCTTTAGCTTACCTTTGTCATGGTCGTGTCATCCTTCTTGGGAATAAAGTCTCCAAAAAAGCGGAGGCTATAGAAGCCGACGACAGAGGAAACCATCAGATAGCTGTGAGAGTCAAGGAAAACACCTCCAAAGAATGTGCGCTGCCTTCTCTCTCCATAGTCGCCACGTCTGAGAGCCCAAAGGAAACTCAAAACAAAACCAAAGGCCACTTGGAGTGCTTGGGGAAGAATGCCTTGTTTTTTTCCTCTGGGGCAAGTGTCTTAGTGAATTACCACTGTCCCAGAAAACTGGACAGAAAACCTGTTAACAGAGTTCCAGTGAAAGAAAGGATACAAAATCAAAATGATTTCAAGTGCCGCTCCCACAAAACCAAAAGTAGAGAGCGAGGCATTTCCTATACCAGGCCCCTGAGGGGGAAAAATACTTTTCAGAATTCAATGACACTATTATATTTGGTTTCCCTAAAATTGTTGTTTCACAAATATAGGAAGCTGAAATTAGGAACTCAGTCGAATAAAATGTGACATTAGACAGAATTCATCAACTAACTCAACCACATGTTAACAATTTTAACAGGCTGGAAACATTTGATTTATTTCAAATTTAAGTTACTTATCAAAATTATATAATTATCTTGTTAATTCTTCAATATACTTGGAAGAAATCTTTTAAAAATATAACTGTTAGAACTACAGGGTATGCTGAAAAGGGGCCACATGTTAACTTGACTAGTCAGGGAAGAACTGTGTGGAGGAACTTACAATAACCAGAGAGGATGGCCTGAAATTAAAACTTTTTTAAATTAAAAAGCCGTTCATAGTGGCTAGTAGTGTCCTAGGCAGGTATCTTCCCTGTCAAAACTCAACTTTCATCTTTACTGAGCCTACTGTCCTTTTGCATCTATGATAACATACCTGTGGAATGTCAGGGTAACTTGTAACTTCCCCTTTTGAGGACCCCTTAGGGCACAACTAATAATGCATCTGGGTAGAGACCAAATGTTCCCTCATTATTATTGTTATCAGGTTAATTGTTGACTGTTAATTATCCTATACCCACCTAGGCAAAAGAAGCATGTGTCTATCATTTTGCTTTATGTTTTTGGGGGAAATCGTAGGGGTCAGCACTCCGTAGTGCAATGGGTAAACCTGGCCCTGGGAAAACCACCTTCGTGATCATGGTGGGTAAGTATCTATCATTTTACTTTTTTACCAATCCCAGAGGCTTCCCAGCTTTGCTTTCTCCCATCTCCCTAATCACCAGATTTCATGTAACCCACTTACATCTCCTCCTGAGGTAATTTGTAAAACTAGGTAAAAAACTGCCATTCTCAGGAACATTAATTATCTCAATATGTTGAGATTCTGCTTCCTGGCAATTGTCAACAGTTTGGCTCAAAGAAACTCACAAAAATTCTTTACAGATTTGAATGTTTCTTATGTTAACAAGGACAATACAATCTTTAAGGGCCAACTCTCCCTTCCCTTCCCCCCCACCCTGTACCTCCCCCCACCCGAGCCCCAGTAGACAAAGACCAGGAGAAATATTCCAGACACCAGGAGTCAGCCCATACAAGGAACTGAAACTGTCCTGAAGGCACCTGATCACACATGCACCCCACCTGCATTTCAAGCCCACCAACTCAGCCCCCAAATCCACTGATGACAAGTGTCCCACCAGTGACTATATATAAAGATGACACTCAGCTCCTGAGGCTGCCATTGTGGCCCCAATGTCCCCTTGGTTCAGTGCTATGCAGCCCTTTTCTTAAATAAATTCAATTTTCTTTAATCACTCTAAGAGGTGGCTATTTAGCCTTCCCAGACAGACCACCATGCTAATCTTCCATGCTAACTTTTCAATAATAGTACAAAAGGGATAAAATATGTAATTATCCAAACTCTGAGGCGACATATAAAAATTATACAATTAAATATGTCAAAAGTAAGCTAAGCACAGAAAGAAGGTGAATGAATGCATACCCTGTTTCTAGCCCTTAGAAATATCCTTTCCCCAAATCTTCCTTGGAAACTCAGTTTTAAAAGATATCACTTGATAAACCCAGATTTTAAAAAATGTAATGCTATAATTTTTTTACTAAACATTGTACCTATTCTCAAAAACTATCTAGGCCTTAAGAAAACAAACAGAAAAGTAGTATTTGTCAATGAGACCAGACAGGAAAAAATTATTGCTTAATGAAGTAGGAACAATATTTTCACAGCTTATTAAAGGAACTATATGAATATGAATGACTTATTTACTATCAGCTTCTATTACATCTAAGAGAAATACCAGGATAAAATGAAATGTATAGTCACACACACAAATAAAAAAAAACAAGAAATAATAAATATTCTCTATACATTCTAACTTAGGCAAAGGAAACATACTGACTGCACTAGGACTCGCAGGCCACCCCAAAATAACCATGTTGACCATTTCAAATCAGTTGCTGGAGAGCCCCCTGTATAAGAAGCACACTCTGGGCCTCCTGTTCCCCTACACAAGGAACAAAGCTCCTATGCTAGAGAGAGGGAGCTCAGGACTGGAAGTCACTATACAAACAAGCTTTGTTACTTCTTCAATTAAGTCCCTAACCCAAACACAAACTCTTTGTTTTGTGTGATCTTCATAAATATTTCTTTGTCTATGAATGATATACATACTCCCTGCTTTGATCATTTCATGAGGTCTCATTTTATGGGGTCTCCATATGTATTTATTTTATTTTCTCCTGTTTTTCTGTCTCTTGTCAACTTAATTCTTATACAAAAGAACCTAGAAGGATAGAAGGAAATATTTTTCCTCCCCAAACAACTGTGATGAAAAATATTTTGGAACTATTCTCTGTCTTCAGAGGCCTACATAGGTAGGATTAAGGTGACCTGATTTATTTACACAATCATGCAAGGAGTCTACCAGGTACAAGTCCCTCTCTACTATGGCTTAAGATTTACTTAGTGGAAAATATATAAGAACGGGTTAAAAAATAGCTAGAAGTCAACACAGGAGGTGACTTCTTGCTCTTATCAATGGGGTTGGTAGTAAACAAAAGACAAAAACCAGACTGTAGAAGAGGAGACTGTCTGTTGCTGCTGCTTTTAGTGGAACGAGGCACCTGGAGCCGGCTGGTGGCTCACACTGTGGAGAGACAGTGGCAGGGACAGATGGCACAAAGTCCTGAAATGGTGTGAGGGGAGTTTGAATCAAGAACTAGGGCTGAATGAATTAGCTTTGGGAAGAAGAGGGTCTCTTCATCATAGACCAAAGGGAAGGAATTAAGACAATGGCTTTTCTCTATGGGAGAACAGGTGTATCAGAGAGAGAAGGTCATCAAAAGTCGAAGTTTTTAAGTTATTTCTATGGAGAATGGGAAAGTGGCTTACTTGGAAAAATATAATAAATGTCAAAACTTAAATGTACTTTATGTAAAAGTTTAGAGACACCTAGAAAAAACTATGCCAAATAATGAATTTTTAATGGTAACTACCTTCTTGATGGAAAATATATTCAAATTGGCTAATTGACAAAATTTAATAAAATCATCATCTTTTAACAAGAAAGAAAACTAAGTTAACTCATTAAAGATATACCTCTGACTCTCACCAGTAACTGAATATTTCGACTCAGTATCATAAAGTGTGGACTCTCCTGAAGTGGGACTCCCGTCAACCACACAGTTCCATCTCTCACAAACCCAATGGATCCATTTAATAAATTCTTCATATGTCACTATTTCAAAATGTACATTTTTTTAAAGAATCACAAGTAATGAATTTCAATAGAACAAAGATAAATTCTGATATGAAGTATGATAAAAGGCCCAGCAAATCCAAAGTAAGATACCAGAAACAAAACCATCTATAGTAATAAAAGTATAATATGCTAATTAGACCAGACTGCTAAACGACCTCCCAGAAAGCCTTCTGGATGACTTTCCAGATGAAGCAGGGCCAAGGCAGCCGCTGTAGTTGTGAGGGCCGAGTCCCTCGCATGAATTTCATGCATCGGGCCTCTAGTAGTTTATAAATGCTGTTTATGAAGATTCCTTGCATAAAGAAATTCACATAACTTAAAGTATATGCATACAGAAAGGTGACTGTTTTAATTGGCTTATGCAGAATACTTTTGCAAAAGAAAGCCGTGTTAAACATTCTACTTTACCCTCGTTCCCTTTGGCATTGCTGTTTCATCAACCAACAGGCAAAGGATATTACAAGCCACCAGGATGACCGAGATGGACTACGACACAAAAAGTCAATTGTCAGTTCTACATTTCAAAGACATTTTTCCAATACATATACATTAAAATCTAAGTGGCCAACCAACTATATGCTTCAGAGGAGAGGAAAAGAAGTCCAAACAAAAATTCTACATATAACCCTAAAGTATTAGACTGCCTACAAAACTTCAGAATAAATTCTAAAACATTCTGTAAATTATTATAATTTTAAAACTTTGACAAATGCTAGTAACACAGATCCACTTATTCACTGATCTCACCCACTGGAAATCCAAACCCTGATCTCCCTCCCCCAATACTTAGAAATACAGTAGTTACAATCCATCAGAACTGGATCCCTGACCTCCTACCCACAGCCTCCCATGAGCCTGTCAGTGTCTCCTGTACCTCCCTCAACTCTGCATTTTCAATGAAATAAAAATGAATTTCCTGCTTTTACGAAGAAATAGATAAGCTTGAGAACTTTTAAAAAATGGATGCATTTTACTCTTACTGATAGAAAACTAGTTTACCTGCACTTCACTGAAGAAGTTGCCATTTTCAAGCAGTAAAGTAAATATAAAATAATTTGCTTTACGCATCTAGGCAAATCAATTCCTACCGTCTCAATGAGAAGGAGAACCATGACCGCAGGATACACCAAATTTCTTTCCCAAACCGATGCTTTCTTCCGCCTCTCTAGTAGGAGAAACAACACAACAAAAAATTTCAGAAATGGCCAAAAATCCTCTCCACATTCCCATTTTTATTCCTTACTACTATAACTAGAGGGTGCAGCTCGGAGCAGAGAAGCCAAGTTGGGCTCCATCGGGCTCATGTTTCTTGAAAGGTAAAACTAGAATTCAAGGTTCAAAAAGAAGGCAGCATGATAGTCAACAACAAAACAACCAGCTTTCAGGACCACGAAAAAGCTATATTCTAGGAGCAATACCAAACTGGAACCAGACCAGCCTAATAAAGACCAAAACCCAGTCTCAAACTCTCTCAGATTAAAGGGATCTGTCCCTACTCTGACTGCCTACCAGAAGCTAAAGTAAATCCTTTCAAAAAGAAGAAAATATCAACCATGTTTCTACAATGACACATAAAAAATGTCTACCGTTTAATCAAATATTACAGGAAAAAAGAACAGAAACACTTTCAACTGATCCAAATATTGGACTTACCAGGAAGTGGACTTAAAATAACTGATAAACATGCTCAATAAGCCAAAGAATGAGATGGCAAATGTCACAAATTGAATCAAGAAAAATAATTAAATGGAATTTCTAGAACTGAAAAATATTGTAACTAAAGATAAGAAGTGTGATCATTTTGACGGCAGTTACAACAGCTGAAAAGAAGTGAAGGAAGATCAGTTGATAGACAAAGACAAAAGGAAATCTTAGCAGCTCTCCCCAAGGGCATAGAGACAACTTTGGATGGCATCTTTACAATGATGAAAATTACCCAATAGGATTTCAAATTCCAAATTCTGTGTAAATGCCCCACAAACAAGAAAGCAAAGTAAGAATGCTTTCAGATAAAAAACAAACAAACAAAAAAAAATTTGAGAGAATTTGTTGCCAGCAAACCAGCACTGAATGAAATACTTACAAATGTTTTTCCAGCAGAAGCTAAATGAACACTGGAAACACAAATCAGGGTCATGCAAGCTGAAACACCAAGTCGGATGCCCTGAACTGGTACAAATGGAGAAGCCAACAAATGGACTGTTGGCAAGGATGGGTAACAGGGAGCCTCCTGGTCCTGCACAGGAATATAAAGTGACACAACTACCTGGGAAAGCTTGGTGTTAACTGAAAATGTTGTACAGAAACACCAAGTGATCCTATAATTTCACTTGTACCAAGAGATATGTAGAATGTCTATACCAACAGTATTCACATTAACACAACTCTGGAAACACATCAAACATCCATCAACAGCAGGATGAAGAAAATAACCTGTGGCAATGTAATGATGTTTATGAAATGAAAATGATTGAACTGCATATATGGTTTTCAACAACATAATATTCGTTTGTCCTTCTGAAGACAGAGTAACAACAGGGACCAGAGTTACTGTCCAGCCAGAAACATTTTAAAGACCAAAAATACATGTATATGAAAACAATCGTTTTCAAGGCTGGGACATCTGATCGCTGAAGGGCAATGGCCCTGAAAGATGGGGAGCAAACCTCTAAGCCCTATGTCTGTTCCAGCTCAGTGTGGGGAGAGCTTCCAGGCAGGCCCTGCTGCAGAGAGGGGGAACCCAAGCAGAGCCCACTTCATTCCCTGAGTTGAAGACATACAATGGAGTCTGGAGAGACCAAGTCAGTAGGATTTTGCAGAGCAAGTGCCAGAGAGGAAATTGTTACACAGAGCAACCCCAAGGACTGGAGCAGGGTGATGATCAGCTCAGAGATGTGAAGAAAGCACCCACAGTTGATAAAAGAACCACCCAAAATGAGTAAAAGGAACAGCATCCAACAATCACGAAGGGTCAAGAATCATGCTGTTCTCTCAAGACACTGGGACACTGGGTAGAATGCTTAGAAAGGTCTTGCGTCAGGAGCGGGGAACTATTACTAGTAACCCTAGACGAAATATCATTCTGGACCAGCCTAACAAGTCTTCAAGGCAAGACCTGATAATATCAAACTGTTTATAAGTACAGTGGTACCTTGAGATACGAGTTTAATTTGTTCTGTAACCTTGAGGTGTGAGAAACTATGAGATGCTCAAGTCGCGGTAAACTGGTGGGTCATGTGCAGCCGGCCAATCCTCGTGATTACTCCTATTTCAAATGTTGCTCGGATTTCAAAGCAAAAATTGCTCGCTTGACGGCTCGTATCTCAAAAATCTCGTTATGTTAGGGCACTCGTATCTCGAGGTACCACTGTAACTTCACTGCATCCCAAAACAAAGTTTCTCACTTACAGGAACACAAAAACATTAGCACTAACAATGTAAGATTCACAGTAGCTAGTATCCAAAGTTGCCATGCATGCAAACAGGCACAAAAATACAGTAAGTCAATCAATTGAAATTCTTCTAGAATAAACACAGATGGTAGAATTAGCAGACGAAAAACATTAAAAGTATTATTAAAACTGTGTTCCATATTTTTTAAAAGGTGGATATCAAATTAAAGATGCTAATTAGACATATGGAAGATATAAAACAGGCCTAAACAGAACTTCAGTTCTGAGAAAAATGGCAGTGTCTGAGAAAAAAATATAATAGGTGGGATTAAAGGCAGACTAGACACTCAGAGGGAAAAAAATTAGTAAACAAAAAGACATAGCAATACAAACTACCTGAAATGAAACACACAGAGAAAAGAGAAAACATGGAAAATGAGGGAAACATCCTTGAGTTAGGGGCAACTTTGCAAGAGCTACTGCACTTGGAATTGGAGTCCTTGGAGAGGGAGACACAGAGAGAACAACAAACACTTGGAAAAGTGATGGCAAAAAGTTTCTACATGAGATGACAATTACAATTTCCCAGGTCAAAAAAAATAAAATCAATGAACCTAGAGGATAAGAAACATAAATAAAATTATTTAAAGGCACATCACAATAAAACTGCTCTAAATCTTCTGAAAAGAAGATAAAGACACAATAAAAGATAAAGATGACAGATGATTACTTGTCAGGAATAATGCAAGTGAAAAGACAATAGAATGACAGCTTTAAACATCAGCTTGTTTTGAAAATTCATTTTGTAAACATAAAAAAAAAAAAAAGTGAGTTGATGCATGTTTATTCTCTCCCAAATGGCTTGGACAGATTGAAAGCTTGTAACATAAACTAAAAGTTTTATACTTTTTTTTAATATTTCAGACTACAGGAAATACTTTAATAAGAAATCAAGTCAAGGGAAAAAATGTACCTAATTTTGTCTTAAAAATCTTTACATTTTCAAGTTCTTGTTCCAGCTCCATTACATTGTAGTCCACTGACGAAGACAGCCCTAATGGGAAGCAAACATAGTTTAGAAGTAAAACAACAAAACCTCTAGGACCGTGGTAGGCAAATTGCGGCTCGGGAGCCCCATGCGGTTCTGGCCCCTTGAGTGTGGCTCTTCCGCAAAATACCACAGCCTGGGTGAGTCTATTTTGAAGAACTGGCGTTAGAAGAAGTTTAAGTTTAAAAAATTTGGTTCTCAAAAGAAATTTCAATCATTGTACTATTGATGTTTGGCTGTTGACTAATGAGTTTGCCGACCACTGCCCTAGGAGTATAGAAGAGGTGACCCTCACATTCAATTAAAATATAAAAATAACACATTGCAAATGCTGATTATAGAGAATGAAAACAAATGCTGCTATGGTTCACAGAAAAGTACATCCATTTTTTTAATCACTTAAAACGTCCCAATTCTTGATAAAACACTAAATGTTTCCTAGAAAATGTATTACTATGGTAAAATTCTTAATGGATCTATTATTAATTTTTATTAATTATAAAAGTATGTGATTATAAAGTAAAAGAAAATCAAGATCTTTTCTCTATCCCACCTTCCTACAGTGACAACAGTTGACCATGCAGTTGCGTCCACGCCTTTCTTCATATTCAGGTGTGTATTCATACACTCACATATATCTTGCATGGGTGTTATAAGAATGGATTGAATCAGATGCATTATTTTTCCACTTGCTTTCCTAGTCAATGATGCGTCCATATTGACAGTGACAAGTCTTAAAAGTTGAATATGTATTATTCCAGAATGTGGACATCCTTCAGCTTTATTCAAGATTATTTCATTTATGAAGTCAAGTTCCTCCGATGGTTTGCATACAAACAATGCTGCGGTACATACATCTATAGGCACACACAGGTCATTCTGGTCTGTTATTTCTGTAGCGCAGATTCCCAAAATACATCTGCTGAGTCAGAGGGTGTGAGCACTGACAAATAGGAGATATTTAAAGGTTACTTCCCCTAAAACATTATAATCCTATATAATAAATATGCAAATTGTCCCCTCAACCAGAGTTCCACTGGGATTTCAACTGCTCGACCAATTGCTATGACATGCACTGACCACCAGAGGTCAGATGCTCCAACAGATGGGTTAGCTTGCTGCAGGGGCTGGTTGGCTGGACTGGAAAGTGATGTGCGAGGTGAGAGCCATCAGGAAGCTCCCAGGGTTTGGCCTCAGCCCCCAGCGGAAGCAGCCAAGGGAAGGAGCCAGGAGAGACCGGGTGGCACGGGAGACTGCTACGCGTGATCCGAGAGCCGTGGATTGCACAGCCTTCCACAGCCTATGGCATTCTCAGTGCACAGTTTATAATCTTCAGAGCTGCTTTTTATTTGTTAAGTTTCACTAACTACTCCAGGAGAATGGATAGCACACATTAAGGGAGTACAGGCCAGGTTCACATGCTTGAGGCCAAGGGACAGCCTAGGACTCCCTGGGATGCAGCAGAGAGGGAGGTGGAGCTGAGTTGGAGAAATTGAGTCCAAAACTTGAAAGGAAGCAGGAGGCAGCAAGGGGGTGAAGGGTTTACAGTTGCAAAGGAGCCTAGAAAAGCTGCTGGGTGGGGGCAGCCAAGGAACCAGGTGAGGTGGGAGCCAGCGCTGAGATCTACGTCTGTCTTCAGGAGATGGGGGGATTTGGGGGAGAATGGGAGCCGATGGGAGCCAACACTGAAATTTGTGTCTGCTTTCAGGGAGATAGGGGGAGATGGGGGGATGAGAGCCAGTGCTGAGATGCTGAGATCTGTGTCTGCCATCAGGATCCCCCCTGCCTGGGCTCACCCCACACAGCTCCGCACATAGCCCTCTGCCCTGCATAGCCTTTGGCGAGCTCCGCCCTCTGAGGAGAAAGGGGAAGGCTGCAGACAGGAGGTGGCAGAGCAGGGCCCACCAAGTTAGATGGAAAGGAGGGAGGGAGAGACCCACAGGACTGGGAACAGAGATGGGTGGGGAAGGAGAGCTACACAAAAACGAAGTCCTTGGTTGAAACAAAAGTCTTGACCCTTTTACAGACCCCAGCAGAGTATGTGTGTGAGGGGGAAGGGGTGCAAAGACAAAAAAAGGGTGTCAGAGGATTGCATGGATGGAGAGCTACGACATTTGATTCATGATCTATTTATTATTTTTATGAATATATTTTTATTTCAGAGAAGAAGGCAGAGGGAGAGAGACATAGAAACATCAATGATGAGAGAGAATCAATCTGCTGTTTCCCACATGCCCTCTACTGAGGATTGAGCCCACAACCCAGGAATGTGCCCTGACTGGAATCAAACCCAGGATCCTTCAGTCCGCAGGCTGTGGCTCTATCCACTTAGCCAAACCAGCTAGGATGTCCCATGGCCTATTTAAAACTGCTGCAAGGGTCTTACCACAATGGTGTTATCTGATAATAAGAGTGTCTCTCCTTATGTTGGGTAATCGGAACTGCAGCAAAGTAAAGATACATCCTTGGAACCTGCAAAGGGTTTCCATGCACATGATTTAACTTACTTCGTGTGGCAGCTGAAGAGGCTGAGCAGAGCCTGGAAGGACATGAAGTCTCCAAGACCAGGCTGGAGGGAAAGTGCATGCCCAACATTCCATGGCATGAGTTACAATCTATGTATATATAAAAGCCTAATAAGCTAAGTGTCCAACTGAGTGGTCCACTGACCCATCACTATGATGTGCACTGACCACCAGGGGGCAGAGCTCCAACTGCTAGGTTAGCTTGCTACTGGGGTCCGGCTGATCAGGACTGGGTAAGACAGGGCTGGACATGCCCTGGAGTCCTCCTGTGATCCCTCCATGGTCCCTCCCCAGCCACCGGCCCTGATTGGCTCAATCGGGACTGAGCCAGATGGCCCTGCTGGCCCCTGATTGCTGGTCAGGCAGAGGGGCCCCACCCAAGCACGAATTTTGTGTACCGGGCCCCTAGTTTATTACAATAGCCTGAATTGTCATAATACTTTACATTTCTACCAACAGCTTTTGAAAGTACTTATTTTCCATCCTCTTCCCTGGCCTGGATGTTATAATTCTTGAAGTTTTGACCATCTGATTTGTCACCACACTTCTTTCCCTAAATGTGGTCAATCACCTTTTCATGTTTATTCAACCCCTGGGTCCTCCCTGTTTGTGTTTTCTGTTGGTTTCTCTAGTTTGCCTAGCTCCATATTAACTCTCTCTTATCTACTGAGCTCTGGCACAGAATAATTACAGTCCTTACTACAGCTCTCCTTGGGAGAGGCTCCCACTCGGTTTTGGTTTTTATTATGTGCTTGCATTGGTCTAAGTTTCTCTATGTGTGTGCCTTGGTTCCTATAGGATCGTTACATCTTCCTTATGCATCATTCCTTTTATTAGCACGTAACAACCCTCTTTGATTTAATGCTTTCCAACTTAAATTCTGTTTTGTGGACTTCAAGTTCCACTTTCTTCTTGCTTTTACCTGCCTTACTTACATGTAAGAAACAAAGAAGGAAAGAGAAATAAAAATACATACTTTGAAGGTTAGCTTTTACAGTTAGCTGTCACTGTTATAAGCCACTAACATGGACTGATTGGTTAGAACAGAAAAGGGGCCCGTAGGAGACAGATCAGCCTCGGAGAGAGGTCGTTTGTCTTTCCTGTTACCTGCACCCTACACACCTAGTCAAGTCAGACAGGCCTCAAGGAAACTATAAGGAAGCCTCGCAATGTCTATCCTTGGGGACAGATAGACAGTCAGAAGCAGGACCCAGGAAGGGTCTCTGGGGGTGCAGACAGCACTCCTTTCTCCCCTACCCCCCATACAGACATGGGGTAGACATGCACTAGGAAACTCAGGGCCTCTTTCCTGAGATCTCAGTCCTGCCTCGATTCCTAGGAGATGAGAACTGCCCCTCTATCCTTCCCTGGAGACGGATGCAACACCCTCTCGCTGGGGCACTGAGGTCTCAAATAACCTGGAATGATACACAGTGTCCCCAGAAGTCATGAATTTAAACATTTTATTCTCGATATATAATTTATAAGAGAATGGGGATGAAGACAATACAGAGATATTCAAGTAGTATGTCCCAAAACTACTCAATTTTAACCATAGAATTCAGAGTTTCTGGTAGCCAAAGCAAAAAAGGAAGGGCCGAGACCGGTTTGGCTCAGTGGATAGAGCGTCGGTTTGCGGACTGAAAGGTCCCAGGTTCAATTCCGGCTGGGGGCATGTACCTTGCTTGCGGGCACATCTCCACAGTGGGGTGTGCAGGAGGCGGCTGATCGATGTCTCTCTCTCATCGATGTTTCTGACTTTCTATCTCTCTCCCTTCCTCTCTGTAAAAAATCAATAAAATATATTTAAAAAAATAAAATTAAGAAGCGAGACACTACTTGGCGGGCATGGTGTCTACCAACCTCAATACAAATGCCTGGACCAACCAGTGTGCTGTTTTTCCAAGTAAAATTGTAAAAGTGATATTCTGAAATGCTGTGTGTTTGTTTAGGGTAACACATACAAGGTACACAGTAGGGAGTTAGTAAATACTGACCTACACACAAAAATCAAGAAGACATTTTAACTATCCTCAGAGAAATAATGCTTTTATGAAATGACTAGCTTCATCTGGAATAACAGATCTCAAAGCCACCCACCGTTCCCTGCAACATCGCTTTCCCTGTGAGCACAGCCACCTGTCGGTCAGAATGCTTCACAGTATGTGACCAGAGGACACGGTGGCTGCTGGGAGGAACCATGGCAACTGCAAACAAGCCCTGGAATGTCACCCTCACCTAAGTTGCAACAACGAAATCACCACCATATCCTGCAGAATTATATCACCACTACTTCATTTTAAAATGATTCTGAATGCTCACCATCAGCATCGTCTAGTCAATAAGTCAAATTGGTAGACAAAACCTGTTTGGGCTAGTCAGGAAAAATAAAAAGGGATTCTCCAAGACAACCACAGACAGCTCATTTAAGGTCAATTTAACGGTATTATTCTGTTTTCCTTCCAGCCTCCACACAAGACTACACTACCTCAAAGGAACCTGAAAGAGTATCTATTTGCATTCCCCCAGGTGATTGGCAGTTCAACACCAATTAGTTCAAAATTACGCGTGCAGTAAAAACAATGCCTTTCATCTTCCTCACATTGGTAAGAATGACTTCTGAGCCAATAACTTTGATCAAATAAGTATTTTTGATCCTACTCCACCCGTCTCTTTGGATGCAGGAAAATGAATAGCTGAAGGCAACTTTCCCCAGCTTCACTCTGAAGCTGAAAAACTAGTGTGCTATTGAAAACATATTCATATTTTGCTTCCAAGATATGTTTCCCAAAGCCCAGCAATTCTTCAATAACTGATCTGATCTTATACATTTCTTAATACATAAGACAGCCCTGACTGACATTCATGTGTTCAAGAGCAGACAGGAACAATTTAATTTAAAATATACAATGTTGCATTTCTTAAAACAAATGTAAGTCTCCAGCCTGGTATGTAAACAATCCAAAACCATGAAGCAATAGAAAGGGAGCCCTAAGCCGAGCAGTGCCCTAAACTTTGTCTCACCTTCGGAAATACCTCCAGAGTAAACATTATTTTCTTACTTAACTTTTTAATTTAACATATAACCCAAAAAAGTTGATTAGAAAATCTAATTAATAACTCTTTAAAGTTTTGATTATACTTTGTACTTTAAACTGACCAAGGTGATCTCTACAACCAAGAATGTGAGGTCACTCAAGTACTTTTAATTACTTCGAATCATTTAGGCAAACAATTTTGTTGTTAAGTCCCAAGGCTCCAAATAACTCAGAGTGAACAAGCTCCATCCTCTCAGCCAGCGAGTACTAGGGGCTGCCCAGCACAGAGCCCAGTGAGGAGGAGACCCCAAAGCTTTGAAAACTGAAGCCTGGGTCCTCAGTTCCCCACAGCACCTTCAGACAGACACTGTTACTCTTCAGAGGAGACAGACAACTCATACAGTCAGAAGCTCTAGTTCTAGGCCATTTGAATGCTAATATTTGTTATAATAAGAGTTTCTATTTACTTCTGACATAGCCATAAATAAATGGCTAAGGAACATAAAACTTTCAACATCCAGCACAAATTTGAAAATGTAAATATACTTTCACTATAAATGATGACATGCAAGATAGAAAATTTGAAACAAATATACAATTAAAGTAGCTGTTTGGCTTTTTTCTGCTTTAGATAAGTTACTGATAGACCTTATCCTGGATTATTTTTCAAACTTATTTACACGTTACTCTACATGTTCAGGCTGTGGCTGAACAAAGAGCTCATATGAAATGCATCTTCTGCTAACAAATTTGGAGCAATTACATAGAACGATCTCTCCCCGAATTTCAAAGACTACATGATACCCGACTCTAATACATTCTATAGCTTGTTACTCCAAATATTCCCCATTAGCTGACATCTCTTCAGCCACATCTTCTCACTTACAACAAATAATCCGTTGGGCCACATTTTATTGTCTAGAAAGTGATTATATGACCCTAAAAACTGAATGAATTGTAACAAGGAATTCCTCCGTTTCAAACTTTTCGACCCAAAAGCTGATAGCTTACTAGAAAGAAGCCATTTAAGTAGTTTTACCAGCAGGATTGACATTCTTTTCTGTGCACAGGTTGTCCAGATTACTAAATGCTTTCCTGTCACAGTATTACCAAAGAAGGACCGCTCCCACAGCAATGCTGATGTCTGTGTCCACACCCAACTGACCAGGGCCCAAAGTCGGCAAATCTGAGGTATTGTCACTCTGTGACAGACCCCACAATACACAGGATTCTTAAAATACCCATTGCTGGCATAGAACCATAGCATCAAAATGAAAGTGAGGGGAGGACATAAGATGAAATCTGATCTCAGCTTCCTGACAGTAAGGGTGCTAGGAGAAAGACGTCAGGTAAGTGATGACCAGTCAGCAAGTTGTCTGTCCAGGCAGCTGGGAGATGCTGTGAGAGGACCAGTAGAGCAGCACATGCGCCTCCCCAAACCTGCACATCGCCTAAAAGTGCCAAGCAGCTCGACCCCCTGTGCACAGCGGACTCAGGACCAAGGACACAATGCTGCAGGCTGCCTGCCCAGACCACAGAAGGGCTGTGAGTCTTTCTGAAAGTCCTTTCTTCTTCAGGATACAAAGGAATAGCAACCTGACAGTCAGGGAAAATGGTACAAGCATGTCTTGGTGCCCCTAAGAAGAAGGAGTTAATGAAGCTTCGGAGGACCAGGCTTTAAAATAGGTTAGACCCAAGCAGGAAAGTAACTGCTACCAAAAGTGATACATGAAGTTTTTAATCATGAAGGTAAAAATAGTACCTAACAAAACTGCAAAGTTCAAATCCTACAACATTTTTAAATAAATTACATTGAAAGAACTATGAAGGTTTTGAAGTTAATCAACCAAAAGTAATCCCTGCTCATTGCAGTGCCTCAAAGTTACCTGCACACCCATTGGTTATGCACACAAAGGCTCTTTATTTCCATCAATCTTCTGCCTCACTTCCACTGTGCACATGCTGACAATGTGTGTGGCCCTGGGCAGGAGGTACAAAGGGCTTCTCACCACTACAACCGATGGGGCTCCTCTGCATGGGTCTGGAGAAGGCATCATCACTGCTCATATTGCACTTACCAACAGGGAAATGTCCCCTTACTTCTGCTCCCTTGGGAACACCCCTCGGCCCAGTCTGTCCTCAGGGACTCTGCCTTCATGCCCCCAGCATCTTCCTTCCTCACCTCCTGGGGAATGGCCACCCTCCACCACACCACTCCATCTGACAATGTCCCAGGGCAGGGGCACGGAAGGAACCACAGAAACCCCTGCCCTATGGTGTCCCTGCTACTGCAGACACACAATGGGGAAAAGGAAGACAGAAGTCAGCTGGTGGACAGTGCTGAGAATAGAGTGGGAGGACCAGGAATGAGGGGCGACCCCCTTACCCTCCTTTCCCCCTTCTCGGCAGCTTCACAACAGTAAGTCCATGAACTTGAAACGCAGCTGGAACTTGCCTGCCCAAAAGTGCTGCTGGAAAGAAGACGGAAGGGTGGACACTGACTGACAACGGCATGCAGGCAGCTCATCTTCCTAACAGTCTTTATGAAGCTGTGACACTGTCACCAAGGACACAGCCTCTGGCCCCACATGTGTCAGACAGGAACGTGAAGTCCGGCCAGCAGCCTTCAGAGCCAGGCTGCCTTGCAAAGCCAGCATGAAAATTCAGCTCTCGTGACGATGCAAGCCTCAGTGCCTCCCAGAAGCGGCAGATGTGCTCCTGCAGGGACGCATCAAGCAGGGTCTTGGGCTTTTCCAGGTCACAGGGAAGCAGATGTCCAAGTCTCATGGGATGCATGTTGCATGCTGTGTGCCATCAGCAAAACACCACCATGCACTCTGGGTTCATCACTGTGCCATCTGTATTATTGTTTTAAATGTTTTTTTACTTTGATCATACTGCAACTCTTCTTAGGAGCCCAGAATTAAAAAGTTGAAACTTCGATTTAAAAAAAAATGATTTAAAATATAACTTACATCACATTTCGCATAATACTAGAGTGATAAGCCCATGGAGATGAGATCTACTACTAACCTTTAGGATCTCCATTTGCTTTAAAACAGCAAATCATAAAATGCTGTTCCATTGCCTCTTGTTTTTTCCCTCTGCACAACATGGATCAACACTCCGACACTCACAGTTCCTAATGTAATTAGTCCAGATGTCCATTCTGTCCCACAGCTATTTCTATTACAAGCCTGTTTTCCACCTGGAACGGTCCACCAGCAGCAAATAGCAAAACTACAGCTACCAGCTCACTAGCTGGTAGTCTGGTGGGGATACTGGGACCCACCCACCAGCAGAGTGGTCAGGGGGGATCCTGACAGCAGACACAGATCTCAGCATCACAGCACTGGCTCCCATCCCCCCGTCTCCCCCCATCTCCCTGAAGGCAGACACAGATCTCAGTGCTGGCTCCCATCTACCCCATCTCCCTCTATCACCCCCATCTCCCTGAAGGCAGGCACAGATCTCAGCGCTGGCTCCCATCTTCACCCATCTCCCCGAAGACAGACATAGATCTCAGCGCTGGCTCCCATCTCCCCAAGGCAGACAGATTCCACCCAGCATTGGTGTTCCCATCACTGTGCCCCCGCCCCTCTGTGGACATTTCTGTGCTGGTTGGAGGGTCTGCCATTCTGGCTTGGCTCCCTCTTGTAACACATCAGCCTCTGGCAGGCGTCTCCTTTTCAGGGTATGTGGGTGTAATAAACCCCTTTAGATTGGAGCAGCCAAAGCATCTAGAGGACTCTGCAGCAATCTTTTTCCTGCTGTGAAGGGCAAAGTGAGTAAAGGCCATGGTTTTGGTTTGATTTGGTTTGGATTGGACATGACTCAAATTCTTTAATTCATGGAGCACTACATTTTTACCTCCCTGGGTTACAGCCCCTGGCCTGGAGGTTGAAATAGCACATGGCGCTCTACCTGGTTTGGCTCAGTGGATAGAGCGTCAGCCTGCAGACTAAAGGGTCCCAGGTTCAATTCCAGTCATGGTCATGTTCCTGATTGTGGGCACATCCCCAGTAGGGGGTGTGCAGGAGGCAGCTGATCAATGTTTCTCTCTCATTGATGTTTCTAACTCTATATTCCTCTCCCTTCCTCTCTGTAAAAAATAAAATATATTAAAAAATAAAAACTTGAAAAGACTCAGGGAGACACTGGTGACACAGAGTTCACACCATCTTGAAGAACAGAACTGCTTGTGACTAGGATCCTAGCCTCACCACTACCCAGTCTAGTCTCGGAAGCAAACCAGGACTCTACAGCCGCTCTGGTAGAAGACCTGCCACCACAGCTGCAGACCCAGGGACACCAGGACTTCAGGCACCTGGCCACAGACTTCTGTGAGTCATAAAGCCAATTCTCCCCCCCTACTGCCCCTGTAGCAGCGACATAGAAACTACCAGACCCCAGACCCACAATAAGACTTTCTGCACACACAAAGCAGTGGTGACTCTACCTGACTTTGAGCCTTGGTGTCAGACATGGGAAGTTTCTTTCTGCGACTAGTCTCTGTACCCAGGCAGGGAGACTGAGCAGAATTCGAACCTTAGCCACTCATCCGTAGGTAGGTGGTCTTCTGCCACCAGATCCCATACCCATGCAGGGCAGGGAGACAGCACCGAACTTGACCCCGGACTTGAAAACTCAGGGAATTTGTTTTCCCCGACTCATCTCCACACCCAGGCAGGGAGACTGAGCAGAATTAGAGCCTATCTGCTCATCCCTAGTTAGCTGGTCTTCTGCCACCAAATTCCATGCCCAACCAGGGCAGGGAGACAGCGCTAAACTTGACTCCAGGCTTGCAAACTCAGGGAATTTGTTTCCTGCAATTCATCTCCACACCCAGGCAGGAGGCAGTCCTGAATTTGAGCATAGGTGCATGACCTTAGGGAGATTGTTTTCTGCAACCAGATCCTACACCCAAGCAGGGAGACAGCACTGAATTTGAGCGTGGGGGTGCAAACCTGGGGAGGTTGTCCCCCATGACCAGATCCTGTGCCCAGACAGGAATGCAGCGCTGAATTTGAGCCTGGGTACATGGACACAGAGAGTCTGTTTTCCACAGTGCTCACCCTCATGACCAGACCCCACACCCACACTAAGGGGCAGTGCCACCTGACTTTGATTCAGGGCAAGCGCACACAGAAGGTTGTTTACTGCAGGGCAGAAGTGGACCTCCTGCCAACACAGTGAGACTGAGAAACCCAGATTCCCGGGCAGATCGGAGACCCTGAATCTCCACACAAGAGGCAGCATTGACCAACAGTGATTAGATTCCGTTCCTCATTATGTGTACCTGAGATCCCTGATTCCTAGTACATTCACACTAAGAGCCAGAGACTCCAATTCTTGGCACATGTGCACACAGGGACCAGATTCTGCAGTGTGAGGTAGCATCAAAAAACAAAGATTCTGATACTCGATTCTCGGCATGAACACAGGGAGCCTCTGACTCCTGACATGCAATAGGGGACTTTGATTTTTGGCACACGCCACTGGGTTCTCTGTTTCAACATGGCACAGGCAGGGTCCCTGATTCTAGGTGCACACACAAGGCCACACTAAGCACCTGTGACTCTGACCCAGGGCAAGTGCAGTTCCCACCAACCCATAGCAACCACACGTCTTGATATCAGAGCTCTTCAGTGACACTTGGAAGGTGCAAAACTCCCACTGCACATGGTCCAGGCCTCGGCAACTCGACTTCTAAACCCTCTAGTGATAGTCAGAATGGGGAGACAACAAAGCAATCCCCAGAAAAAAGAAAAGGAGAAATTGCCAAATAAGGAAATGAGTGAAATGGAAGCATGCAAGATGACAGAAAAAGAATTGAGAGTAATGGTCATACAGTTCATATACCAGATGAACGAGAAAATCAACAACCTATGCAAAAATCAAGAAGAATGAAAAATGATATAGCTACAATCAAAAACACCATGGGGGGAGGAGGGGAGAAACACCATGGAAGGCTTCAATAGTAGACTAGAAGAAGCAGAGGACCAAATCAATGAGTTAGAAAATCAAGTATAGAAACAAGTCCAATCTAAACAGTAACTAGAGAAAAAAATTAAAAAGCAGGAGGAAAGCCTAAGGGAGCCTTGGGACAAGGCAAAACAAAATAACATACATATTATAGGGCTGCCAAAAGACAAGAAGAGCAACAAGGATTAGAAAATTTATTTGAAGAAATAATGACAGAAAACTTCCCTGATATGGGGAAGAAAAAAGTTACTCAAGTACAGAGAGTCCCAAGCAAGATGAATCCCAAAAGACCCACACTGAGACATACCATAATTACAATGGAAAATGTTATTGACAAAGAGAGAATCTTAAAGACTGCAAGAGAGAGACACAGAGTTACCTACAAAAGATCTCCCATCAGATTATCAAATGATTTCTCAACAGAAACACATCAAGCTAGAAGAGAATGGAAGGAGATATAGAAAGTGATGCAAAGCAAGGGACTCAATCCAAGAATACTCTATTCACCAAGACTATCAATCAAAATTGAAGGGGAAAGCAGGAACTTCACAGACAAAAAAAAAGGCTAAGGGAGTTTATCACTAGCAAACCAGCAATGCAAGAAATGTTAAAGGAACTGCTGTAAAAAGAAGAAACAAAAAGGTAAGAAGGAACAGAGCCTCAAAAAATAAAATAAAAATGACTACAAACAAGTACCTTTCTATATAACTTTAAACATAAAAGGACTAAGTGCCCCAATCAAAAGATATCAAGTGGCTGAATGGATAAAAAAGAACATGACCCATATGCTGTCTACAGGAGACCCACATTAGAACAAGGGACTCACCCAGACTGAACATGAAGGGATAAAAAAATATCTTTCAGGCAAATGGAAATGAAAAAAAAGCTGGGGTCACAACACTTATATCTGACAAAATAGACCTCAAAGTGAAGTCTTTATCCATAACAAGAGATAAAGAAGGCCACTTCATAATACTAATGGGATCCATACAACAAGAGGATATAACCCTGGTAAACATATATGCACCCAATGCAAGAGCAACCAAATACATTAAAAAAAAAAAAAACTACTGGAAGATATCAAGGGAGAGATTTGCAACAATACAATCATAGTAGGGGACACCACTGACATCACTGGATAAATCCTCTAGACAAAAAATCAGCAAAGAAACAACAATCCTAAATGACTCACTGAATCAGATGGACTTAATTGACATCTTCAGAACATTTCATCCCAAAGCTGTGAATTATACGTTCACAAGTGCACATGGGACATTTGAAAAATAAACCACATATTGGGTCACAAGCAAAGTCTCCCCAAATTCAAGAAGATTTAAATCATACCAAGTATCTTTTCAGACCACAATGACATACTATTAGAAATAAACTACAATAAAAACAATCCAAAACACTCAAACACTTGGAAGCTGAATAGCATGTTATTAAATATTGATTGGGTTACCAATGAGATCAAAGAAGAAATTAAAAACATCCTGAAAACTAATACAATAAAAACACAACAATCCAAAACCTATGGGACACAATGAAAGCAGTCCTGAGAGGAAAGTTTATCGCTCTACAGGCCTACTTCAAAAAACAAAAAATAAATGGTAGTAAATCATCTAATGCTACAACCCAAAGAATTAGAAAGAGAGCAAAAAGAAAAGCCCAGAGTGAGCAAAATGAAGGAGATAATAAAGATTAGAGCAGAAATAAATGACATAGAGACAAAAAAAATATATATATATATACAAAAGATCAATAAAACTAAGAGCTCGTTTTTTGAAAGGATAAACAAGATTGATGAACCTCTAGCCAGGCTCACCAAGAAACAAAGAGAGAAGACTCAAATAAACAAAATCAGAAATGATAGAGGTTAAATAACAACAGACCCCACTGAAATACAAAGGATTGTTAAAAAATATTATGAACAACCCTATTCCAACAAACTAGACAACCTGGAGGAAATAGACATATTCCTAGAAAAATACAACCTTCTAAAACTCAATCAGGAAGATTCTAAAAATCTCAATAGGCCAGTAACTATGGAACAAATTGAAGTAGTCATCAAAAAGCTTCCAGCAAACAAAAGCTCAGGGCCAGAGGCTTCACAGGAGAGTTATACCAAACATTCAAGGAAGAACTAAAACCTATCCTCCTCAGACTATTCAAAAAAATTCAGGAAAAGAAACACTTCCAAGCTCATTCTATGAAGTCAGCATCACCCTAATATCAAAACCAGATAAAGACAACACAGTGAAAGAGAATTACAGGCCAATATCCCTCATGAACATAGATGTCAAAATCCTCAACAAAATTCTAGCAAATCAGATCATACACCATGACCAAGCAGGATTTATACCAGGGAGGCAAGGATGGTACAATATCTGCAAATCAATAAACATGATACATCACATAAACAAATTGAAGGAAAAAATCATATAATCGTATCAATTGATGCAGAAAAAGCATCTGACAAAATCCAACACCCTTTCTTGATAAAATCTCTCAGTGAAGGTGGGAATAAAAGGATCATACCTCAACATCATAAAAGCCATATATGATAAACCCACAGTAGCCAGCATCACACTCAATGGACAAAAACTAAAGCCATTTCCCCTAAGAATAGGAACAAGACAGGGATGCCCTCTCTCACTACTCGTGTTCAACATAGTACTGGAAGTACTAGTCATTGCTATCAGACAAAAAGAAGAAATAAAAGGCATCCAAATCAGAAAAGAAGTAAAACTGTCCTTATTTGCAGATGACATGATACTGTACTTAGAAAACCCTAAAGATTCCATCAAAAAATTATTAGACTTAATAAATGAATTTGGCAAAGTAGCAGGATACAAAATTAACGCCAAGAAATCATGGCATTTCTATACACCAATAGTGAACTTACAGAAAGAAAGACTAAAAAAGCAATCCCATTTACCATCGCACCAAAAAATTAAGATACCTAGGAATAAACTTAACTAAGGAGGTAAAAGACCTGTATGTAAAAAACTACAGGACACTGAAAAAAGATATAGGAAGATATAAACAGATGGAAGAACATACTGTGTTCATGGATTGGGAGAATCAACATCATCAAAATGTCCATTCTACGCAAAGCAATCTATAGATTCAATGCAATCCCCATTAAAATACCAATGATCTATTTCAGAGACTCAGAACGAACTCTCCAAAAATTCATCTGGAATAAAAAAGGACCTGGAGCCGAGACCGGTTTGGCTCAATGAATAGAGCGTCGGCTTGCGGACTGACATCAAAATAAAAAGTTGTTACAGAGCAAAAGAAACCATCAACAAAACAAGAAAGACCACTACGTGGGAGAACATATTTGCCAATGTTATCACTGATAAGGGTTTAATCTCCAACATTTACAGGGTACTCATACAACTCAACAAAAGGAAGATAAACAATCCAAACAAGAAATGGGCAATGGACATAAATAGAAACTTTTCGAAAGAAGACAGAAGGCCAAGAGAAATATGAAAACATGCTCAAAGTCACTAATTATCCGAGAGATGCAAATCAAAATGACAATGCAGTACCATCTCACAGCTGTCAGAATGGCTATCATCAACAATTCAATAAATGACAAATGTTGGCAAGGATGTGGAGAAAAAGGAACCCCAGTGCATTGCTGGTGGGAATGCAGATTGGTGCAGCCACTGTGGAAAACAGTATGGAATTTCCTCAAAAAACTAAAAATGGAACTCCCATTTGACCGAGTAATACCACTTCTAGGAATATATCCCAAGAAACTAGAAACACCAATCAAAAAGGATATGTGCATCCCTATGTTCATAGCAGCACAATTTACCATAGCTAAGATTTGGAAACAGCCTAAGTGCCCATCAGCAGATGAGTGGATTAAAAAACTGTGGTGCATCTGCACAATAGAATTCTATGCTGTGCTAAGAAAGAAGGAATTCCTACCATTTGCAACAACATGGATGGAACTGGAGAACATTATGCTAAGTGAAATAAGCATAATAAGTCAGAGAAAGATAAGTATCACATGATTTCACTCATTTGTAGAATGATGGACATAAATTGATGAACAATAACAGTTCAAGGGACAGAGAAACTTCTATCAGACCATCAAACCTTGGAGGAAAGGTAGGAAAGAGTGAGGGAAAGAGGGAGAGAACAACCAAAGGACTTGCATGCATGCATATGGGCCTAACCAATGGACACAGACAACAGGGGTGTGAGGGTATGAATGGGTGGGGTAATGGGGAAAATAAGGACACACATGTAACACCTTAATCAATAAAAAAAAAATTTTTTTAAAAGAAAAAGAAATAAAAACTTTATTAAAAAAGAAAGAAATAGCGCATGGCTCAGTGCAAACAGTCCCGTCTGCACTGAGCCGTCTTTTCAATGTCATTCCTACCAGTGGTCACCAACCAGTGGTCCATGAGGTCTGAAAGGTTGGCGACTGCTGGTTCCTACAATTCTGGTATGTTTATTACACACCCACATGATTCTCTAAATAAGACAAGTTTATCATTATATCATTATATTTGCCACTTTAATAACTTGTTATAAAGCCAACAGCATTGATTAAAGTTACAATTCTGGAATTAAATAGGCTTAAATCTTAAAGTAACTTTAATAAAGTTATAAGGATAAAAGATACATGCAGTTCCACTCTAGAATTCTAGTTACTAGTATCAAAATGCACAAATATTACTAGTAAACAAGAATCCTCCAGAATAGACACAACCTGAAATTCTTTCCTCTAAGAACACACTCTAAATGTTATAAACACTCTTGGGTTGAAGATTTTAATTCATTATTTGTAATTAAAGAAAGTAGATACATTTCTTCCTTTTTCTCAATATTAACCTTTCACTTATAGTTACCATTGAAATAGGATTTGAAATACAGTTAGCTATTCATAACCTGATCTTGGTGGCAGATTTTCAACATGAAAAACTACTCTATAAGAGAAAAGTGTGCAGGGTGAAAATCACCCAAGTAAATAAAAATAAAACTTACACAAACTATGTCATTTCTCATCATGTCATTACTCTTTTCTTTGTTGGTTCTTCATTTAAAGCCAAACATAACCAGTAATTAAAAATTAAACTTTAAAATCTGTGTTGTGCTCACTTGGTCATCAGCTGACAATGAACACTTCCTACATGCCAGCAGTCTCAAGTGCCACCCAGAACAGGTCACAGCCTGTGCCGCCATGGGGACACATGTGACTACCCTGAGTCCATAGGGCGAATGAGATGTGTATGCCTCACTGGACAACATGCAGTTCTGTCACTTCAGCAGCCAGGGTAGCGGTGCTGCCACACAAGGACAGGGAAGTGGGCACAGCGTGGTGGCCAGAGTCTTGGGACTGAATCAGCCCACTCAATTTCAGGGGATCAGCTGGGGAATCATGGGAACATGACCAAAAGCTATCAGTCTCAGCAACCCTTCCTCACGAAGGCCCCTTCACTCTGAGTCCTGCTACATGTACAGCAAAGGCCTGAGGCACTGCACCAGACCCTGTCTTCTCTGAGCTATATGCCAGGTTCCCCATCTGAGTGCGCCAGCTAGGTGCCAGGTTCGCGCATACTTGCTGGGCTCCCCATCTGAGTGCTCCACGTACATACCAGTGAGCCGTCTCTGCAGCGCCTCCTCCTCAAGGGCAACAATGTACATTTGCTCGTCCAGGTCCTCCAGGATCTAAAGGGAAACCAGGCTGTTGAATGTGGCAACATCACAAACCTCCATTGATGAGAACAGTGGCTGTTGGGCCTGGGACTCAGGTTACCATCACTGACTAGAAATCTAAACTGAAAATGCTCAAACTACTTGATTTACGAATTAAGTAAAAATGTTTCAGTGCATGACTTAAAACATCAAACGCTATGATCACAAAATCTACTTATATTTAAATTGGGTATTTTTTAAGTTTACAGGATTAATCCCACTCTGCAGTTCTCACTGGCAGACAAGGTGTAGACTCTAATCATCGAAGGCTCACTACAGTGGGGCTCCCCATGCCGGCCAGTGTGTAGAGCTGAAGGTAGGCTACCCGCCCAACTCTGGATCCTCATCCTACTTCTTACATCATGTTCAGAACCAGAAATCCAGAAACACCCCCTGCCAGGCAATGCTTTCTATCGGCATCATCTCTACACTAGAAATTTCCCGCAAATGTTCATGAGGCCAGTTTTTAGACAGGACCCTAGAGAAACTAGGCTGACGAATGCACCCATCATTGTCACACCATACAACACAAATACGAAACAACCAACCAAGACCAACAGCCAGCCATGTGGGGTGTTATCCACACTGTCTCCAAAACGGAACTCCTAAGTGTCCCATCACAGCTATGCTAACAGAGCTGTGCTCGGGATGCCTGGAGGACACCAGAGCGGCACCATGTTCTGTACAATTAACTCCCGGTCACTCTCCCAGTTATGCAGTGACTGAGGAGCAGGGACAGAACAGGATGGGGTTGCTTAGCCTCTCCACTCCTGCTGATGTCTCAGCCCATGCATCCTGTCAGGTGCTAAGTCTGCAGGATTTACATCAGACTGACTGACAGCAACCCAGCAGTTCCCAGGATCTGAACAAGTACCAACAGCCTCTTCCCTCTGGCCTGAACTCATTAACAAAAGAAGCACACACAACTATGAGTACCAATAACGACATAAGAGGAGCATCCTGTGGCCAGGCGGGATGGGAAGACAGGGCTTCTCTGAGGACAACACTCCATTCCCTCCCACTTGGGAAAGGAGGGCTCCCCTAAAAGCCCCAAAGGAGGTATGACTGGAGGATCAGGCAGCTGGGGGACCCGGTGGCTCCAAGTGTGTGGAGTGCAAGGACTGACCTTCCCACCCGGATCCTCACCACTGCCTCCTGACCGGACCACAGGTGACAGCTTATACTTTCCTAAGATCTGACATGCACAAAGGACATCCTCATACTGGCAAACGGTCAGATACTGACTGACCCTACAGGTCTGCTGGTGGGAATGACGGTGGTAGCACCTAGGGGGCAGAAGTGGGGTCACAGTTGCTACAGCTCCTGTGAGCATCACAGCCTGCCTGCCTTTCTCCACACAAACAGCTGCAGGCCCACTTTTGCCCACCCCTGTAATTTGAGGTAAGCGTTTGCGTGCATCATGCCCTTGAATCTACAATATCCTAAAAATATAGTGCTATCACTTTGTCTTGGAATTGCCAAGAAATAAACGTTTGGCAAAGAAGAATCATCTGCCTTTAGAGCCTGTGCCTTAACCAGTCGGGTCAGACACAGGCCTAGACCTCAAGTGGCATATATTCCAAAATCCAGGAGAGATGCGGTAAGCTCTAAACTGACTAAATGTCATAAGGGAAGTTAAAGTACAATTACAGAAGGTTAGGGGAAAAAAGACCCCCAACCTCCGCTGAAGAGCAGGACCTTGGCCAGTGCTGTTGGTGATGGCAGTGCCTTCCCTGGTGGCTTAATTCACCAGCCTGAGGTGACACTAAGCCCATAGTGGGAGCAGGCACCTCATGCTCGCAGCAGTAGGTGGGATGCTGGAGCTCTGCAGATAACGACACCCAGAGCCAGACTCTGACCCAGCCCTGCCGTCACCTCAGGCCTGTGACCTGAAGCAAGCATTCTACTCCCTGAGCTGTAGATGACTCAACCAGTAAATGAGAAGCCACCCCCAAGCCTGCATGTCTGCCACTGGATGGAGTGAATTATGTGTGCAAAGTACTCATGGCAAGCACACAGCAAAGATAATGAGCATTTTCAGGACCCTCTTAATAACAGACAAATCTGAGGAGAAATTAGCGTGGGAGGGGATCTGAAGAAGGTGTTGATTTAGTGTGCATGAGCTTGCTCTCACTACCTTTCCTCAACAGGGTCAGACACAGAGGGAGAAGTGGCCGAGTGGCGAGGAGAGCAGAGCGTAGCCTGAGACCACACTCAGGACGTCACACCTCTGCCAAAATTTAGGGCAGGAGGTGCCAGTAGAGAAAGAGGTCAAGATGGGTAAATAGACCAGAGAAAGGAAAAAAGTGACTGCACACGGGGCACTACATCTGTCTCCAAGGGCGGTGGTTCTTGGGTGAACAGCGTGTACATCAAGCATGTCAAACCACAAAGAATATTTTTGTGGCCCAGCCAATATAATGGTATATAGGAAAGGTTTTAATAAAAATCTTGTAACTTAATTTTTACAATATCCTGTTATACATAATATTAATAACGAACTACAACCTTCGCTAATGACTGATTACTATCATCGTGTTTCATGCATTTCCCTTACATGTAGGCACACCATTTCTCTCCACTAACACCGGCAGCGAATACTTTAGCAACCGATGGCCACGTCATTACTCTTGGACTGACTTGTTTGGTGTGTACAACAGGAAATACTTCACTTTCGGAGAACAAGAAAAATAGGTTTATTTGTGTTACACTTATTAATTTGTGCAGCTATTCAGTATCTGGTAAATTAATGTTCAAGAAAAAGTATAAATTTATATTAAAATGTTCTATTATTTTATGTTTATGATTACTCACTTATTTCAGCCCTTTGTATTCAGCATGTGTCTATCGAAATAAATCTACGTTTCTATGAAAATGGAAGTTTTTGCTTTTTTGCAGCCCACATCAACTTAAGTCTTCTTTATTTGGCTCGTGTTAGCCTTTGAGTTTGACATGGTTGGTGTACATGGTATCTGCTGTGTGCACATTTAGGAAGCAAGTAAAAAGTCCAATTTTAGTTTAAAGAAGATAGGAAGAGATTGCTATTTATTTAAAAAGTCCAAGCTCTGGCTACTGTGCTCAGTGGTTAGAGCATGACCAGGGTCTCAAGTTCGATTCCTGGTCAAAGACATGTACCTGGGTAGCAGGTTAGATCCCTGCCCCAGTCGGGGTGCATGCAGGAGGCAACCAATTGATGTATCTCTCTTGCATCCATGTTTCTCTCCTCTCTTCCCTCCACTCCTTCCCTTCTTCTATTCTCCCTCCCATTCTCTCAAAAAACAAAAGAAAAATATCCTCCAGTGAGGATTAAAAAAAACAAAACATTTTCAAAATTAAGCAAGCATTTACTAAAAGAATATCTATTACATTTCCTTATTTTCTCCCTAAGAAAAGTGAACCTATAACCATAAAAATGTAATAAGTACTACTATTAAGATACAGACAGAGGGGAGTGAGAGCTGTAGAAGGAGCTCAGCTACTTTGGCTGAAAGCAGTGAGGCCAGCTCAACTACTTTGACTGAAAGCAGTGAGGCCAGTTCAGAGATGGCAATGGGCAGCTGACCACAGAGCCAGCCAGAGACCAGAAGAGATGGAAGGGTGGAGGTGCCAAGGGAGAGGCCATGGGCACAGCACCTGGAACACAGCAAGGCCACTGAGTCTACAGTTAAAGTCACTTGGGGCAGCAAGTGCGGGATGGTGGAAGCTACAGGTACACTCAGTGCAGAAAGTGTGCAAGGTGTTATAGCATGCTGATAGTTTAATGAGTTTGTAGACAATGAGGATCCATAAGAGTGACTAAGTGACAAATGTCCTAGATACAGCTAAGAACTGCTTTCATACGCTATCTAATAAAGAAGGAATATGCTAATTGACCATCACTCCATCCCAAAGATGGCTACACCCACAGCTGAAGCCAAGTCCCCATAAGGAGCCTTAATGAGCAGTCAGCAGAGACCTGAGACTATGTATGCCCTCCCCTGCCCCCATAAGTCTTGACAGGGGACTTCAGACCTCATCCCTTACCTGGCAGGACTTAACAGGGAACCTGAAGCCATGCCCCCCATCCTGGCATCAGACTAGAGGACCTCAGGCCATGGTCCCTGACCCAGCACCAGGCCAGGGAACCTGAGGCCATGCCCCCCGCCTGGTGGGGCTTGACAGGGGACCTCAAGGTGCGTTTCCTGTCCTGGTACTGGGCTGGGGGACTTCAATGCATGTCCCCACCCCAGATGGGGCTTGACAGGGGACTTCAGGCTGTGCCCCCCACCCTGGCACCAGGCCTGGGGACCTCAAACTAAATCCCCCACCCAGCAGGGCTTGATGGGGGGCCTCAGGCCATGCCCCTCACCCCAGCACCAGGCCAGAGGACCTCAGGCTGCACCCCCATGCCTGGCTGGGCTTGACAGAGGACCTGAGGCCGTACCTCCCACGTTGGCAACAGGCCAGGGGACCTCAGGCCACGCCACTCACCCAGTGGGGCTTAATGGGGGCAACAGGCCATGCCCCCCACCATCCTGGCGTGGGGCCAGGGAACCTGAGGCTATGTCCCCTGCCTGGCAGGACTTGGCAAGGGTGGGACTGGCCAGGTCTGGATCTAGCTCAATGGGGATGGGGACCAGCCGGGTCTGGGTCTCACACGATTTTGAGGCGCATGTGGGTGGGCGGGGACTTGACTCTGGATCCCATGGTGTGTCCCAGACTCTGACAGGAGGAAGGGTTTCATATACATTTTACTAATTTTATTTCATTTCTGACACTTCTATGATAGAGAAAGGGCAAATAGCAATATTAAATTATTTCCTCTAATTAATCCTCTTTTAATGTCCACAGACTTCATGCACCAGGCCATTAGTTATGAAATATCTGACAAAATATCTAGAGGCCAAAGGAACTTAGAGATAGATGTTAGAATCAGTACTAATTGAAAATGAATATACAGTATTTCTGAGATTAAAGGGACAAGATCTAATACGTAGCAAATTTTCAGAAACATAATTGCTTTGTAACTCAAAGGGCCCATGTGATAGATTTTGAAACATAACAGATACTATTTGATCTAAGGTATTAAACACCTACAATACCTGTAAACATTTGTAACCTTGTTTTAAATTTTTATCTGAGTGCCTACAGTTAGTACAGTGGTACCTCGAGATACGAATGCCCTAACATACGAGTTTTTGAGATACGAGCCGTCAAGCGAGCGATTTTTGCTTTGAAATACAAACAACATTTGAGATAGGAGTAATCGCGCGGATCTGCCGGCTGCACACGACCCACCAGTTTACCCCGACTCGAGCATCTCAGTTTCCCACGCCTCAAGGTTACGGAACGAATTAAACTCGTATCTCCAGGTACCACTGTATTTTAAAAGCAAAAACAAATGTTGTTTCCAAATATGAAAAAGATTAAAATAAAAACAACCACAATTTGGGTCCATAAACCCACAGAAAGTCTTCTGCTATGTCTGTGTGCTATGTCTGTGTGCACATTCACAACCAAAGGCTGGGGACGCGTCATGGTTCCCACTACTCACCGCCGGCTTCACCAGCAGCTGGCCCATGACGGTGAACATGCGGGACAGGCCGACTGGGGTACACACTGCGGGGAGATGGCAGTTAGCGCTTACTGTGAGCACACAGATCGCCAGCCCACACACTGCACTAAGTCATACTGGCTCTCAGAAAGTTCTGTCGCTGCTTCAGAATCGCGGTGCCTGTCAGAGGCTCCTCAGCATGGTTAAGAGGGCTGGCGAGGTTGCTTCCTGTACTTGACAAGGGAGAGGTGACAGCTACAGACTGAGGACACGTAAGCCTCTAGCAGCTGAATGATAAGCATTTTCACTTACAACAAGTTAAAGAAAACCAACTAAAGGACAGAATGGTTTCAAGCACTGATGAAACTGAGAAGCAGACAAGAACATCTAAAAGTGACAACTATCATCTTAAATCCTTATAACATCACTTATCTGTTTATATGGTCCCTGAGACATGTGGTGACGTCTTAAGTAAAATTAAGCAAGCTTAAAAATAAAGACCATAATTGAGCACACACAATTCTATCATTACCATTCAAAAGTAGTCTAGTGTCAGAATAGTAAGGTTACGAGGGACATGTAAGTGCATGTGAATATGTGTATCTCTGTGTCTGTGCATATGTGTGTCTGTGTGCATATCTGTGCATGTGTCTATGTGTACAGGGTATGTGCATGTGCATGTCTGTGTGTGTGTGTGCCTATGTGTCTATATGTGCATGTATCTGTGTTTGCAAATGCCTGCATGTGCACGTGTGTGCATATCTGTGCATGTGCCTGTGTCTGTGTGTATGTGTGCATGTCCCTGAATGTGTCTATATCTATACACGTGTGTATCTATATCTGTGTGTGTCTCTGCATATGGGCATGTGTGCAACCATGTGTGTATCTCTTCCTCCACTCAACCCTTACCCCAACCCTGTGGAAGAAGCTTTTCTTAGAGAACAACACAAGTATCTTATTATTTCAAGGTTTCAGTTGATCAAAATTTACCTTGAACATGAAAAAAAGTTGCCGAGACCGGTTTGGCTCAGTGGATAGAGCGTCGGCCTGTGAACTGAAAGGTCCCAGGTTCGATTCCGGTCGGGGGCATGTACCTTGCTTGCGAGCACATCTCCAGTGGGGAGCGTGCAGGAGGCAGCTGATCGATGTCTCTCTCTCATAGATGTTTCTGACTTTCTATCCTTCTCCCTTCCTCTCTGTAAAAAATCAATAAAATATATTATAAAAAAAAAAGTTAAGGGCTATCTGGCTGGTGTAGCTCACTGGTTGCACATCAACCTATGAACCAGGAGGTCATGGTTCAATTCCAGGTCAGAGCACTTGCCTAGGTTTTGGGCTCAATCCCTGGTCTGAGGTTTGCAGGAAGCAGCCAATCAATGGTTCTCTCTCATCATTGATGTTTGTATCTCTCTCCCCCTCTCTGAAATCAATAAAAATATAAAAAATAAAAAATAAAGGGCCAACTTTTTCAAACTCTCCAAGCTGCTAAAGAATATCATTGGAAATTTTCCCATAATTCTCTAGAACACAGAAGAACTTTCCTTTCCGATCAATATTAAGTCAGAAAAATACTTACAGAGAAGCAGCAAACATCCCATAAGTGATACACAGGAGTATAAATAGGGCAGGTAGAACTCCCAGAGATCTGTGAAAACAGTCAATGATTTTTAGTAAATTCAAAACACTGTGCATGGAGAAAGAAGCTGACTATAAATTAATGTACTGTAAACATCATAATTGCCTATTTGAGTCTAAACCATATAATTTCTAAACAGTACAACAAAAAGATCTAAAATAACCCCTTTGTAACACTTGTCTAGAAGGAGAAAAAAAGCCTAAGTGGAATTTTAAGAACAGAAACCAATTCACAACAAAAAGATACTCTGCACACAGGAAATGCCTGAGTATTCACTGCTTTCCTAAATGTTTCTAAAGGTTTCTTAATCCTGTAAACTAACAAGGGTTCACTACACAAAGAATTATTTCAATGCTTTAAAAGGAGTGATGAGCAGGGCTCCACAGAAGAAACTGGTTCAAGCCGCGCGAGCGCACCGTACAGAGACTCCCTGCTCGCCGCGTCCTTGTCCACGAGCGCAGAGGCCACCCACACCATTCCCAGGATCAGCAGTGCCAGGAGCAGGAGCATGACCAGCGTCTCCAAGATTCGGGCTCGGAGTCCCTGAAAAGTAAGCAGAGGCGTGATTTTAATATTGTATTACATCTCATGAACAAGTAGGTTTCTAGCCATAGATAAAAAGCATAAAATTCCTTGGGATGGGGCGGAAATTTATATTTATCAGCAAGAAAAAACATGAAGTGCTTACAGTTTGTAATGTTGAGACTGATTTTTCCAAAATTATGTAAAATAGCATTAGCTTTGAGGAAAGTTATTCTTGGTCCAAATATTTTGCAGAATCATCCTAAACAATTAATTACTTTCCTAACACACCAAGGAAGCAGATTACCCAATCTTGACCTATGCTCCTAATTAAGGGAACAGGCCCTTCCAGGCACTGGCCAGTGGGCCTCTCACAGCTCCCGACCTCCAGCGCCCTCTAGTGATCAGTGGAGGACTAGCCAGGCAGGTAAGACCAGAGATGGTCAGTTTATACCAGGGATAAAGCATCCTCTTCCCATTAGAGACTTCTCCCTACTCCATGAGGCTGGGACATAACAGTCATTATGCACCATTTGTTTTCAATATAAACAAGTCTGGCCTCAGAGCCAAACTAGAGACCAGATTTTTAAACTGAAACCCACCAGACAAGGCAAAACAAAAACTTCCTTATGTTCCTGAAGTCACCAAATGACTGATCTGAACTTAAAGATGCATATTGATACTGTAATGCACTAATCTACATGACAAAAAAAATCATAAGTACATCCATGTTTCTTAACCATATAACCTTCCCTTCCACATCAAGGAGAACTTAAAGATATGAGTTACAAATAAAGAACCTACACACCCACTTAGCCCAATTCTGCCCTAAATATTATTTCCCACTTTCTGGATAAAAGAAACAGGTTGCCCTTAGATTATTCCTCATGTGTGACAGGGGACAGGGCATTCATTCCTCAGCCTCAATGAAGACTCAGAGTGGCATGGCCTTTCCCCTGGCCCAGGCCCATGCAGTGCCCGGGCAGAACAGATGCCTGCTCCAGTATAAGCGTAGGTTCCGCCAGGCCCAGAACTGCCGAGTGACTGAGCTTGTCTTCCATGAGACAGTGGCTGTTTCTCCAGGGAGATGAGGTAGGAACAGTCACAGAACACACTCCCAATTCACAGAAGAGCCTCACAGCTCTGAATCTTGCCCTGGCACAGCACTCTGGCACCAAAGCACACCACTTTTTAATAGTGATTTCTTTCTCTTTCCTCTCTTTCTAGGCAATAATCTATTTTTCTAAGCATGAATTTTTTGTTACCCGTTAAATATCGTGTGGAAAGCCTCTGAATGAGACAGATAAAAAGAATGGGCACTCTGTGTGTGCCCCACACTAGCAGCTCCTGGCACCCGTGATGAATCAGAAGCACCAGAGCTCTCACAACATGGAATAGGTGTCATAAGTGCTGTGACATATGAGCAAGGTCATACAGCAGTGTTGACAGATAAAAACGGAGCAATAGTGCTTCTGGAACTATCTGAAATCCACTGTCCAAGCAAAATTGTTTTAATAATATATTATCTATCTATCTATCTATCTATCTATCTATGCCTACGCGACCATTCAACCAGTAGCCATGATGCACACTGACCACCAGGAGGCAGACGCTCAATGCACAGGCATGGAAATGTGGAACAGACTAATGAATTTCAGAGGGAAGGGGGAGAGCCAAAAGAGATTAACCAAAGATCTTAGAGGCCTGGTGTACATATTAGTGCACTAGTGAAGTCTCTTGGCCTGGCCTGCAGGGATCGGGCCAAAACTGGCTCTCCGACATCCCCAAGGGTTCCCGGATTGCAAGAGGGTACAGGCCTAGCCGAGGGATCCCACTACACCAGGCCTCTAGTAGTTATTATATTAAACAATTATAATGATGTAACCACAAGTACAGCATAAGGGGTAAAACGATGATGATCAATGTAGGAAATGACTCGCCAGTAGGCTCATGTACTTCCTCTGATATTTCTTTTTTTTTTTTTTAATATATTTTATTGATTTTTTACAGAGAGGACAGGAGAGGTATAGAGAGTCAGAAACATTGATCAGCTGCCTCTTTCACACCTGATCAATGTTTCTAACTGTCATTTCTTAGCGATGAGGCTTGTTTTCCTGTTTCTTGTTGGGGAGGCTCCAGGGTGTCCCCTGTGACACAGCAGCAGCCTTGGAAGACAGCCGGGAGTTTCTGAAGCAGGGCAGGGCTTTACTATCTAGAATGACAATGGTGATGTTGCCTACAGAGCAAAGGGTGACGGGTTTGCTTGCAGCCATTTTTAATGGTGTGGTTCTCTAAGCTCGGGCTCCTGGGGCTGGACAGGCCTACCACGGTAGAGGCCCAACCATGTGCCCTCTGGGCTGGGGATGGGGCACTGACAGAAGCCAGTTCCCAAGCATGAGGCCTGAGTGCAAGGTCCTCTATCTCTGACCCAGGAGCCATCACAACAGCATCTATCCAGCCAGTAGTCTAGGAGCCCCTGCACGGGTGGGAAGCTAACAAGGTGCTTTGGAGAGTACACAGGGCAATGAGGGGTGGATTATGGTCAGGAGAAACTACAGGATCTGGCACTGGACTCTCAAGCAGGTGGGAGAAGGAAAGCATCCTTGGCAACCACTAACCCAGGGCAGGAGCTGACTGTGAAGGGACTGAGACAACCCAGTCCCTTCATAGCTCCTCTCTGGGTGGGAGCAGGAAGGGGTACCCTGGGCACAGGAAACCAGCAGGCCCTGTGAGGCCAGCAAGAAGGGACTGTTCCATTGCTCCAACTACAGTCACAGGGAACTATGTTTCTTGTATATTTGGTGCTCCTCTGTGTTTTCTAGAGTGGATGGATACGACATAAGTAATCCTAAAATATTAAAAAGCCAGGGTCCGTCATGACCTAAATGACCAGAAGGATAACCCAACAGCAGGCTGCATTGGGTGACCAGGCTGGCAAGGGGGGTTAGTGAGGGACAACCAAACGACTGAACAGCAGGCTGTGTGGGGGAACCAGGCTGGCAGCTGGAGATCAGGTCTGTGGTGGGGAAGGGGCAACTGGGGGCAACCAGGCCGGCAGAGGGTGGCAGTTGGAGGTGACCAGGCAGGCAGGCAAGCAGTTAGAAGCCAGCAGTCCCGGGTTGTGACAGGAATTTCCAACTACTGGTTTAGGCCTGATCTTTGGCTATCCCGAGGGTCCCAGTTTGCAGAGGGTGCAGGCTGGGCGAGGGGACACCCCCCCCCCCCCGCACAAATTTCATGCACTGGGCCTCTAGTATGAGAATGAACTATTTTTTTTAATATATTTTATTGATTTTTTACAGAGAGGAAGGGAAAGGGATAGAAAGTCAGAAACATCGATGAGAGAGAGACATCGATCAGCCGCCTCCTGCACGCCCCACAGTGGAGATGCGCCCGCAAACAAGATACATGCCCCCAACCGGAATCGAACCCAGGACCTTTCAGTCTGCAGGCCGACGCTCTATCCACAGAGCCACACCGGTCTCGGCTGAACTATTATTTTTAATTTTCTATTTTTTTCTTAAAAGAATTAACCTTTTAAGCATCCCCAGTCCATTTACGATGCAGACAGTGAGCGGGGACCACCTTCCCAGCTCTAGCCACGGACAGCAAGTGTGCAAACCCTGGTTTCATCGCTGACCACCTACCACTTTGGGTGATTCCCAAGTATTGTGTGCCTCAGTTTTCCCTTTGCCAATGGGTTTGTTAGTAATGCTCCTGCCTGGTCAGTGTTTCAGGATCAAGTGAATTAATATATGTGACAGTGCTGAGAAAGCTCCGGCCCAGGTGAGTCGCCCTGCCTCAGTCACTGAGTTGGCCTTGGGAGCTCATGGTCACTTGTGCTTCTGAGTTACATGTATACCACCTTCTAAGGCCAGCTTATGCCTACGTCCCATCTTTGTCACTATGATGTACAGACCTATAAGAAACAATCCCATCTTTCTTAGGATCTGACCACCTCCCCTGTTATCCCAAGTAACACATAGCTCATTCTACTGTCACCCCCACACATGCACTGCCCCCCACATTTCCTTCTCTCTGACCTGCTCAGCCTGCTAACCCACTTCCAGGCCCCCCAGCCTTCCACCAGCCTGTTTCACCTGACTGAATCCTACAGTGAACCTGTCTACCTTAATAGTCCAGCATCAACCACACTCTATTATGCCCATCCCCTTGCCTCCCCCAACCCCACTTCAGTCCATGAATGGCTCTCTCCTGACTTCTCAACCTGTTAAAGAAATGACACAATCATGAAAAGTGTCTGCTACCACATTCTCAAGTGGGCCCCATGCTACCCGGCAATTTTCCATGAATCTCTGGCTGACTCACAACTCCCTCTTGAGTTTTTAATATAATAGCTTGTTGATTTTTGAGAGAGAGAGGAATGATGAGTTTGGTTTTAGAATTAAGTTGAAGGTACCTGTGGGACATCTAAGGGGTATATGCATGTTGGCCTCAATCACTCAGGGGAGCAAGAGGGAGAGAAAGAAAAAACATCGATGTGAGAGTATAATATTGACCACTCTCTCCTGCACACCCCCTTACTGGGGATCAAGCCTGAAACTAGGGCATGTGCCCTGACCAGGAATTGAATTGTCAACCTTTCAGTGCACAGGATGATGCTCAACCAACTGTATCACATCAGCCAGAGCTACTCCCTCATGATTTTTAAATGTTCTCCATCCTCCAGGATCCTAATCTCACCCCCTACTAATTTTATTACAGCTGCAGCTGACCATGCTTCTGCCTCACTGAAACAGAGCTGAGCAGCCTGCACGTCCACTCAGCTTCCTCCCCCGACACTCAGTTTCTCCATCTCCATCATTATTTCCTTCACTGGCTAAGGTCCTCTCCCAGGGCTCAGCCTTGGACATGCTTGCATACGCTGGACCAGCACTTCTCAAACTCCAGCAGCATCAGAATTCCCTGGGGTTCGTCAGCATCTGCAGACCAGCCCAGCAGCACTGTGCCCTCCCAGTGAGGGTGCTCCCCGCTACCTGTTCTGCTCCTCCCCTGGGAGATCCTGTCCCCTCATTTGACCAAGGACTCTAGTGTTTATATATTTAGTCCAAATCTTACCATTAAGGCCAAGATGCACAAATGCAAACTGGGTCATGTTACTCTCAATCTCAACTGGGAAACAAGTGCATGGACACAAGGACACAGAGGAAACATCTAGTCTCGTGAGCACCACCCCTACCAGCGAGGTGCCACACAGTGACTATAACCTTGCTCCTCCTGCCGATGGTCGAGGGGTGTCTGCGATTCTACAGCAGAGAGCCCACTACACAGCAGCTCCCCTGGGCTGAGGGAGATCCCAGGCAGCGGCTGCTGCCTGAGCACTCAGACTGTGATCCCTGCGGTGGAAGAGCTGACTTTTAACTTCATTTCATTTTAAGTATTTTAAGTTCATACCGACCCACTTGGGTGATGGTTACCATGCTGGTCAGAGCAGACTGTTAAAAGCCTGCTTCTAACAAAATTTGATATAAGCGCTCTGTGTTCTCAAGCACTTTCTGGCCATTTTTCTACATTTAACCTTGATATAAAATCCTTTGAAAAGCAGTTTAGTTACAGTTACCTCCTCATTTAACAAGTTATAGTTTTACGTAGAATTTATGCTCTACATAGAGTTTTAAGTAGAATTTATGTCAAAAAAGGAAATCTATCAAATTCAGAAACTTTCCCCTCCTATTTTTAATAAAAAAGAGTATATTCTCTCCTTGAGAAAAATAGATAGTATTTAAAATGCAACCTAAATACAACCCTATTTGAAGTGATACTAGGATTAAATAGCCACATATTTGTTCACACATATTTACAAACAAAGTCCTCTACCAAAAAAAAAAATCTTGTGTTTTAAAATTATATGTGAACAACAGTCTTTCTAAATAGATACAAGCTATATAACTCTAGGAGAATGCTTTTCTGTTATAGATGTATTAATAATACCAAGAAGAGCCGAAACTGGTTTGGCTCAGTGGTGAGAGCGTCGGCCTTCGGACTGAAAGGTCCCAGGTTTGATTCCGGTCAAGGGCATGTATTCTGGTTGCAGGCACATCCCCTGTAGGGGGCGTGAAGGAGGCAGCTGATCAATGTCTCCCTCGTTGATGTTTCTAACTCTCTATCCCTCTCCCTGCCTCTCTGTTAAAAATCAATAAAATATATTTTTTTAAAATAATAATACCAAAAAGAAATGTCTAAAATGTATATTCACATGCTTTAGGCAGTCAAATAAGAAATATTTAACAAAACAAACAAAAACCCCTCTGCAGGTAAATCATAAACCCTTCAAAAATCTACTTCAAATTTATTAATATTCCTTTTGAAAGATAGTAAATAATTCACAAAAGGAAACCTGTCCATTTCAGCTATCAATCTAAATTTTAAAAGAGTAAATGAGCAAGCTACATTCACAGGAAAGGCTGCCACAGCGCAGGCATCCACGTTATTGAATGTGATTGTGCCATTCATGAAATATTGCAGATAACCGATGTAGTAAGAAATAACTGTTATTCTGACTTAATCCACTAGGAGGCTAGGACAATTATGATTTTCTTTTGTTAGTTTTATTCTCTTTATGATTAAATGAGACATAATCAGCTTAACTTGAAATGAACTGTGTCACGCATGTAAGCTATAGCTAAACTAGTAAAAAACATAAATTTGTTCACTAAATGCAATGTACAGATTTTTACTTTCAACCGCTTCAGGCCACAGAAGAAGGGTGATAGAACCACAAACAACCAGAAGCTCCAATTGTTAATTCAGCCTGGCTCATTCAAGTACCCCAAACACATCAACTGTTATCAATACTTTTCTTGAGATCATAAAAATATCACAAAGCCCTCATGGGTAATGTTGAGGTTTTTAAACTTTTGTGTGTGAGTCTGCCTGCAAAGTAATGAAAAGCATTGTGAGAGCTTTTATCGCCACCATTAATCACCAGCAAGACAGCATATAAGCAAAAAATATGCCCACTGCTCATCTTTCCATTAGGAGTCCAAATCAGGAGCCAGGAGGCCCCAAGGGGAAGGTTCCCATAAACTCCCTTCTGACATACACTACGCTAAGAGGGCCAGATGTTAGAGTACCTCCCCGAGACATCCTGCCAATGCAAAGTGCCAAAACACTATCAGAGAAGGAGGAGGCTTCCACTGTTCATCTGAAAAGCAAGGAGTCTGCTGAACGGATCACAGCCCTTAGCACGGTACTCTCCACCTCCAGTGCATGGCGACACACTATGTGAAGGCTTCGATGATCACCTCGAGCCAGGATTCTCTGAACTTCGTGATGTTTTTATCCCCAGTGTGAACATCTACTCTAATCCCTCCCAAAAACCATAAATCTAAGTTAGTGTAATGAAGCTCCATCCCTTTTATTAAAATCGTAGTGTTACAAGCAATTAGCATATCAGTAAAAAGCACTAATGAAATGTCATAGAGTGTTGAAGAAAAGTGAGCTATGTGATTAGTACACTAGTCTCATACCAGTATTATTTTGGAAATTACAATACCTCAACACTAACAGCTCAAATTAGATTTAAAAAGCTAGTAACTAAACACACGTAGACTCGTAAATCTCTTTTTAGATTTAAACAAGTGCTGAATGTGCAAGGTTAAAACACTAAAAGGGTTGTAATTGCTTCTTGAAATCTTTGTGCTGGTCAACCATACATTTAATTGCTCTGTACCAAACATCAATAAAGTAAAAAGCACAATGTACTTACAAAAGCATTAACAATAAGCTGATATGTTTCTATGGTGATGAACATGTAAACAAAACTTGGCTTGGACATCCTGACCTTTTGGATGGCATGTAAACACCACTTTAAATATTATGTCTCCACCCATCAGGAAAGCCTGGGAACATTTCTACACTCACAGGACATTTAAAATAAATATTGAGCCATTGTTTCCCTCTAACAAAAAGGGTCTCTTAGTAACATGAGGATTGGGTTTGCTCAGCATGACATGCAGACCACACCAAACATGCTTGCCATCGGCGGGAAGATCGATAGCAGCTCTAATGAAGGACAGAAACTAAAGGCAGATGCGAGTCCTCTTTACCACAAAGGAACTTCACACAAGCAGCCAGAGCGGGTCCAGCACAGCGTCTTTCCTCTCAAAGTCATTGTAAGAGCAGAGCACTCAAGAGTTTTGGTCACAAGAAAAAAGGAACAGCTTTATAGAAAGCTTTGTGAAATTCTATAGTGAAATGTTTTTTAATATCAATATTTCCTGCAGCTATTATATACATATTCACTTAATGAAGTCTAACAAGAAAAATTTAAACTATGAAGCGCTCAAGTTCTTAAAACTTGATAGAAAGAAAGCACTTTAGGCAAAGTTAAAATAAAAACTCTTAACTAGTTCACTATACTAAAATGTGCATTGTATTCAAATTCATAAGCAGAAGTTTCTCATGTTAGCTAAACAAAACCCCTCCAGACTGTAGGTAAATAATTAATATAGCAAGTTTTTAACATGAACTGAATTGTGAAAAGACTGCTGGGACTTTACATCGAAAATCTGAAACGAAAATCTAAATTTGGAAGAAAACCTCTCTGAATACGGCCTCACACTAAGATAAGATAATGGTGAGCCGGAGGGTTTCTTCTCTATTTCTATTCCAACAAATCTCTAATTTTAAGCTTCATGGACAAGAGGACCTGGGACCCCATGTAAAGAGCTACCAGTTGCTTTCTATGTCACTGAATTCACCATCCCTTGAAAGGTATAAAATTTTGTATTATATATATTTTGCCACAATAAAAACAGTATATCAGTAATGAACGTAACCGTTTGAATTGGTTACCTATGGACAGGTTGGTCCGAGCCTCCCACCCCCTAGACAAAAACAGACACAGAAGACAAAATGGCCTGGAAACAGGAAGGAGGGAAGATGCTTAAAACATACTTAGGACAAACCTACCGTGTTAAATAAAGAAATCAAACAACATAAACAAAGGCTCCTTCTACTAGAACATTCTTTTCCATAACAGCAAGATCATCCTGGGGTCAGAGGCTCAGTACTACAAGGCACTTCCCATAAAGATGTCGCACAAGCAGGCGCCAGCTCCAATCATTTGCAGCAGGAGGATCACTGGGTGGGACCATCATGTTGCTACAGCCCAATGTGCAAGATAGGAAGGTGCAGGACAGAATCTAAAGCAATGCCACACGGCAATTTAAATAGGGCCATACTGCTTATGTGGCAAAGAAGGCATTTACACAAAAGCACTAGGAAGTGTAAAATACCACAGAAGAGTATGCGCCTTTGCGTGTGTGCGCGCGCACACACACACACACACACACGCACACACACACACACAGCTTACTGCCCTCTGTGGCACCCCAGCCCCTGGCTCCACATTCCCTCCCATGCTCAATAACAGCTACTTGGGGTGCACACATGTGTGAGCATTTCATAGTTTTCTACTGAGGACCAGTCAATTGGCATTTTGGCTTTACCTATCATCCAGTTTGAATAATATGAGCCCATCACCAAGACATAAACTACTTTTTTCTTTCTATTTTTAAATAATGAAAGTGCATTGTTCAGCTTGTATGGCTATAAAATACCTGAGAACATACCACCCAATTTAAAAGAGCATCACCACAACCGCTGTGGTACTCAGGTCACACCAACCTGCCCAAAGGTAACCACCAATTCAAACTGCTATATTCACTACTGATATATATTTTTATTGTGGCAAATATATATATATATATAAAATTTACCATGTTTATATGTATAGATCAGTGGCATTCAACACATTCATATTATTGTGCAACCATCACCACCACCATCTCTAGAACATCTTCCTAAATTGAAACTCTGTACCCCTTAAACTCTCCTATCCCCTCCACAGCCATAGCCCCCACAGGCTACTCTCTATCTATGAATTTGAATCCTCTAGGGACCCTACATAAGTGGAATTACTGTGTTTTATTGTGTCTGACGTTTCACTTACCATATGTCCTTAAGATTCATCCACGTTGTAGCATTTGCTAGAATGTCCTTCCTTTTTTAAGCTTAGTAAGATTCTATGGTATGTGCAGATATTTTTTTATTTATAATGAGTTGATGAATACTTGGGTTATTTCCATCTTTGGGCTGTATTGTTAATTATGCTGCCATGAAAATGGGTGTGTAGATGTCTGTGAAGTCCTTGCTTTCAATTCCCAGAAGTGGAATTGCTGAATCATATGGTAATTCTATTCTTAATTTTTGAACAACCACCATTTTACATTCTTACCAACAGTATATTTCTTGGCCCTGGCTGGGTAGTCTGTTGGTTAAAGTGTCATCCAGATACATCAAGATGATGGGTTCAATCCCCCAGTCAGGGCACATGCATGAAGCAACCAATGAAGGCATAAATAAGTGGACCAACTAATCGACCTTTCTCTTTCTCAAATCAATTAAAGAAATTATTTTAAGAGTTCTGATTTCTCTACATCTTCACCAATATTATTTCTGGTGGTTTCTGCTTGTTTGTTTTCCTAACTGGTGGTGCTGAAGCCTTTCATGTGCTCACTGGCCATGTGCATCCTTCTCTGAGAAGTGTTTATGTGAGTCCTTTGCTCCTTTTTTAATGTTGGTCAGTCCTGTCACTGTCATGTGCCTCACAGCTGCTCTGGCTGCCTGGACTATCTGCTCTTCCCTGACAACCTGACTCCCTGCTGGTCCATCCCATAAGGTAACCTCTGGAATTTTCACTAGAATTGCACTGATTCTAAAATATAATTTGACAACTGATATGTTCATCATATAAAGAAATTCATAAAGGCAGAAATATCTACCCATTTAGGTCTTTCTTAACATCTTTCAGTAAGATTTTTGGTTTCACATATTATTTCCATAAAGGTTTTACATATCATTAATTGGATTTATTTAAACTCTAGAGGCCTGGTGCACGAATTCGGCAATCAGGGCCAATCAAGGCCGTCTTGCCCAATCCCTATTGGGGCCAATCGGGCTGGCTGGCAGGGGATGAGGGAAGGGAAGGGTGGTGGGGGAGGCGCAGGAGGTTGGCCAGCTGTGAGAGTTTGGCTGTAGGAGCACACTGACCACAAGGAGGCGGCTCCTGTGTTGAGCGTCTGCCCCTAGTGGTCAGTGCACATCATAGCAATCAATTGACCGGTCATAATGGTCACTTAGACTTTTATATATATAGATACCTTGGGCTGTCTTGCTATTAAAAATGCATTTTTAATTAGATTTTACTTGTTGCTGTTATTTATTTTCTATATTAATTCTATATCTACCTTCCATAGCAAATTTTCCTATTTGAATTAACAATTTACTTTAGATTCTATAGAATTTTTTAACAGACAATATCATCTGCTAATAATGACATTTTGTTTCTTTCATTTTTCCTTTTTTGTTTGTTTTAAATACCAATTTGTTGTTTCACTTACTATTTTTTAATATGTTTTTACTAATTTTAGGAGAGATGAAGGGAAAGGGATAGAGACCTAGAAACACTGATGAGAGAGAAACATCAGCTGCCTCCTATACACCCCTACTAGGGATTGAGCCCCCAACCTAGGCGCATGCCATGACAGGGAATTGAACTGCAATCTCTTGGTTCATGGGTTAACACTCAAACACTGGCTATGCTCCTTTTCTTCTCTAAGTGCACTAGCAAAGAACTCAACTACAGTGGCATTTATTATTGGAAATACAAATACGTTGGCTTCCAAATTTTAAAGTACGTACTTTGTTTTACCATGAAGTACAATGTCATTTGTAGGCTCAGGGTGTGCATCCACATCAGGTTAGGAGACTCTCGAGTTCTCAGCTTGCTGTTCAGTCTGACTGCCCTTCAGACATGTTTCCGTGACTGCATTCCCATTTACTTTCCTCAGTTGAATTACAGCCATAGATTTCCTATGGTAAACCAGCTTGCACACCTAAAATACACTTTCTGTGATGGTCTTTTGTATACATGACTGGATTCAGCTTAGTATTTTGGGATTCACAGGTATTCAGAAAGAATGGTGCACCATGTTTCTTTCTCACACTATCCTTTCTGCTTTTGGTGATGAGATCACACTGGTCCCATAACATAAAACTGTGAGTGCTTCATCACCAAGTCTCTAGACAAATCTGTATGAAACGGGAGCTAACTATTCTTTGAAGTCTGGTAGAAATGTCCTGGAAATTGTTCCTCGTTATCAGAATGAGTCTACAGAACGTTCCTTTCTGGCAATATTGAGGGTGTGAGGGACTTAATACCTTCTGCCAAAAATCACCTGAGATGCTCACTGGAATTCTGCAAATCTCCCTGAAATCTCCTGCTTGTCCCCTAACTCTGTGTGTCTACTGCATCTTCTACCCCTCGCAGTGCTGGCTTTTCCCAGACATCTGGTGGTCATCAGATGTACATCTGGTGTACATCTTTACATGTACCTTGTTCTGCATGTCCTGTCACCTCATGGATCTTGGGACAGTGGGTCTGGTTTAAGGTGAGATGTCCCAGTAGCTACACCCTACATGTGTGAATACTGGCCTGGCTCTCAGACAGCAGGACTCAGATTCTCTACTTTGGCAGAGCAAGTGCTACGCTGTGTGCTGACAGGGGGCCCCAGTACCTGGCTCTCTGTTCCTCACAGCCACATGGTCTCAGTTTTTATTAAAACCACCCCAGAGGAGAATCTGAAGAATCCAGATATACCTGGATAATTGGAAATGCTAATATCAATCTGCTAATAGATGCAGGACTGGATAATATCCAATAGGACAACAAAAGGAAATGTGGGGGCTAGCTTGTGTACAGGGAAGAAATCAGTCACCTCTCTCTCCAACAGAACGCATCTGTACAGCTCTGGGTTTCCCACAGGCTGACACCTGACGGAGTCATAGACAACCAAGTCAGCAGAAGAGCAGCCCAAGTGCTCAGGCTCCATTCCAGAGCGCTGGTGCCCAGACTGTGTGCCTGGGAGCAAAGGCCCGGAAGAAAAGACTGGGTCCCAGCCTCTGACAAATGCAGAGCTGATTCAACAGGGACCACAAAGCCTTCCAGATCTGGGAAAAGGTCAATAAAGGCCCAAAATTAACAAGTAACTGAGTGACTACTATGTTCCAGATAAAGGGCCAGTAAAACTAACAGAGGAGAGAAAGAGCCATTGGGGGCGCTGGTAGAAATGGGCCAAATACAGGCTGTATAAAGTGAAATCCCAAGTTGAAGCTAAACTTGGCCAATATTTCACAGGATCAGAAGATTAACACTGTGATGTGCTGAATAAATTAATTTACTGACAAATAAGTATGAGTTTAAATGCCAAATAAATATAAGATTTTAACAATCCAAACACCAGACTTTTGGGTGAGCCCTTGTCCAATTGGTCTGTAAAAAAAATTTTTTTAATTTATGTAAAAAAATCTCTAGTCAACATTAAATCTGACATTTAATTTTACTTTCAAATAAAGTTTTCTAACCAAGGGTGGATAGTTTTCAATACCCCAAAAAAAGATTTAGAAAAGAGACTCTAATTAACAATGATTATTTCATTAAACTGTTTCATGAATACTGAAGGTATTAGGGCCAGTTTAGTTAAAAGTACAATTACAGTGGTACCTCAAGATACGAGTGCCCTAACATACGAGATTTTTGAGATACGAGCTGTCGAGCAAGCTATTTTTGCTTTGAAATACGAGCAACATTTGAGATAGGAGTAATCGCGCGGATCGGCCGGCTGCACATGACCCACCAGTTTACCGAGACTCGAGCGTCTCATAGTTTCCCACGCCTCAAGGTTACGGAACGAATTAAACTCGTATCTCGAGGTACCACTGTACTTTAATATCTAACCTGATATTTATTTCCTCTCTCCCCAAACTTCTCATTTAACAGAGAGCCCTGGATTATGAAACATTTGTTAGTAATTTAATCATCATATAAAATAAAGTTTGGAGTTTAGTTACCTATTAAACATAATACCTATGTTTACTGCCTGTACTAGTAGACGACAAAAGGTAAATGAATGGAGCAGATTCTGTCTGTGACACCTAAGTTCTGACATTGCTTTGCTAGCACAGAAAGTGATCCCACATGAATCTTCCTGGTGCTTCTGTATCAACTCTTCCCACTGACACGCCTGGCCCCTAACAATCACGCTGCTTTGGGACAGGGTACTTTGCAAGCAGATCAGGCAAGGTGACCGTGCCCCTCAGTGAGAACAGCCAGCCCATTTCATAGGTGCAGACGCCGAGAAAAAGCACCTGAGATCCTTTCAGCAAGGAGGTCAGGATTTACGCCAGGCTCTGAAAGCCATGTTGCAGGCCCCTGCATGGCACTGTCATACAATGAATAGGCATCTGACTGAGGTGGGAAGCTCCCGGTCTGGCAGCCAGAGAGGATGGAAGCCTGCGGAACTGCAGTTCTAAGGATGTGACCATTGCAGAGTGCAGGGGAGTGGGTACTGGAAACTCCGCTGCCAGGCAACCAGTAGGGATGCCATGAGGCTACCACCCTCGGTCCAAGAGGAAACTGCACTGACACAGTGACAAAATTATATCCTTCCAGGAAATGAAGGATTTAAAATCTTCATAAACTCAAATGATTTTTAAATTAAATAAGTGTACTCTTTCCCTCAAAATAATACTTTTCTATCCTCAGAGATGCTACATGCCATGCTTCCAGGTGGGAATCACTCAGTGTATCACTATTGTCGTACCTTTTACAGCTGAGTAAGAAGAAAGGGACCTGGCATATTACATGGCCAGAACCAGGCACCTCTACATTATCATTCTCGTCCACATTGGTGCTCTGGAAAAATACCAGTCTTCCCACAGAGGAAAGGCAGAGGAATTCTATTAATAAATTACTGAATGATTTTTTTCTCAAAGGTGTTGGGGAAATCAAATTAACACATAACAACAGTGAGTGAGATATGACTCCATTTTCCGTAATAAACACCAAGATCAAAATGCAACCCTTGTTGAGTTTCTGTGCAAGGCTCCCAGCAGGCGTTTTCCTTTCTGTACGGACGGGACTTCCTCCCACCCGAAGCCCAGCCAAATATGCGCTGTGCCACTAACACTAAGCAGCACTTCCTTAATCACTCATTTCCAACAATTTATGGATGATCAGTGGCAAAAACGAGCAAAAATAATGAAAGAACGCAATGAAAGCTCCCTGGACCGCACTGGACTTCCTACTCGAGTCTGCGGCCCTTGAAGACAGAGGCCTGATACAAATTAGCCGCGGGAAAGCCGTCTGGCCATAAAATACAGTACAGGGTCACTTTTATGTAAGTTTGCCAAAAGGGATATAAACCAGGACAATCTCAAACTGTGACACAGGATAGAGACATATTAAAGTGCTCGGCCTCGTGCGCGGCTGTCATGGCGCTTGCTTTATAGACTTCCCGCACCAGCACCCAGCCCCTTGTTCCACCTGGTCAGTCTAATTAATTAGGAAGGAAGTTACCCCAAATTCTGTACTTTTTGCTTTTATTATCAAGCACTCCGTTTGAAGTTACAGGAGTTAACCTCTTAATCCCATAGACCGCGCGCTCTGCTCTGGACACTGGGGGATGTCTGCCAGGACTGGTAATTGGTCAGGATGTTGCTGTCACTCATGTTAAATTTTATGCTATGACTTCAAATAAAATGTGGGCAGTAAGGTGAGGCACACTGTAAAGTTACTCCCAGAAACATCTTTGGTTTTGAATTAATCCATCACTGATGAGGTTTTTTGTGTGTTTTTTCACTTTCATTAAGTTGTTGAATTTTTTCCTCCTAACATTTTAATCCAAAGTAAGATGTTAAAATACAATATGAAAGGAACACATTCCTAACTCCTACCCAAATCCATCAGCATTCCTTATACGAAGGGAAACACCGCAGGACATGGCCCGGGCAGTCCAGAGAAACCCGCACAGCTACCGGCAAGGTGAAAGAAAACATGCTGCCGGCCTCAAGACCCTCCCACTCAGTGTATCTGAGTGACTGAGATAAAACTGCAGAGAAAGAGTTTCTCACAAAACAAGCAAAAACCAACAGAGGCAAACTTTTCATTGAAAGCATTCAGATGTCTGCATGGGCTCAGGTTCAAACACACATGAACATGTTACATGTGTATATGACGGAAAGACCACCTAAATGTGATAAACATTTCACTTATAACATAAGTTCAGAGCTCCAAGATAAGAGTCACTTTGCATGCGCCGCCGACCTTGTGATATAAAGAGCGGGACAGCAAAGAATTGGCTCACAGAATAAGAACCCATACGGGAAGGAAGGAGAAGAAAGGCTCTTTAGGGACACAGTCAGCCCCCCATGCCTGAAATGTACTATCTGAATTAACATGGTGGTTTAATTAAAAACTACGTAGAGAATTCCACTTAATTTGACTTTCAATTCCAATTCCACCTCCGCCTGTGGCGAGTGGCCAATTTCCGCATCTCGGCACAATATGCAAGGAGCTGCTTTAAAATCGATGCCCAGGGGAATCGATGGAGGAGGGGCCACAGGCCGTCAGGGACACCACAGACTGAGACACAGTAAAACGCACCAGGAGGGTGGCCGAGGAATATAAAGTGACTTTAACTCAACCATATTACAAGTTTGTCATTACTCAAGTCACTGTGCTGGTCTACCAATTAGAGGTGTTTTCTAAGCTCTCTTCAATGTCGCTAGGAACTGATGTATCAAACGTCACCAGTGAGCAAAGAGCTTCAAAGGCATCGACAGAAATACAGGTACTGGCCAACAGAACGGAGCATGTCAGTGACTTAAGGAGGCCGCAGCCAGTGACTGTACCCCTACAGCACTGGGCCCAGAATAACACAGCTTACCAAGAGAAGGGTTTTCACAGAAAGGCAGACTGAAGGCTCCCATGTGCTGTGCACACTCACACTCAGCTGGACAGTGCTAATAATCTTGCAACTTTCCTGTAAATGATTAAGAACTGAAAGAATATGAATATTTTAAAATAACGTGTCATGATCACCTTCCCTGGAAAGCTTCCCAAACATCCCTAGTGCAGCAGGGCAGCCTAGACTGGCAGTGGGGTTGACATTGCTTCAGTCTAGATCATTCTAAAATGAGATCAAAATGGGACCTTAAGCCAAAACTGGTTTGGCTCAGTGGATAGATAGTTGGCCTGCGGACTGAAAGGTCCCGGGTTCGATTCTGGTCAAGGGCATGTATCCTGGTTGCGGGCACATCTCCAGTAGGGGGTGTGCAGGAGGTGGCTGATCGATGTCTCTCTCATCGATGTTTCTAACTCTCTATCCCTCTTCCTTCCTCTCTGTAAAAAAAATCAATAAAATATATATATTAAAATGGGACCTTAAAACTCTGAGCTGTGGGAACAATGAGGAGTGCTCAGCAGCTTCGGATTATCTCTGGCACCACTGCACCTTCTAGGACACTCAATGCAGGCAGCTCTGAAGGACAGCAGGGACAGCTGATGTCCAGGGGCTGGTCCTGGGCTGCGGGCTTTGCTTAACATGCGACCTCCTCTCTGTAAACAAGGCCACTCACCTCAGAGGAACCCTAAGTCTGGGCATCTCACTGCAGCACCCCAGTCTTCCCTAGCACTCAACCTTCCTGCAGCTTCCAAGCCACTTCTCCCTCATCTTCATTGTCACCCTCCTCCCTCAGAGGCACTAAGGACCCACTCTCTGATTTGGTTCCTACAGCCTCCCTCATTCCACCACTATCTAGTCCAGTTGTCGGCAAACCGCAACTCGCAAGTCACATGCGGCTCTTTGGCCCCTTGAGTGTGGCTCTTCCACAAAATACCACAACCTGGGTGAGTCTATTTTAAAGAATTGGTATTAGAAGAAGTTTAAGTTTAAAAAATTTGGATCTCAAAAGAAATTTCAATCATTGTACTGTTGATATTTGGCTCTGTTGACTAATGAGTATACCAACCACTGATGAGTGGATCAACAGCAATATCTCGAGCACTGTCTCCTCGCCATTTTTTTTAATTCTTGGCTACTTGGGAATTAGTTGGGCAGCCTTGTCAACGGTACCCCAAATCACTCATCCACCATGTCAGTCCCCTTTGCGATCCCACAGAGAAACTGGTAAGCCAGAGGGATTTGATGACAGTAACAGAGTGAATGTTCTTTCCCTCGTGTAGAGAGAAATGAAGCACACAACTTAGAGGAAAGAATGCTGTACAGGGTGGCAGGGGCTGGGAAGAGATCAACCAACAAACTATTATGCATATATGCAAAACCCGTGGACACAGACAACAGTATGATGAAGGCATGGGGGTGCGGAAGGGGTCAGTAGGGGCAAGGGGACATCTGTAATACTTTGAACAATAAAGATAAATTTTTAAAAAGAAAGCGGCACAATGGAGGGAGGAGGTGCTTCCTCAAGCCTCCTCCTCCTCCCCCCATTTCTCCTCTGCACTGACATGCAAACAACACACTTTAAGCCTCAGTGGTTTTCCTTTGACCAAGAGAATAGTGACATATCATTTTTGTGTCTTTTTTTTTTAATTCTAGAGATAGTTGCTAATTCAGCTCCAATAAATCAAGCCAAGTCCCTTTCTAGTTGGTTAGTTCATAATAAGAGAGAAATAATTGGGAGGCAATTATTTGCAGTTTTTAAAAATTATTTAACGAATAACTAGACTTTTATAAAAAGCATAAAAGTAGGTACATTTATGAGACCAAATGTGAAACTATATTTAACACTAAGCTTTCCAGGTTGTTGTTTGCAGTGGGCAGATTCACACGAGGCAGAGACAGGAGAAGAGCTCTACATGAGTAAGGCAAACACCAACAGCAACAACAGGGACATATGCCCAGACGCTATGTGATGGCCAGGTGGTAAAACGTCGTCGTCATATGCCGGTGCCTCCACCACACAGCATTTCACCTTCCCGCAGTGACTAAGATAAAACAGTAGATGCAGAAACCCTTCACAGAAATCCTATGCCCACTCCCTGCCATCTACCCATAAAACTCCAACAACTCAGCATAGGACTCGAGCTGCTCTCCATTCCCCCAGCAGCCATTCCCACAGCTCAGAGAAGCCCAAGTCCTGCTCATGCCTGGGATGCACTAGGCCAGTGGATGGTAAACTCAATAGTCAAGAGAGCCAAATATCAACAGTACAATGAACAAAATTTCTTTTGAGAGCCAAAAATCAACTTCTGCACATGGGCCACGAAGTTTCAATCTCACTCTATATGTGGGCCTGCACATGGTATTTTGTGGAAGAGCCACACGAAACGGGCCAAAGAGCTGCATATGGCTCCCGAGCCACAGTTTGCCAACCACTGCACTAGGCCAACACCCGCCTACTCCTCCTGTTCTGTGGGCGGGTCCAAGCTCCAAGGCAGGCGGCCTCTGTGCCTCCCTGGGCCAGGAACCAGGACTTGCACTCATCTGCACCTCCACAGGGGCTATAGTCCACCTCCCGGCAGGCTAATCACCTGCCTGACTTCCCTCGACACCCTTCCACAAAGGAGCCCACTCTCTCCATTTCTGTCCCTGGCAAGCTCCTATAATAGCAGGATAATTAGTACCTAGTTCGTGCTTAGTAAAACTGTCAGATGAATGAATATCCATCAAATGCTCCCAAATTCTATGGAACTGATTTCTCAAGTATCTCCAACAACTTCATTTCTTCTCGATGCTCATTCTTCAGACCCTCCTGAATGCTGTAATTTACAAGCTATTCTAGATTACTGGGGGTGGGCCAGGAGCACCCTCTGCCCCAGTCCTTGCACCCACAGCACCTGCCCCGGGGACACTCCTAACCAACCGCCCCATTAATCCGGCCTCTCCTCTCCATCCCACTGGCCTCTCCTTTCCCAACCCGCTGGCCTCTCCTCCCCATCCCGCTGGCCTCTCCTCCCCATCCCGCTGGCCTCTCCTCCCCATCCCACTGGCCTCTCCTCCCCAACCCGCTGGCCTCTCCTCCCCATCCCGCTGGCCTCTCCTCCCCATCCCACTGGCCTCTCCTTTCCCAACCCGCCAGCCTCTCCTCCCCATCCCGCCAGCCTCTCCTCCGCATCCCACTAGACCTGGCCAGCTCCCATCTGTTGGCCCTTACTGTGCTCCCCAAAGTGCTGGCTGCAAAAACAAACACTTCAGAAGCTCAGCAGCAACCCTTGGGTTTGGTACTATTTCTGCAATTGCACATATATGCTTCATGGACAATTTAATAACATTTAATATCGCTGGGACCTCAAATATCTCCTTATAAAAGGAGAGTTTGAATGAAATCTCTTTCAGCAACAACACTTCCTATAATTTCTTCAAGAAATTATAACAAAGAGCTTTTTAAACTATGTAATTTTTCACATTATATAGATGACTTAGGTAAATTTAAACGTTTCATAATAAAAAACAACTCCAATAAATAAGAGCCAGTGTTGCCTGGATGAACCAGGTCTGCAAACCAGAGACACACTTTCACCTCACCCTCAGGGGCTCTCCTGGGCCCTCTGGTGTGCAGGCCCAAAACTTGCTGAATTTGAGGTTTATAAGAGTCGTCAAACGCCAGTGAAACAATTCCATTCCTAAGATTCCACAGAAAGTGACACGACACAAAAAGTACACAACTTACAACCTGCCAAGCCAAGTTCATTTACATGACATCACAATGCTGCTCAGCAAGGACACAGCACGCCTCTCCCCGTATGTTGCATGAAGAGACTAAAAATGAAAAGGCATGCTGTGTCTATGAATAAACTGTAACACTAAAGGTCATTCTGTCAGGTTTAAAAGTTACCCAAAAAGTACTAGCTACTTATATCTTTGCATTATATTCCAAAAATTTCTAGTAAAGAACTCTATAAGTAAAAAGAGACTACAAGCAAATAATATTCCTTTCACTTTTAAAATGCCATATTCAAGGACAGATGAAGTCCTTACCACTTAGAAAGCCTAACTGAGATGCTCTTGCAAAGTCTCCAACTGGTCCATTTCTGCCTTCCACTCACAGCACTGCCCTCAGCACCTTGGGAATCTAATTGTCAAATGGCACATGTCTAATGCTCTAACAGGCTACAATGATGAAAACACTGGATATAAAATAACTTAACATCAAGATATATCCTAAGCTTCTAGAATTTTGTTCCATGCTTTAAACCAAAGGAGAGGAGAGAGCCTGAGAATAACAGCTGCTGTGCTGGGTATCCCATTCCACATGGCACGCTCTGCCGGGCAGCACACTCCTGGGAGCACTCGAAGATCAAAGATGCCCTGGTCCCTGCTGAAACCAGTTTGGCTGAGTGGAGAGAGCGTCGGTCTGCGGTTCGATTCCAGTCAAGGGCATGTACCTTGGTTTCGGGCACATTCCCAGTAGGGGACGTGCAGGAGGCAGCTGATCGATGTTTCTCTCATCGATGTTTCTAACACTCTCTCCCTTCCTCTCTGTAAAAAAATCAATAAAATATATTAAAAAAAAGAAAAAAAAAGATGCCCTGGCCCTGTGGACTCATCGTCAGTTCAAAAGCAATGTTATCATGAGATTGTTAATAGTGATAGTAACAAGATGCTGTTCTTAATTTAACTTCTTACACTCCTGTCAAATGGCTGTTTAAGCCAACTTCTTACAGTTTAAAATGAATGGCATTTACTTCTCCATGTAACAAATTTAATTCCAAAACACAGTTCACTCACCTTTTTCAGGCCAGCAAAGCCTTCTGATTCCAGGAAGAAGAAGGCAAAGGGCATCAAGACAAACAAACAAAGGTTGGAGAAGAGAGAAGCGAGGTTCCACAGACCTAGAAGACAGCACAGAAGACAGCCAGGTTATGTATGGACACACTCGGCAGAGAAATGACCATGCTACACTGTGGCATTAGAGTGCTGTGCTTTCTAACAGTAAAATAAACATAAACTTGAAGAGTGGCCTAACAAATGACCTAACCTTAGAATCAGAAAGTAATTACCTATTTAAATTGTGTGCAACTTTGTAACATGTACCTATTGGTAAAAGCCAAGATAGAAATTAATTTTTCCTCATACCCTGGAATAAAGTCACTACAATATGACATGTGCAGAGACCCACACACATGGCCATACTGGCTTCTTTAGACATATTGGTACCTGAATATTTACGTTAGAGCCACTAGCATTTATTGAGCACTTAATAAATTCCAGGTACTCTACTAAACATTTTACATGCATAATCTCATTTAATTTAAGCCTCATAAAAACCCTAAAATAATTTGCATTTATTGAGCCCTTATGTGCTAAGTGATTTACAGATATGATGCAAATTCATTTACTCATCCCAGCAGCCACCCAATACGACAGCAGTGGAGGTGGGTCACCAGATGGGCCAAGGTGCACAGCCAGCCTGTGGCAGCGCCAGCTCCTGGGACTTTTAAAAAGCACCATACCACAGATGTTTTAATGAGCAATTTCAAGTGGGAAAGAGAAGGGAAGAGAAGTTCACATCGCCTTTTCCCTTTCTTACATATACCACACTCGTTTTCAAAAAATATATATTTTATTGATTTTTTACAGAGATGAAAGGAGAGGGATAGAGAGTTAGAAACATCATTGAGAGCGAAACATTAATCAGCTGCTTCCTGCACCAGCCCCTATTGGGGATATGCCCGTAACCAAGGTACATGCCCTTGATTGGAATCGAACCTGGGACCCTTCAGTCTGCAGGCCAACGCTCTATCCACTGAGCCAAACCAGTTAGAAAAGCACTGTAAAAAGTAACTAAGAATAAATTTGGAAAAAGAGAACTTTAGGTATGTCCCTGAGAGAGAACTTGGCCTAACATTTCCTAATTTTGAAAGATAAAAAACTGAGCCTCAGCTGGTTTGACTCAGTGGATAGAGTGTCGGTCTGCAGACTGAAGGGTCCCGGGTTTGATTCTGGTCAAGGGCACGTGCCCGAGTTGCAGGCTTGATCCCCAGTAGGAGGCATTAAGGAGGCAGCTGATTAATGATTATCTCATCATTGATGTTTCTCTCTCCCTCCTACCCTTCCTTTCTTTTTCTCTCTCCCTCCCTCCCTTCCTTTCTCTCTCTCTCTCTCTCTCTCTTTCTCTCTCTCTCTCTATCTCTCTCTCTTCCCCTCTCCTCCCACCCACTTTCTCCCTCTCCCTTCTCTTCTGAAATAAATCTATAATAATAAAAGCATAATATGCTAATTAAACTGGATGTCCTTCCAGACGACCATCCAGGCCAAGCCTGGGCTGCAAGGGCTGAGGCAAGCCAGCACAGCTATAAGGGACAAGCCTCTTGCATGAATTTTGTGTATCAGGTCTCTAGTAATAAAGTAAAATTTAAAAAATAGTAAAACACTGACATTCAAAACTGATTTTCAAAATGATGGCTATAATCTTTATAAAATTTACAAAATCCAGAGTCAAAGATAAAAATTATGCTACAATTAGAAGTCAGGGCTTTTGAAGCGGGCACCTACTTTCTTTCCACTCAGATTTCCAAGGCATGGACGCCGGGCGCTGGGGACATAGCCACTAGTGAGCAGAACACAAACCTCTGCAGTTACAGCTCTGAATCCAGGCGCCAGACACTGCATGGTGAGTTCTCAAGGGACCAAGGTGGTAGTTGCAAATTAACATACATGAGTCCTCATCGCCCTAATCCCATCGGAACAGCTCGGATACAAACAAAAAGAGCCCATGTGTCCTGTGGAGGTCTTCTAGAGCAGTGGTCACCAGCTGGTGATCCACAAGGCCTGAAAGGCTGGAGACCACTGATCTACAGAAACTGACCTTCAATAGGTAAGGGGACAGAATTAAAAAATTCAACTTACAGTTTCATATTCAAAAATATAAACAATTTAATGAAACTGACAACTTATATTTAGCTTAGCAGGAACTAAAATGTCCCACAAATTCTTTTGGGAAACATCTTACATCTTTCAGTGGAAAAACTTTAATTTGAACTTTTTAAAATAAAAATTGTTCTAAAGTACTTCTCTACTTTGCAAAGTTTCAATACCTTCACCCTTTTCTTCAAAGGGATTATCATCACAGTCAATTGTTTTATTGCATTAATAACTGGAAGGGCTCAAAGGATGGTGGCTCAGTGCCCCACATGGAGTGTCAGACACCTGGGTTCCAGCCTCACCAGCATGTCCATGTGCCAGACCTAATGAGTCACAGGTTATCTATAAAGTGAGGCGAGGATCCTGCCGAAGGTGGTGTTGAGAACTAAGTGAAATAATGCATGGAAGACAATCAGCACAGCTATGACACACAAAAGCATTTCGTGACTTGCTGCTTTTAATAACAGCTACACCCCCAGAAATGCTAACAGGCGGGATGACTTCTCTACTCCCTTCCTGCCAGGTGTATCAGCTCTTGTTTTTGTCACCAGCAGTTTGCACATGTCCAACAACAATCTCTCCCCTCCTCCAAGAGATGCTGGGGATAGGCACCATCTACATACATGTGCCTAAGAGTTGATGGGCCTCAATCAGAGCTGAGCCCTCCAAGTCAAGTTCACAAACTTCAGTGCATAGTCTTTGTCCTCCATTTTGTTCAACAGTACTTGACCTCCCTCCATAGGGTTTCCAAGTAAGTTACTTCCAGATCTGAAGTACAATGATAATGAGCGTTATCTAGATGACTCATAGCACATTATATTCTTTGGGCTGGAGGACCGTGACTGCTTTATGTTTCTTTGGTTAGGTCTGGTGGAAAAAAAGAGAAACTGTGATTTTAAGTCATTTGTGAAGAGATAAAAGTTAGTGTATTCTATCTCTTGTTAAGTCCCTAGCATCTCAGGCATGTTCCAGATGCTTTGGGCACCGCACAAACTCCTACAGACAAGGCAAGTTTACAGTTGGCCTTCTAGCTAAGAAACATGCTTTTGCCCACAGCTGGAAATAGCAGCCACTCTTCCCAAGGTGCTGCCCCATTTTAGCAACATCGGCACCCATTTCTACATCCTCATCTTCTTCACAGATGCCTGCACTCTACAGCACAGCTCCCCAGAGCCAGGCGCCCAAGTGGGGCGGCCCTGTGCCCCCACAGCACTGGCTCCAGGGCCAAGAATCGATCCTGAGTGGCAGAAGGAGCATGACATCTGAGCACCAAATGTTAACCAGTGTGCCATGCCAGCATGGCCAACGGTGAACCTGAGGAGGGCAGTGAAGGATTAAAGAAGACAAACAAAGAGAATACAGCTGGGACTCAGCAGATCTCCCATGTCTGGATCAGGACACAGAAAGATCCAGCCTGCAAGCCAATGCTTTATTTTATAGTCAAAGCAAAACAAGGAAGTGGTCAACATGGTTACAATGTTCTTGTGAGTTTCACCTTGTTTTGGCAGCACTTGTTACACCTTCCACAGCCCATTAGGAATCAATTAAGGGAGGGCTACAAGGTCTGAGTTTAATTATGCTGAGAGAGCTCTGCCCTTCAAGCTGGGATTTCTTTATGGTCCTGCCATAGGTCAATCCAAGGCTTGACCCTATAGCCGCTTCCTACATCTCCCCCTTTTCTTGTTTATAAGATACTATAATATGAGTAAAACTTAAACATCAAGAACAAAAGCTCTGGCTATTAATACAATAACAAAACAATGCCAATGAAACATAGCAATGAGAGAGAAATCAAAACTACAGACACGTTAACATTTTCAGCTACAAAGTGAAGGCTTCTTTTGTTGTTTTTTTGTTGTTTTATTTTCAAATAAATCTATATTGTTCAGTTTATTACAGATGTTCCTCTTTTTGTTCTCCCCATAGCTCCCCTCCACCTGATTTCCCACACCCTACCCTATGCCCTTACCCCCCCAACTGTCCTCATCCATAGATGTAAGATTTTTGTCCAATCTCTTTCTGAACCCCTTACACTCCCTTCTCCCAAGATCTGTCAGTCTATTCCCTTTCTATGCACCTAATTCTACTATATTCAGCAGTTTATTCTGTTCATCAGGTTTTTTATTCACTTGATTTCTAGATTCACTTGTTGATAGGTATGTATTTATCACTTTGTTGTTCATAACTTTTTCTTCTTCCTCCTCTTCTTAAAGAATACCCTTCAGCATTTCATATAATCCTGGTTTGGTGGTGATGAACTCCTTTAGCTTTTACTTGTCTGTGAAGCTCTTTATCTGATCTTCAATTCTGAATGATAGCTTTGCTGGGTAGAGTTATCTTGGTGGTAGGTTCTTACTATTCATCACCTTGAATATTTCCTGCCACTCCCGTCTGGCCTGCATCGTTTCTGTTGAGAAATCAGCTGACAGTCGAATGGGTACTCCCTTGTAGATAACTGTTTTTCTCTTGCTGCTTTCAAGATTCTCTGTCTTTTGCTCTTGGCATTTTAATTATGATGTGTCTTGCTGTGGTCCTCTTTGGATTCCTTTAGTTTGGGGTTCTCTGCACTTCCTGGACTTGTAAGTCCATTTCTTTCACCAGGTAGGGAAGTCATTATTTCTTCAAATAGGTTTTCAGTATCTTGTTCTCTCTCTTCTCTGGCACCCCCATAATTCTGATGTTGGTACACTTTAAGTTGTCCCAGAGGCTCCTTACACTATCTTCACATTTTTAGACTCTTTTTTCTTTTTCTGATTGGATGTTTTTTGCTTCCTCATATTTCAGATCTTTGGTTTGATTCTTGGGGTCCTCTAGTCTGCTGTTGGATTTCTGTATATTATTCTTTATTTCAGACAATGTATGCTTAATTTTATCACTGGTTCTTTCCATTTTTTTGGCATTCTCATTAAGATCCTTGAAGATCTCACTAAGTTTCTCAGAGGTCTCACTTAGTTACTCAGCGGTTTGTAGAAGATTCTTGAGTAACCTTATAAATCTACGTCCAGTAGTTTACTGTCCTCCATTTCTTTCATTCGTGACATGTTTCTTTGTCTCCACATTTTGGCTGCTTCCCTGTGTTGATGGAGTGGCTTTCTGTGCTAGTTGTCTTTTAGGGCTCAGTAACTCCGCCTCCCCAATCACCTGAGATGGACACTCTTGGTGCACTCCTTTGTGGGCTGGGTTCACAGTCTTGTTGTAGTTAAGCCTTGATTGCTATTGGTACACTGGGAGGAATTGACCTCCAGGACAATTGACTGTGAGGATTAGCTATGTCTGTTAATGGAAGAACTGCTGTGCTAGAGACACCCCTATGGGGCAGGACTTGCTTCAGTGGGGCTTCAGTGCTCGCCGAGTCTGCCTCTTGAGTGTGTCACTAATGTATGTGAAGTTTAAATCTGGTGTCCTCTCACACCAACCTCTAGGTACACTGCTTCCTGGATCTCCAAGAAAGTGCAAGTCAGCTAGTACCTGAGACCACCCAGCAGGAGCTACAGGGACATCTGCAGATTTCTCCTCTTTGTTTGGAGTTTGGAAGTTTGAGAGTTGTCTTACCCAGTTGCAATTTGTTAGGTTAAGCTGCCAGAGGGCAGTCCATTCATATGCAAAGGCCGCTGCACAGAGTTAAGTGGGTTTTGTAAATTGGGCAGGGTGGGGTCTCAGGGAGTCACTTAGCTAGGGTGTGGCAAATAGCAATAGCTGGTAATCAGCCCTCTCTGCTGAGTTCTGTTCAGTGTCCCAAGTCCCGCGCCCCAGCGCAGTAAACATTGATTCCTGTACACAACTCTCGAAAGAGTCACCCTCCCTTTCCAACCCAATGGCAGACAGTCCAGTTTCTCCCTGTATGAGTATGGGTCCCCAGAATCTCACCGGAAACTGGAGTTGAGAGTGGGGAACTTGTAACACCCTCCCAATTGAAAAAAAAACACGTCGCACGGCAGCCTGATTCATGCACATCTTCGTACCTCTGCCTTTCTGAGCCTCTGCACGTCCTACCAGATCTCAATGCACTTTTTTCTTTCTTTCTAGTTGTAGAACTTCCACACTGCCAGCTTTCCTGTAGTTCTGGGGGTTAGTCATTTGTCTTTTAGTTGTAGTTTTGGTGTGGTTGAGAGAGACAACACGTATAGGTATATGCTTTATGCCGCCATCTTGGTTCTCCTGAAAGCTTCTTTTGTTACTCAGAGTTCTTGGACTTGGTTTCATAAGACTTTGCAGAAGACTGGCAGCTAACCAATGCTAGCATAGCCAGAAATATGGTTGAGGGAGTAGCTTCCACTTCTTGCTTTTCTGCCATCTGCTGGGCTTCAGTTGTTAACTTCTTCAACTGATCCCATGTTGGCACCTCAGTCCCTTAGCTTTCATTTTCTTCTTCAATACTATTGTCATCGAGGCAACTCTCAGTCTTTTGTACGAAGGCATAAGGAGCTTCTCTGGGTCTATTGTGGTCATGCATATAACGCTCTGGCACCCAAAATGGATGTGCTACTCCTTCTGGAAAGATAGAAAACACAACCTCTTCCTCACATCATTACTGAATCTGGTAAAACTCTTGTCTGGTTTCTGCATCCACCGGGCTAACTCAGCAAAGGCTTTTGCACTGAAGGTCCAATGCCTTTCGGCCTCTGTACAACTCTCTGCATCATTAATTCAAAAAATTTAACACGTAACATCCTTCTCCTCCTTTTGTGGTTTTATAATTGCTTTTTAAGAGTAGAATTGGCTCTTTCTGCTATTGCTTGACCTTGAATTTGTGCTATTTTGTTTCTGGTAAGACCAGATTTATAGTATTAATTGTTTGTGCCAACTTCCTTGTTCCTTCCCAATGCAGAGGTTCGGCCCACACACAACCCCCCAGGACTGTGAAAGGGCAGGGTTCTCTTCCCCCACTTGGGAGTCTGTCACAATCTGGGTTCCTGTTGCAGGATGGCAACCCCTGCCCCTGGGTCATGTGTCATCCAGGAGCTCACACCTGGCACCTACACCACCCCTGGCACCATGTGTCCAGATGGGCAATGGCTGTGCCCCTTTGTGTCTTTAATTTCTCCAGTATAGTCCTGATCTATATCATCCCAGGGAGAACTTGAAACCCTTTCAATGTTAAATTGCTTATCCCCAAAATTAGTCCCATCAAGCCCTCAGGAAGGGGACTATTCACTCACATGGCTTCATTTACCCAATGCTTTCCTCTCCTGCATCTTGGCCCATTCCCTGAATGAAGGCCAGTCCAATATCAGCACAAACATGGATAAAATACTTCCATTATAAGTAATCTCCAGGTGAGAGACAAGTCTTTGTGACATTATTAAGCCTCTGGTAACCTTCCACTATTAGTTTTCCCTGCTACATACACTTATTTCAATATGCCAATTTAAATTAGTCTGAAATAAGGTTTATTTTCTAACTGTATTAGTCCTAATGTGTGGACAGTAAATTACACTAATTGCCTATCAGTCTTTTTGAGAATCCTATCTAATAAAAGAGTACTATGCAAGTTGACTGTACTTCTGCTACTCCCACAAGCCACACCCACCAGCCAATCAGAGTGAGTATGCAAATTAACCCAATTAAGATAACTACAGCCATAGAGAGAGCAGGAGGGAGACTTGGGTTGCCCCTAGCAATGAAAGAAGCCAAGCTCCCAGGCCTCAAGTTTCAATTGTAGAAGATAAATAAATCCCAGATACCAGGGCCTCTGCTTGAGTTGTTGGGGGGTGTGGCTGGACTGCAAACCACCATCGGCCCCTTGCCCTGCCAACTGCCCCAAGAGAACACCCACCCTGATCTAAGACACCCTTCAGGTCAAACCAGCTGGCCCCTACCTGTGCACCAGGCCTCTATCCTATCTAATAAAAGAGTAATATTCAGATTGACCATCACTCCAACACACAAGATGACTGCCCCATGTGATCAAAAGATCCTGCCCCCCAGATGGACACAAGATGGCCTCTACAAGATGGCCAGCAGGGGAGGGCAGTTGGGAGGGACCAGGCCTGCAAGGGAGGGCAGTTGGAGGTGATCAAGCCTGCAGGGGAGGGCAGTTAGGGGTAAGCAGGACAGCAGAGGAGGAAAGTTGTGGGGACTGGGCTTGCAGGGAAGGGTAGTTAGGGGTGACCAGGCCTGCAGGGGAGGGCAATTAGGGGTGACCAGGCCCACAGGGGAGGGCAGTTAGGGGCAAACAGGCTGGCAGGGGAGCAGTTAGGCATCAACCAGGCTGGCAGGGGAGTGGTTAGGGGTGATCAGGCTGGCAGGCAGAAGCAGTTAGGGGCAATCAGGAAGGCAGGCAGGTGAGCAGTTGGAAGCCAGCAGTCCTGGATTGTGAGAGGGATGTCTTACTGCCCATTTAGGCCCCATCCAGATAGGACATCTCTCAAGGGTCCCAGATTGGAGAGGGAGCAGACTGGGCTGAAGGACACTCCCCGTCCCGACCCCTATGCACAAATTTTGTGCACCAGGATTCTAGTATAGACATAAGCTTTGGTTAGGGGGGCAAATGCAAGTTATTTACTTTTAAGTGTCCTTGGTTTAGGGATGACAGGATTTACTAGATGGCCCCAAACAACTTGGCATTTATATTTTTAGGTGGTTGCAAACTGCTATTACATGCAAGCCACAGAATTAGAAAATTGACTCTGTAGATCTCTGTATACACTTAATAAAAATTTTCTTAGGATTCCTAAGTATATTGAATAAACTTGTCATTTCTCCCATAGAGATTTTTGGATAAGATCATAACTAATTAATGTCCTCTAATAACCTTTAAAAGTCATTTAAGGTCTAGAGATAATCCTTTCGTATTTCTACCTTTTGAGGCCTCATACATTGATTTGTAAGTACAGTTCCTAGGTATTTGAAGATCATTTCCCACTGTATTTTTTCCCAGAGCAATCTCTAAGCCACATTTAAGGAGTTTCTTTTAAAAACTTTTACTTTATTTTAAACAGAACCACCAACTTGATTGCTTTTCAGAAGAACTAGTAGGAGAAACATGCTGGCCAATACTGCAATGCATACATCTCAAGTAAAGTAACTTTCTTTTTCCTATGGTGTCTCATTAATGGTGAGATTTAATGCCCGAATAATAACTGTTAATTTACTTTGTAAATAGTAGTGGAAGAGATTTTAAAATTTATCCTTTTTAAACAGTATTCTTTGTGTACTTTGTTAGAACAAATTGCTTATATGATTTTAAATAGAACATAGTTATTAATTTTTATTTGATAAAGCTTCCCACGTGATTTCGAGTATATTAGTTTGGCCTAATTTAATTTAAAAGTATTTCTTTTAAGAGGAGAGAATAAATCCTTCCATCATTCCAAGGCCCTTGAAATGTCCCAAAGCTATCTCTCGGTTAAAGCTTTGAAATTTAACTTGGAAAGACTATAATCCAAAGATTATATTATACACATTTTATAATTATTTCTGAAAGACATTAACTGAATTCAAACTGATCTTAGCATTAAAAATTTGGTTCAGATCACAGAATTAATCCTTATCCTCTAATTAAGCCAACAAAATACTATATTCTAGATTGATATTCCACCACAGGCAATACACATAAGGACTACAATACACTCCGAACCACCAATCTCTCCAGAGAAAACACAAGAACCATTCCTCTCAAAGATGAACCTCCACACTCCTTGCACTCTGCCGTCACAACCATACAGTTCCTCCCAATCTAACCTGAACTCCAAACTCCCAGAAGCTTCAAACTCTAGCCGGCAAGCCAAACACCTAGCATTTCTCAGACTAGCAACATATCCACGTCTAAGGTTATATTTCTAACAAAACACAAGGCACATTTAATTAATAAATTCTATTCTATCCTCTAGATTCTTCACATGAGGCAAACTCAGACTGACATTTCAGTACCTTGCCATTTTAAAATACCTAGATATTGAACTTTTTAAAAAAAATTTAGCAATGTTCCAAGGTCCTTAAGTTACCAAGGACTCTGAAAAATCATGTAGAGGCATGGCAAAAAGGCAAGGGGAGGAGGGAGCAGGCCTGTAGCTGCATGAATGTAAAACTGCAACATTTTTCCTTAAAGACAACATACTGACTTTTAGTGGCCTTAATGTTAAAGTATTATTTTATTTTATAAAAACAGGAGTGCCGGGACCTGTGAGGAAACCATGGAATGTGGTCCATTATTATTCAAGAACGACCCTGTATTATGGAAACACTAATCTTGTTGCCCAAATATAGACTGTATATTTTCCTGGTATCATTTTTGCCATCTTTTAAAGAAAAACAGTCTTTGGTTTATTCTAGAGCATCCATGAAGAGATAAGGGTCTCCGTTCAAGAGCCACCCAAAATCAGGTGAGGCTCGCCTTCTCTTAAGCTAGCCTTCTTTTCCCCATGGGTACAGATATCCCAGACATATCCGTAAATTGTGAGAAATATCTCATCTATTCAAATTACAAATGATGGATTGGGAAATAAAAACATGGCGAAATGAGACTTTTAATAACACTCCCGAGAGTGGGCATCCATTTTATAGGACCATCGAAAAACTAGTAATTAATGGGCTGGGGCCTTTTTTAGTTACTTCCCTTTGTCTAGGAATTTTTCCTAGAACCTGTGTCATTGGCCACGTGTATTGTTTATATCTTTCTCTCCATTCCCACATTCTGTTTGCTCTGGGGAAATTTAATAATGGCCTGGCCATCTACTGTTTCCTTAAAATTAAATTAAAGGGCCGAAACCAGTTTGGCTCAGTGGATAGAGCATCGGCCTGTGGACTGAGGGGTCCCAGGTTCGATTCTGGTCAAGGGCATGTACCTTAGTTGTAGGCACATCCCCTGTGTGGGGTGTGCAGGAGGCAGCTGATCGATGTTTCTCTCTCATCGAGGTTTCTAGCTCTCTATCCCTCTCCCATCCTCTCTGTAAAAAAATCAATAAAATATATTTTTTAAAATTAATTAAATTAAATTAAATTAAAGGCATGCTTAAAAGACTAACAATAAACAAACCAAAAAACAAATAAAACAACAATCATCAGACAAGTGCCCACAACACATAGACAGGACTTAATAAGTCAGAGTGCTTTTCATGGATCTTCCAGATGTGTTTTATATTGCCTGGGACTTATAGGCAGAACGCAGCTAGATCTCAGCCTGTAGATCACAGATCTTATCATACTGTGCTCTCATTAGCATTGACTGGCGTCTAAAGTTATTTTTGCTAAAATCTGCCTGTCCCAAGGAGTCATATGGTAATTTTCAGACAAAGCATTAAAGAGTCCTTTTGTAAAATGACTGTTAGTCTCATTTTCTCTAGCATTTGAGCCTTCCCACACTAGAAGCAGAGGATCCAGTAAAGCACAAGCAGTCTGTAGGTGTTACAGACTTTTGATCCTCAATACAAAGTGGGCATAAAAGCAATTCAAACAAGAGCCCACCTAGTTAAAGATGACAAGGGCACTCATTTTTCTTGAGCCTGATTTAAGAGAATAACTTTTGACACCTTAAGAAATTTAGGACTTTGCATTGTTTTAGAGATCCCTTTTTCCCATGTTTTACACCTAGCTATTAAGCTTTTACTAAACTGCACTCCTTATTTTACTTTTTGCTTTCTGCTCATGCTTCACTGGAGTGTCCTTTCACCTTGCAATTATACAGTAGTTCCTCTGTAGTCAGGCCCCAAGTTGGGCACCAAATGTATCAGGCCAGCATGGTCAAAGGTAAACCTGAGGAGGCGCAGTGAAGGATTAAAAAACTCATACAAGAGAATACAGCTGGGGATTGGTCAATCTCCCATGCCTGGATGAGGACACAGAAAGACCCAGCCTGCAAGTCAGGCTTTATTTCATAGTCAAAGCAAAACAAGGAAGTGGTCAACATGGTTACAATGTTCTTGTCAGTTTCACCTTGTTTTCATAGCACTTGCTGCACCTCCCACAGCCCATTAGCTACCTAGAAAGGAACTAGGGAAGACTATAAGATCCAGCTTAATTTCGCTAAGAGGGCTCTGCCCTTCAAACTGCCACAGGTCAGTCCGAGGCTTGACCCTATAGCCACTCCCTACAAACCAGGAAACACCCTCACAGGCCAAACTAAGGTAGATTGAGAATAATTCTCCATTGTCAATGCACAATGAAGGGAATCACAACACAGATAAAAACTTAAAATATTAATTTTAACAATTCACTGAGTTATAACTGATATAAACTACACACTGAAAGTGTAAAATTTCATAAATTTTGACATAAGGACCAGTGACAGCATGGCCATAATCAAGATAATGAACACACATACTTATTTCCTCCTCCCACTTTATAATCACTGCCACTCCCAGCCCTCCTCCCAGCAGCCACCACATTTGCACTAAATTCAGAAAAGACAGTAGTTTAGAATTTTATATTTATGGTGTGTGTAATATTGTCTTATCTGGCTTCTGTCACCTCGCACAGCTTTCTGTGCTTTTCCAGCACTGTGACATGTATGAGTCATGGGCCCCTCCATACGAATCCATGGAATCCAGCTCTTGCACTGCACCATTCACCTGCAAACTCTCCCTGGTCATTGCCAATGTGTGGCTCTTACCACAAAAGCTACTGCAGACTCCATGCCCAGGCCTCTATATGGACATGTGCTTTTATATCTTTGGGGTAAATATGGAGGCAGAAAGTGGCTGGATTGTATAGTAGGTGGATGTTTAACATTTTAAGAAACTGCTGAAAAGGTGGTTATATACTTTTACATTGCCAGCAGCAGAGTTCAAATTTCACTTGCATTTTGCCAAAATATGGTGTGAGCAGTCTCCTTGGTCTCTGCCCATTCTAGTGAGTGTATAGTGGTAGCTCATTATTGTGTCAATTGGCATTTCCCTAATAAGTAAGGCTATGACATCTCTTCGTAAACTTGTATGCCACATGCTTATAGTCTTTGGTGACATCTTTTTGAATCTGCTGCCCACTGTTCCTGGTTGTTCACCTGTTACAAGTGTGGTAAGTTTGTTATTTGCTCTGAACACAAGTCCTGGATCAGGTAAGTAAGCCACAGATATTTTCTGTCAGACAGCACATTGTCGTTACATCCTCTTAACAAAATTTCTTTGTCTTTATAAAGTCCAGTTTATCAAGTCTCTTTTTTGCTTTAAAGAGTACCATATTTTTCCATGTATAAGACACTCCCATGCATAAGATGCCCCACCTTTTCCAACTCAAAATTAAGAAATTGGTATTTTAAATATTTTGCTGGTTTTCTTCTTAAGGCCTTCCTTTTTGGCATCTTAAGGAGATGTTCCTCCTGTTTTCTCCACTGTCTGATCATACACTCAGCGAGAGGAGGTCCAAATTGTCTCTCTGCAGCTCTATTTCCATCTCTTTTGCATAGCTGATTTGAATTTTGCAGAGTAAGACAATCACTTCAGTAAGTGATTTATTTTTTTTATTCCTGACATCTTTATGGACTCAGAAAGCTCAGTCCCTGTTGCATCTGCACCGGCTCCACCTCCAATTACAGCATCAGCTGACACCAGTAATAATAATGCTCGTGATTGGAGGAAGCCTGTATGACAAGGTATGGACACCTATGCACCTGCGCAGGTTCCTCCTTGGCTGACTTCCATGTATAAGATGCCCCTCACTTTCAGTCTAACGATTTTAGAAAAAAAATAGCCTCTTATACGCAGAAAAATACAGTAATTTTCACCCAAGAAACTACAGCCTGGTCCAGTGCCACAGGCTTCCTCCTAAGGTTTGCTACATGGGCTCTAGCTTTAGGATTTACATGTATAATCCTCTTGAACTGAATTTTGTAGACAATCCAGTATAGATTAAAGTTCATCATTTTTGTGCATAATTATCCTGTTGTTCTGACACCGTTTGTGGCAAATACCCCTTTTCCACCAAATCAGCTTGTACTTTTGTTGAAGTGAATTGACAATGTATGTGTGGGCACTTTCCTGGACTCTATATTCAACTGAGCTCAGCTATTTGCCTATCTTTATGCAGTTTTAAAAGAGTATTTGAATCAAGTACTAAGACCTCCAGTTATTTTGTCAATTCTAAGTTCTTTGAACTCCCTTAGGAATCTTAGATCAACTTGTCAATTTCTACAAAAAAAAAAAAAAAGGTCTGCTGAAATTCTGAGTAGGATTGTGTTTAATCCACAGATCAATCTGGAGAGGACAGACATTGAAAGTGTACTGTCCTCTCACCCATGAACACAGTGTATCTCTTCATTTAGTTTAGTGCTCTTTAATATTTCTCAGTGGTGTTCATAGTTTATATCATGCAGGTTCACACATAAGCTATTTCATATTTTTTATGCCATTGTACTTAACTGGCATTGGTTTTTAAGTCAACTTCCAATTTTTCATTGCTAGCATACAGAAATGCAACTGAGTTTTATATACTAATCTTGCATCCTGCAACCTTGCAAAATTCAATTATTGGTTCTAATAGCTTTTTAAAAATAAATCCCATCAGAATTTCAAAGTAGACATATCACCTATTAATAGTTTTCCTTTTTAATCTGAATGTTCTTTATTTTTTAAAACTCACCATAATGATGTTGGATAGTAGTGGTGAGGGACATCCTCAACCTGTTTCTGATCCCAGGGAAAAAGCATTCAGTCTTTCACCATTAAGTATAATGTTACCTGTAGGGTTTCTCTATATGCTCTTTATTAGAATGAGGAAATCTACTTTCATGACCAGTTGGCTGAGAGACTTTATGAGGAGCAAATGCTGAATTTTGTCAGATGATGTTTCTACATAAACAGTGATGAGCATATGTCTTCCTTATTATGTGAATATGATAAATTATATGATTTTTTCAAAAGTTATGATCTGTTCTCCTTTGTAAAAATATTGTTATACTGATTTGCTATTATGTTTAGAACTCAGGAATCTATGTTCCTAAGGGATATTGGTCTATAATTTTCATGTAATGTCTGTCTGATTTTGGCATCAGGTTAATACTGGCCTCAATAAGTTAGAAAGTGTCCCCTCATTTTCTTTCTCTTCCTTTTCTTAAGTTTATCTTTATAATTGAAAGTAATACAGATGTACCCTTATTTTCCCCATTGACCCTTTCTAGACTTACCCCTCCCCCACTCCAGACCTTCACTACACCATTGACTGTGTGCAGGTGTTATGCATATCCTATCTAATAAGAGTAATATGCAAATTAAACATCACTCTGCTAAACCCACAAACCACACCCACCAGCCAATCAGGGGTGGATATGCAAATTAACCCCAATAAAGATGACTGCGGCCACAGAGTGAGCAGGAGGGTTGGGTTTCCCCAGTAATGGAGGAAGTCAAGCTTTCCACCCATCCAGTGGGACCAGGCTTCCATTCAAGGCTACAAAGTTTCAATTATAGAAGATAAATAAATCCCAGATACCAGGGCCTCTGCTTGGGTTGCCAGGGGGGCGTAGTCAGCCAGGAAACCACCACAAGCCCCTCGCCCAGGCCGCCCCATGCTCCTAGGGAACCCCCCACCCTGATCCAGGGCACCCTTCAGGGCAGACCAGCTGGCCCCCCCATGCACCAGGCCTCTAGCCTATCTAATAAAAGAGTAATATGCAAATTGACTGTCACTCAAATACACAAGATGGCTGCCCCTATGTAGTCAAAGATCCTACCCTCATATGGACACAAGATAACTGCCACAAGATGACCAGCAGGGGAGGGTAATTGTGGACAATCAGGCCAGCAGGGGAGGGCAGTTGAGAGGTACAAGTCTTGCAAGGGAGGGCAGTTGGGGACAATCAAGCCTGCAAGAGAGGGCAGTTAGGGGCAACCAGGCCGGCAGTGGAGAGAAGTTGGGAGCAACCGGGCCTGCAGGGAAGGATAGTTGGGGGGACCAGGCATGCAGGGGAGGGCAGTTAGGGGTGACCAGGCCCATAGGGTAGGGCATTTAGGGGCAAATAGGCTGGCAGGGGAGCAGTTAGGCATCAATTAGGCTGGCAGGGGAGTGGTTAGGGGGTGATCCAGACTGGCAGGCAGAAGCAGTTAGGGGCAATCAGGAAGGCAGGCAGGCAAACAGTTGGGAGCCAGTAGTCCTAGATTGTGAGAGGGCAGTCGGACATCCCTCGAGGGGTCCAGATTGGAGAGGGTGCAGGCTGGGCTGAGGGACACCCCCATCCCATGCACGAATTTCATGCACCAGGCCTCTAGTCTATACTAATAAAAGGGTAGTATGCTAATTAGGGTGGACATCTTCCGGACCTTGATCTGGACAAAGCCACTGTGGCTGTGAGGCCCGGGGCTCACAGCAGCTGTGGGCCAGGCAGCCAGGAGCCCCGGTGGCTTCGAGGCCCGGGGCTCAGGTCTTGCACCTGCTCTGGCCAGCAGTATTGGGGTGATGGGGACAGTGCCTTCCCCTGATTAGCCCAATAGCCTCCTTAGGACATCCCCTGAAAGCTATCAGACTGTCAGAGGGGCAGACCAGGCTGAGTGACACCCCTCCAGTGCATGACTTTCATGCAATGAGCCTCTAATATGCATATAAGATCTTTGGTTAATTTCGGAAAAGGTCTATGTAGAACTGATATTATTTCTTCCTTAAATATTTGGTAGTGCTGATAGTGAAGTCCTCTTGTCCTAGAGTTTTATTTATGAAAATATTTGTAGCATTTCCAAAATGTCTGAAAAGAATTCGGTTATTCTGCTGTTGAAGGAATTTTTTCATTTCTCTAAATTGTTGGATTAACTGGAATAACAATGTTCATAATATGTACTAATTATCCTTTTAATAGCTGTAGGATGTGTAGTGATGTCACCCTCTTTTGTTCTTGATATTGATCATTGGCATTTTTTATCTCTTATTATTTTTGCTTTTCAATGATATTGATCTTCTATTTTCTATATTTTCTGTTTTCTATTTTACTGATTTCGCCTCTTGTCTGTTTAAATATCCCATCTTCTTCCTTTGGGATTCACTTGCTCTCCTTTTTTGTAGTTTCTTACAGTGGCAACTGTAGAAACTAATTTGGGCCCTTTTTCTTTTCTAAAGCATGTATTTCAGTGCTGTAAACATTTTGAAATGATTTCTTTCCATTATTATTCAGTTCAAAGTACTTTCAAATTTCCATTTTTACTTCTTCTTTGCCCTATGCACTACTGGGAAGTATGATCAATTACCAAAGACTTGAGGCACATTCCAGATATGCTGTGTCACTGGTTTCCATTTGATCTCAACATTGTCAGAGAACATATCTTAAATCCTTCTAAAGTATGGAGACTTATTTATGCCATTGGGTGTGGCTGTCTTAATAAATGCTACAAGTGTACTTGAAAAGAATGTATTCTACTATTGTTGGGCAGAAAGTGCTAATAAATGTAAATTAGGTCAAATTGGTTAAGAGTGTTATTCAAGTCTTCTATTTCTTTAAGTTTTCCTTTCTACTTGTTCTGTCAATTACTGAAAATGGGATATAGATATATCTGAATATAGGTGTGATATTGACCATTAACTCATCATTTCTGTAATTTTGCTTCACATATTTAATATTTATTAGGTAAATGTTTATCATGTTTTTCTGATGAATGAACCCCTTCATCATTATGAAATGATCTTCTTTATTCCTTACTCTTTTCTGCTAATAATATTCCTACTCTGGTTTCTTTTTTTCTTTCTTTTTTTTCTTTTTAGTACTTCAATAAATCTTTATTGTTCAGTTTATTGCAGATGTCCCTCTTTTTTTCTCCCCATAGCTCCCCTCTACCTAATTCCCCTCTCCCCACCCCATGCCTTAACCGTTCACCAGTCCTTATCCATATGTGTACGATTTTTGTGCAAACTCTTCCTGCACCCCTCACACCCTCTTTCCCCCGAGAATTGCCAGTCCATTCCCTTTCTATGCATCTAATTCTATTATATTCACCAGTTTATTCTGTTCATCGGATTTTTTATTCACTTGATTTCTAGATTCACTTGTTAATATGTATGTATTTGTTATCACTTTATTGTTCATAATTTTTATCTTTACCGTTTTCTTCTTCCTCTTCTTAAATACCCTTCAGCATTTCATATAATCCTGGTTTGGTGGTGATGAACTCCGTTAGTTTTTTCTTGTCTGTGAAGCTCTTCATATGACCTTCAATTCTGAATGATAGCTTTGCTGGGTAGAGTAATCTTGGTTGTAGGGTCTTGCTATTCATCACTTTGAATATTTCCTGCCACTCCCTTCTGGCTTGTATAGTTTCTGTTGAGAAATCAGGTGACAGTCATATGGGTACTCCCTTGTAGATAACTGTTTTTCTCTTGCTGCTTTCAAGATTCTCTCTGTCTTTTGCTCTTGGCATTTTAATTATGATATACCTTGCTGTGGTCCTCTTTGGATTTCTTTTGTTTGGGGTTCTCTGCACTTCCTGGACTTGTAAGCGCATTTCTTTCACCAGGTAGGGAAAGTTTTCAGTCATTATTTCTTCAAATAAGTTTTCAGTATCTTACTCTCTCTCTTCTTTTGGCTCCCCCATAATTCTGATGTTGGTACGCTTGAAGTTGCCCCAGAGGCTCCATACACTATCTTCACATTTTTGGACTCTTTTTTCTTTTTCTGGTTGGGTGCTTTCTGCTTCCTCATATTTCAGATCTTTGGTTTGATTCTTGGGGTCCTCTAGTCTGCTGTTGGATTTCTGTATATTATTCTTTTTTTAATATATATTTTTGTTAATTTTTTACAAAGAGGAAGGGAGAGGGATAGAGAGTTAGAAACATTGATGAGAGAGAGACATTGATCAGCTGCCTCCTGCACTCCCCGGTCCCCACTGGAGATGTGCCTGCAACCAAGGTACATGCCTCCACCGGAATCAAACCTGGAACCTTCCGGTCCACAGGCTAACGCTCTATCCACTGAGCCAAACCGGTTTCGGCTGTATATTATTCTTTATTTCAGACAATGTATGCTTAATTTCTGACTGGTCCTTTCCATTGTTTTGGCATTCTCATTAAGATCCTTAAAGGTTTCACTAAGTTTCTCAGCAGTTTGTAGAAAATTCTTGAGTAACCTTATAAATGTGGTTTTGAGCTCTATGTCCAGTAGTTTGCTTTCCTCCATTTCTCTCATTCGTGACATGTTTCTTTGTCTCCACATTTTGGCTGCTTCCCTGTGTTGATGGAGTGGCTTTCTGTGCTAGTTGTCCTTTAGGGCCCAGTAACTCCACCTCCCCAATCACCTGAGATGGACACTCCTGGTGTACTCCTTTGTGGGCTGGGTACACAGTCTTATTGTAGTTAAGCCTTGATTGCTATTTGTACACTGCGAGGAATTGGCCTCCAGGCCAATTGACTTTGAGGATTAGCTGTGTCTATTAATGGAAGAACTGCTGTGCCAGAGACACCCCTATGGGGCAGGACTTGCTTCAGTGGGGCTTTGGTGCTCGCCGAGTCTGCCTCTTGAATGTGTCACTTATGTATGTGGGGAGTTGAAATCTGGTGTCCTCTCACTGACTTCTAGGTACACTGGTTCCTGGATCTCCAAGGAGGTGCAAGTCAGCTAGTGTCTGAGGCCACCCAGCAGGAGCTACAGAGACATCTGCAGATTTCTCCTCTTTGTTTGGAGTTTGGAAGTTTGAGAGTTGTCTGACCCAGTTGCAATTTGTTAGGTTAAACTGCTAGAGAGCAGGCCATTCATATGCAAAAGCCGCTGCTTACAGCTGGGTGGGTTTGTAAATTGGGCAGGGTGGGATCTCAGGGAAGCGCTATGGCGTGGCAAACAGCAATGGCTGCTAGTCAGTTCTCTCTTCGGCGTTCTGTTCAGTGTCCCATGTCCCTTGCACCAGCGCATTAATAATGATTCTTGTTTGCACCTCTGTAAGAGAGCCACCCTCCCTTTCCAACCCAATGGCAGACAGTCAGGGTCCTGTATGAGTCAGGGTCCCCAGAATCTCACTGGAAACTGGAGTTCAAAGAGTCGGGAACTTGTAACTCCCTCCCAATTGAAAACAAAATGACGCAGGCCAGCCCAATTCTCAAGTGTCTCCATACCTCTGCCTTTCTGAGTCTCTGCATGTCCTACCAGATCTCAAAGCACTTTTTTCTTTCCTTCTAGTTGTAGAACTTCCACTCTGCCAGCTTTCCTGTGGTTCTGGGGGATAGTCATTTTGTCTTTTAGTTGTAGTTTTGCTGTGGTTGTAAGAGGCGGCAAGTGTAGGTGTATACCTTATGCCGTCATCATGATTCTCTCTGGCTTTCTTTTTGCTAGCTTTAGGAGGGTATACCTTTTTCTCCTATTGTTGTTAACCTAATTTGTGTCTTTCTAGTTCAAGTGCTTTCTTGTAGGCAGCATCTACTTGTGTCTTCCTTTTTATCAATCTGTCCATCTCTGTCTTCTAACTGGGGCATTGAGACCAATGATGCGACCAGGTTCAAGGCTATCAGCTTGCTCTGTTTTCTATCATCCACTGTCTCTCTTCCCTTCTTCCTTTTCTGTGTTCCTTTGTACATAGCTCTTTGCTATGACTCCACTTTTTTCCCTTTATTTGCTTTCTGAGCACCTCCTTGCTGAGCTGTTTCAGGGACTGGAGGTTATCATGCACCCCTCTAACTCCACACTCTGTGCCTCCCATAGTATCACTTCATGGGCAGCACATCCATTTCCTTCTTCCCACCTCTGTGCTGCTGTAGTTACATGTCTTATTTGTACATGTTATACAACTCGCAATACACTGTTACTCTTTTTTATTTCAACAATCAATCTTCTTTTAGTAAGACAATGACAAAGGATAATGTCTATGTTCACCAACAAATGACATGCTGGTACAGGGCAGCAACTCCTCTCTCCTGCCTCTGTGCTACTGCAGGAGTACAGTTTGCTGGTGATCAATCTCTAGCTTAGTATTTCTGACACTGCCTTTATTTTGCCTTTGTCCTGGAAAAACATTCTCACTGGATTCAGGTTGGCAGGTTTAAGATGGACTGGCTTTCTTACCCACAAGAAAAATGCCAATTCTTATCCTTGCTCCTCTGCACTTACATATCCTTTTCTCTGAATGCTTCTAAGATTCTCTTTATCACTGGTCCTGGCTGATTTCATGGCCTGGCATAGTTTCTTGAACACAGGACTTTCTTGCATTGGGCTGGCTAAGCTTCTTAGACCAATGGGTTTACAGGTTTCAACTACCTTGAAATTTTCTGCCATTAATTTTTCAAAACTGTTTCGGAACCCTTCTTCCTTCAGGAGCATTATATCACTGAAGTCCTAGTCAGATTCTTCTGTCAGTTTTTCCTTTGGGTGTTTCTCTTTTCCATAGTTTCCTATGGTTTTTTTTCTGTATTTGTTCGTATTTGTGTGCACACTTACACCCACACCTTAACACACCAAAACCTCTTTTTAAAACACTCGCAGGTCAATAAAACAGTTAATGTAGGTTTAAATACTGTGTACTATATGTCCTCCAACAGAACAAGGCAGTCATACTGCTGTGACTAAACGACCTTCCCCCTTCTGACAGCGTTGTCTGTCTGTCTGACCATCTGCTCTGTGGGCCCTGCCTTCTTCTATATAAACAGGCTGTACTTTAACTTACTGGGCTCTCAGGAGGAACACAGAGAAACGATGCACTACTGAGTTAAACACTTTCAGCGTCTCAGCCCACTCTGTCTCAATACAGTGAGTAGCCAAAACACTGAAAAAATTCTAATACCTACCAGCATTTAGATAAGATCAAGAAAGTGATGCCAATTACAACTAAAATTACCTCCCAATCCTTTCCCTAAAGAAGGTTATCATTAATTTACACCAAAAAAAACTTATCAATAAAAACCTAATGCACATGACATTAACAAATATAAAAACAATGACAAAAATTGGTATAGAAAATAAAATGCAAAGAAAGACACCAAACTATTAACAATGTGAACACAGTAAAATTATCAATGATTTTTTTCCTTCCTGCTCTTCTACATATTCTGTTTTTTGTAAGGCGCAAAAACTCTTAAAAATATATTTAAACCCAGTTGTGAAACTCAAAATTCTCCATATCCCTATGTCACAAAGCAGAGGGCAGCAGAGTTGACCGGAGCTGGGCATGCCTGGAGCCCTCGGTACACCACCCACGCAATTCACTGGTCTCCTTGGTGCACAGCAAAAATCCAGCCTGAGTAAGGTCACACGTTAGCACATGGCAGGGAGTTCCAATGACTGCTCCCAAACCCTTGATGCTTAGAGTCCACACTGCTTTATAACTGGTGGGGGGGGGGGGGGTTAGAAAAGGAGCTCTTTATTTTTAGTGATCTATAAATATATAGGCATTCAGAATTTATCTTTCTGATCATACATGCCGATTTCATGCCATGAAAACTACAAATTCAAATTCTTCTCTGGAAGTCAAAAGTTAAGATATAAAACTTTGCCTGGGGCAAAAGTTCACACAGCAGTAAAAGCACCTCCCTCTGACCAGCCAGCGCATGGAAAACAAAGCAGTTATGAATGGCGACACAAAGACATCTGTTCCCATGGATGCTAACAAGCAGAGTGTCTGCTGGACCAGGGAGAAAGACTATTGATGAGTATGGTCTGAACACCAACTGGTTTAGCCTGTCAGGAAATTGAGTGCCTTCTTTTACCTGTGGAACTTTAATATACATTATATAGAATTTAAATGTTATTTCCCCCTACCTGTTCTTTCTCTGGAGACTCAACATGACTGCTGGCTCTCGGGATATAATCTAGATCAAGCATGTCAAACTCACAGCCTAGGCATGTGGCCCGCCAGCTTGTGAGTTTGACATGCTTGATCTAAACCAGTGGTCAGCAAACTGTGGCTTGAGAGCCACATGTGACTCTTTGGCCCCTTCAGTGTGGCTCTTCCACAAAACACCATGGCCTGGGCAAGTCTATTTTGAAGAAGTGGCATTAGAAGAAGTTTAAGTTTAAAAAATTTGGCTCTCAAAAGAAATTTCAAAAGTTGTACTGTCGATATTTGGCTCTGTTGACTAATAAGTTTGCCGACCACTGATCTGGACCGTCCCTGTGCCGCCCAGCCCACATCTCAACACACTAGTCAGTGATCGTACATACACAGTTGGCCATGCATGGTCATGGAGTGAGAAACTCTTATCACCCAGTGACCTCATAGCCATCATATCATCACAACACATCACGTAACTTTCCACCAGTCGTATCCCAGTGCAGCAATACAATCATGTACAGTGCATAGTACTTGGTAATAATAAACAACTATGGTACCACTTCAGGTATGTTCTATACTTTTAATGTTATTTTAGGATGCACTGTTTCTACATGTAAATAGAAAGTCTGCTGTAAAACAGCTGTGTTAAACCTGTGGCAGCCTCACACATCTCGTGTTTATCTGATCGTGTCTCCTAATGGCATCATTTCTCTAAGGCCTGCTCCAATCTCGCATAGTTTGCACAGTGATAGGCTGACAGGCGGATAGCCAGGAGCACAGTGTCGTGCCATGTGCAGTGGGCTGTACCATCTAGGTTTATGCAGAAGCATGCTATGATGTTCACACAACAACAAAAATGCCTAAGGACGCATTTATCATAACATATCCCAGCCGTTATGCTATGCATGACTGCATTTATTTTTGCAAAAAATATTCACTTAACGCTAAGAATTTGAGAGTTATGGCTTTATCCTAACTAATCATCCACATAAAAAGCTTTTTCAAAGTCCAAATAATTAAATGCAAAAAATTAAGTTTACTAACAAAAGTAAAAAAATGTGAATATTTTAGACTTAACTTATGCTAACTTAATGATCAATTTCACAACATATAGAAAGCTAAAGTTACTGTGAAAAGATCTAATATACAGAAAAATAATAGAGCTATCATACATTACCAAGTAGTATTTATATTCTTAACAACTGTCTAAAATTTATTAAGTTCCCAGAATTTTACAAACATACATCAGATATACACACATAATATTCCTAATAGCCTATAATTTGATAAAGCATTGCTAAATTAAAAATTAGAGCTAATAAACATAACATGCTACCACTGCCTTTATTTTATTACATGTCAACTTGTAGATAAAAAGAACTATTAGTCAAATTTCCCCATTTCACAAAGTTAAAATTACATGCTCCAATACAGTAGTAGAATCTGAAAAATTCAGAATCCTCGTAGTTTGTTTAAATCAGTATCAATGACAACCTTTTTGAAAGACAGCCAATGCCTATCCCTGAAAGAAGCATATGAATTTAAACTAAGATTATTTAATAATCCCCAAATACTTAGTTTAAAGCCAAACTAAACCACATCTGACAGAATGCCAGATCACCACAGGATACGTTAACTTCTAGCTCCATCTGCTGGAGTCACAGAATAGTTCAAAAGACAATATACAACACTATGAGGCACATAAGCTCCCACTTTTCATCATATGAAAAAATCAAAAAATTTAAACAAAATGAATAGGAGTTCAGCCTTTGTCAATAATTTCCAAAAATGACAAAACTAAGTTAAAATTATTATTTCAGTAGAACTGTCAAAAAGGGACTAAGGAGATTTTGGAGAAGAATCCAAGATGGCAGCATAGGTAAACACTTCCACTGCTGCCTTGCACAACAATTTCAAAGCTACAACTAAAAGACAGAACTGACATCATCCAGAACCACAGGAAAGCTGGCTGAGTGGAAATTCTACAACTAGAGGAAAAAAGAAGGGCTCACAGAGACCCAGAGGAGCTGCAAAAAGCTGAGGTACAGAGACGCATGCACACGGAGAGAGCAGGTGCTGGAGTACCTGGCTGGTTTTCTCTGGCAGGAGGGAAACGGAGACTCTCAAAAGCATTGAACCCCTTATCTTACAACACTAAACCCGAGATCCAGCCGAAACTCATATGGGGGGGGGGAGTTTGGACTGTGAAAAGGGAGAGGTGCACGGAAATTTAGGGGAGTCACAAAAGATCAGAGGTCTGGTGGCACGCATGGCACTGTGCAGAGGACAGATTGCAGATTGTGCCGCTGGCTTACATGAGCAGGCGGGAGACAGACCCTCCCAACTGTACCACTTCTGACTCCACTAAGCCCCAGTTTCAGGCAAAACCCTGAGGACCTAGACTTGTGTGGTCCTGGAGCGCAGGGGAACAGGAGGGGCAGTGGTCTAGAGGCACTGCAGGTGCGCGTGCACAAGGACCGCTCCAACAATTACCCAGTCACATGAGACTCAGGGGCCGTGGAGGGCAGGACCGACTGGAAGGCATGGCGGTCCCTTAAGCCCTGAGACTCCACCCATCCAAAGCTCAACAGAGGCTTTTTCGGTTTAGCAAGTCTGGTATCATAAGGCTGAATCCAACACAGAAGTTCTCCTGGCATAGGGAAAAGGCCGAGACAAGGGAAGGGATCACAAACAAAAGAAATGGAGGAAAACAAATGACTGGATATAGAGTTCAAAACCACGCTTATAAGGTTTTTCAAGAATATGCTAGAAAAGTTGGATAAAGTTAGTGAGAGCCAAGAGGAGATGAAAAAGAACCAACTAGAGATGCAAAAGAGCCAACTAGATATGGAAAAGGTCCAACTAGAGATGAAAAAGGACCAACTAGAAATTAAGCACACACTGACTGAAATAAAAAAAATATTATTCAGAGACCTAACAGCAGACTAGAGAAAGGCAAGAATCAAGTCAAAAATTTGAAATATAAAGAAGCAGAAAACATTCAACTGGAAAAGCAAGAAGAGAAAAGAATCCAAAAATGTGAAGATAATGTAAGGAGCCTCTGGGACAGCTTCAAGCGTACCAACATCAGAATTGTGGGGGTGCTAGAGGAAGAGAGAGAGCAAGATACTGAAAACCTATTTAAAGAAATAATGACTGAAAACTCCCACATCTGGTAAAAGAAATAGACTTACAAGTCCAGGAAGCACACAGAACCCCATACAAAAGGAACCCAAAGAGGACTACACCAAGACACATCATAATTAAAATACCAAGAGCAAAAGACAAAGAGAGAATATTAAAAGCAGCAAGAGAAAAACAGTTCATTACCTGCAAAGGAGCACCCATACGACTGTCAGCTGATTTCTCAACAGAAACCATGCAGGCCAGACGGGAGTGGCAAGAAATATTCAATGTGATGAATAGCAAGAACCTACAACCAAGAATAATCTATCCAGCAAAGCTATCATTCAGCATTGAAGGGCAGATAAAGAGCTTCAAGGAGAAGAAAAAGCTAAAGGAGTTCATCAACTCCAAACCAGTATTATATGAAATGCTGAAATGTACTCTTTTAGAAGAGGAAGAAGAAAAAGGTAAAAGCCAAAAAATTATGAACAACAAATACATATCTATCAACAGTGAATCTAAGAATTAAGTGAATTAAAAATTTGATCAACAGAATAAACTGGTGAATATAATAGAATCAGGAGCACAGAAAGGGAGTGGACTGTTAATTCTCAGGGGGAAAGGGGTGAGGGGTATACAAGGAGAGAATAGACAAAAATCATACACCTATGGATGAGATCAATGGGAGGGAGCTAAGGGCAGAGGGAGGGGTGGGAGCTGGGTGGAGGGGTGCTATGGAGGGGAAAAAAGAGAAACAAATGTAATAATCTGAATAATAAAGACTTAATTATGCATCAGGCATAAAAAAAGGGGGGGGGACTAAGATAATTTTTTAAATCTTGCCAAGAAAGCATGAGCTTTATAAGACAAGTTTATGTTTGAAGAGTTAGTATTGTAAGAACTTCAGAACTAGAATACCTTGTTTATTTGCTTAGATAACAACAAATAAATAACAATTTTAGCAATGAGCTGTGACATTTTTTATATTAATACTAGGTGCCCAGTGCACCAACTGGTGCACCCTGAAAGGAAATGTGGGCAGCAGGCTGCAGTGGGCACAAGGAGAGGTCTCGGGCCCGTCCTCTGTACCCCCCAGTCCCATCTGCTGGCATCCCCACTCCCAGCACTGGCCCCACTCTCACCTGCTGATGGCGTGGAGCTATTGGGGCCAGCGCCAGCAGCGGTGTGAGCAGGGCCAGTACTGGCAGCGGTGCAAATGGCAGCTGCTGCCCTGATTGCCCCTCAGGAGCAGAAGGAGGCGGAGAAGCTCTCAGGGGCTATTGGGGCTGGCAGCAGCCACTCGCACCTGTTGACAATGCCAAGCTTTTGGGGCCACCACCAGCAGCACGTGTGAACGCTGGGCAGGACTGTGGTACATAGAGCAAAGAATTTTCAGTAACCTCTAGAGCAGTGGTTCTCAACCTTCCTAATGCTGTGACCTTTTATTTTTGTCGCTACTTCATAACTGTAATTTGTCACTGTTATCAATCTTAATGTAAATCTCTGTGTTTTCTGATGGTCTTAGGAGATCCTGCTAGCTGTTCGCGACCCACAGGTTGAGAACCGCTGCTCTAGAGGCTCATCCCAATGACAGTGACCAGCACCCCACCTTGGTGTGGGGCCCCAGTTATCAGTTCCACTATCCGCCGCAGCCAATGCCTGCTATGTTCTACACTCTGCCTTCTGCTGCCAATGCCCACCATGTTCAGCACGTGCCCCTTGGTGATCAGCGCATGTCATAGCAATCAGATGTTTGGTTGTTCCTCTGTTCAATCTATTTGCATATTAGGGTTTTATATATATTTATAGATAACTTTTTTCTTATACCAAAGAAGCAACACATGCCCACTGTAGAAACATTACTCAATGTAAATGTCAAATTAAAACTTTATATCATATTATCATCCTATCAGAGAAAAATACATTTTCAACATCTTTCTATATCAATAAATACTCATCTACACCATCATCTATCCCATCCAAGAAAGCACTCCACTGTTTAAATCTAATTAATTAACAGAAATTGTTGGTAACATTTAACTAACAAAGATACATTAAATTTATTAATGGCTGACTTTTAATATTTATACATAAGTATAAACAGTATCTAAAATTATGGATTTTTTTTTTGTCCTAGCTGGTTTTGCTCAGTGAATAGAGTGTCAGCCTGTGGACTGAAGGGTCCCGGGTTTGCTTTCGATCAAGAGCACATGCCCAGGTTGCAAGTTCAATCCCCATGGGGCCATGCAGGAAGCAGCCAATCAATGATTCTCTCTCATCACTGATGTTTCTATCCCTCTCTCTCCCTCCCTCTTCCTCTCTGAAATCAATAAAAATATAAGAAAATAAATAAATAAATAAATAAATGTATGAATTTTTTTTAAATCTTCTGTGGAATGTGAAAATGGATAAAACAAAAGTGGATTTTATACTGTCTTTCAGGATGCCCAAAACAGCTACTGTCTATTCCTGTTGATAAATCAAAACACGTACCTCACAAAGATTAGTCAGAGTCACTGTGGTTGTCTTTTAACAGAGTGAACCTCAAACTGGGCAATCACATTATAAGTCTTTTTCTCCCTGGTCACAAATAAGAATGAATAGCTTAGCAAAAACTAGACCCCTCAGGGAAAAATGCCTCAATAACTAAAGAATTATTTCCTGATTTTAAAGCTGCAATTTTAATACCACCATTCTGCTACCTTCCAGGATGTGTCATCATTTGGGTTTTATTTTAATTTTAAACTCACATTATATAAAACTAGAAGCCCAGTGCACAAATGTGTACACCAGTAGGGTCCTTCAGCCTGGCCTACACGATTGGGCTGAAACCGGCTCTCCAACATTCCCCGAGGGGTCCCAGATTATGAGAGGGTGCAAGTAAGACCAAAGGACCTCACTGGTACACATTCAGGGCTGGGGAGGGGTGCAGGAGGTTGGCCAGCCAGGGAGGGACCACAGGAGGGCTCCAGGGCTTGTCCGGCCTATCTTGCTCAGTCCTGATTGGCCAGATCCCAGGAGCAAACTAACCTACTGATTGGAGCATCTGTCCCCTGGTGGTCAGTGCACATCATAGCACCTGGCCAACTGGTAAACTGTCTGCCCCCTGATGATCAGTGCACATCATAGCGAGTGGTTAAGCCAGTGGTCAGCAAACTCATTAGTCAACAGAGCCAAACATCAACAGTACAATGACTGAAATTTCTTTTTAGAGCCAAATATTTTTAAACTTAAACTTCTTCTAACACCACTTCTTTACAATAGACTTGCCCATGTGCTGGCATTCCCGCATGGTATTTTGTGGAAGAGCCAAACTGAAGGGGACAAAGAGCTGCTTGTGGCTCACAAGCTGCAGTTTGCCAACCATGGTGTTAGGCAGCCTTAGCATATCACTAGCATATTACACTTTGACTGGTTGAATGGACAACTGGATGACCAGACACTTAGCATATTAGACTTTTATTATATAGGATTAGCACTTTAAAATGAACAATTCAGTAGCATTTAATGCATTGACAATGTTGTACAACTACCACCTCTATCTAGTTCCAAATGTTTTCATCACCCAAAGGAAAATCCTTAAACCAGCGGTTCTCAAGCTTTTTAGTGCTGTGACCTTTTAATACTGTTCCTCATGTTGTGGTGACCGATGGTCTTAGGCGACCTTGCTAGCAGTTTTCAACCTGTGGGTCGCGACTCACAAGTTGAGAACCGCTGCTGTAGAGCCTAAGACCATCAGAAAACACAGATATTTACATTATGATTCATAGCAGTAGCAAAATTACAGTTATGAAGTAACAACGAAAATAATTTTATGATTGGGGATCACCACAACATGAGGAACTGTATTAAAAGGTCACAGCATTAAAAAAGGTTAAACAATTATATCATCATTTTTTAATTTATGGAACTGAGTGGTTTCTTATTTTTCTTAATATTTAACATACAAGATACAGAAAGTGAATACAAATGTATGCTTTTTCTGCCCAATTTTACCGTTTAATATTGATGCATACCAATAAGCATAACTATGTAAGGTTTAGCTACCATTTTAATTTGTCATCTCTACTCCCCTGTACCATCCCACAATAAACTGCAGTTGCTAGCATGTCATGGCCTGAATTGAGACAACAATGGGACTTGCCTCACAGCATCATGCTGCCAAGCAGCAAAGATCCCAGGCCAGAGCAGTGGATGCCAGAGGCCCATCATCCTGCCTCACTCCAGCCTCAACACCACTTCTGTATATTGCATGCTTCAGGCTGTTCTAATGATTTTCTTCTTATAGAAAGAGGTACATCTTTCTATAAGGAGATTTAGAACTAAGATTAACATTTTATTTTTGTTTAGTTGCTAAATTCTGGCCCAGAAAAGAGAAGTGTCATCCCGAGGTAATCTGATTAACATGTAACACCTCAACCCCATATGTCCAAAATCCAAATAGTGTATTTAACCAAGGGAAGTTTACTTATACATACTGAAGCATTTGTGATTTATACATTAAGGTACAATCAACCAAAAATATATATACTGACAATTTTATAGGATAAGCTATTAAATTTCTTTTCAAATTAGTTCACTCTTACCAAGTATTCCTAATGATACAATTAGTAACTTTTACTCATTGGATCAATGAATCATTATTGAACATTTTCAATGTAAAAGCAGGAATTGGTGCTCAGTGGGAGATTCACATTTTAACATATTCTGAGCCCTCAAAAGGACTTACATAAATTCATGAAAGGTTTAACAAAGAAAAGACAAATAACAATTCAAAAAAATTCCACACCTGTCAATCATGGTAAATGATTGGCAAATGAACATGGATGACATAACTGCAATGGGTGAAAGAAAAAGTCACACTTTTCGGGGGTACTAAATATTGTCTCTGAGCTGACACTAATTCCAGGAAATCCACATCATTATGGTCCCCAGTCAGAGTGGACAAGGGAGTTTTATCTGAGGTCTCACATGTCTCACAATGGGTCCCTGAACGCTTTCTGTGGTCATATCTCAGGTCTGAATGCATAACTGGCCACACTAGCAGTGGGCAGAAACCCACACTGTCCCTGGCTAAGGAGTCAGGCTACTGCCATACAAATGCCAGAACTGCCTCCAACCAGGAAGGAAAGCGCACAGCAATCGGCGCCCTAGGGATATGAAAGACCCTGAGACAGGTGGACCTTGAGGAGGGATAGTGGGTCATCGTAAGCTTGGTCAGGCCATGGCCTCCTACTGCAGCTATGTACCAGATGTGGTGTCATTGCCTAAGAAAACAGGCCCTCATTTGTACCACTGTGGCTGCCTTCTCCTCAGTCCCTAAGGCCTCCAAACAGAGTTTGCCCACCTCGGGGCTCACATCGCTACAGGACTGAGTCACAATGCAGTTTGCAGGGATCTGATCGCCTTTCTTTCCACACCCATTATCACACAGATGACACCATGCTGACTGGACCTGGTAAGCAAGAAGTAGCAACCGCTTTCAATGTGTGGGCAATACACATCTGTGTGTCAGAGGTGGGAAAGAAACCCAACAAACTAAGGGTCTTCTACCTCAGTGATGTCCTAGGGGTCAGGGTCTGGGCACCCTGAGATAGCCCTTCCTGGGAGAAGGAGATGTTGTTATACCTGACCCTCCTACCACTAAAACTAGCCCACATGTCGAGTGGCCTCTTTGGATCTTGGAGATAACATTCCTCACTTGGGAGTGTTCCTCGGCATCTTTACCATGCGGACAGCAAGGCTGCAAGTGGGACCAACATGAGAGGAAGCTCTGCGACGGGCCAGGCTAAGCTCTGCCCTTGGGCCACATGAGCCAGCAGAACCCCGTACTTGGAGTGTCAAGGTGGACGTGGGTGCTATGTGGAGCACCAATGGGTGAAGCACAGTGCAGGCCCGTAGGGTTTTGGAATAAAGTCCTCTGTCCTGTGTGGATAACTACCCTCCATTTGAGAAACAGCTCTTGTATCCCCAGGGCCTCCACAAAGACTGAACACTTGCCCATGGCTTTCCAGGAGACCTATCTGCTCAGCGTGAAGAGAGTGTCATCTGACCCAGCAGGCACAAAGCAGGACATGCATGATAGCCTCCCGCCCTCAAACGGAAGTGGCATATGTGCAATGAGGCCTGAAGAGGCCTGAAGGCACCAGTGAGCAAGGTGAAGAACTGAACCAAATGCCCATGGTCTCCATCCTTCTCTCCCGCCTGCACCCTGCCTCATGGTGAGGGCCCCACAGTCAGCTGTCAGGAGAGAAGGCATAGGCCTGGGTTACAGGAAGGCAGCACAGGAAGGCACTGCTTCTAAGGACACCTCAACAGAGCAGCGCTGAGGAAGTCCTCCCAGGGACGGACCTCGAGCAGTACACCTGGCCATTGCTTTGCTTGGAAGGAGACAGGCCAGACATGTGACTATATGCTGATTCATGGCTGCAACCAATAGGTTGGCTGGATGGAAAGGATCTTGGAAAGAACAGGACTAGAAAATTGGTAACAAAGGGCAGGTTTTAGATGGTTAATCTTATGTGTCAATCTGATGGGGCTGCAGGGTACCCAGATATTTGATCAAATGTTATTTCTGAGTCTGCCTGCGAGAGTGTTTCTAAAAGAACTGCGTTTGCACCGGTAGTCTGAGGAAGCAGGTTACCCGCACCACGTGGCGGGCCCACCAATCTGTGGAAGGCCTGAAAAGAAGAGGCCAAGGAACAGGAACTCTTTCTTTCTGCCTGTCTTCCAGCTCAGATGCTGGTCTTCTCTGGCCTTCAGACTCAGACTAAAACTGACTCCACCAGCTTCGCTAGTTCTCAGGCCTTCCAACCAGACTGGAATGATACCATCAGCTCTCCTGCACTGCTTCACAACAGGGTGGCCTTGCTCATGGGTATCATTTCCGAGAAGCCAAGAAGCAAGCGCTCAGAGTGACAGCTCTTTACCCTCAAGACAACCTGAGGGACTAATGAGCATTCCTTCAGATGCCAGCCACAGCTTACAAAAAGCGCTAAGTTCAGAAGACAAAGACAGGTGGGAAGCTTCAGGAGATTCACTACATGCAACAAAGGACACAGATTGAGCAAACAATCGAAGCAGAAGGAAGACCATGGTCATAAAAGCCTCTAGAGTGAGCCCCAAGGCTGGCAGCCAGGTCTCCTAGACCGTCCCCAGATGATTTAGAAGCAATACCATCATTTAAATGCTTTTTCCTCTTGCTCCCCAACTTTCAGCTCATGTGTTTACTGTATATTAACATTTTTTTGTCTTAAGTAGTGTATTCCTTCAGTGTATTTTACTGGGAAGCACTGTCCAAGGCCCTGCTTTAAAAACAAAATAATGTGGGAGAAACCAAGATGGTGGCATAAGTAAGCACCTGAACTGCTGCCTCACACTACAATTTCAAAACTACAACTAAAAGACAAAACGGACATCATCCAGAACCAAAGGAAGGCTGGCTGAGAAGAATGTCTACAACTAGAAGGGAAGAAAAAAGCACACTGAGACTCACAGGAGCTGTGGAAATAAAGGCAGAGATACGGAGTTGCACGCAGAGAGGGATGGCAACTGAGTATGCGGCTGGCTTTTTCAAGCCGGAGGGAGACACAAGCTCCATACTGCTCTGAACTCCAGTTCTGGGTGAGACCCTGGGGACCCAGACTCATACAGGGAAACTCAAGGGCGGCTTTCTCTCAGAAGTGCTTGCAGCGATTATCGAGGGACACTGAGACCCAGGGACCACTTAGGGCAGAACTGACGGGAAGTCATTGCTGTTTGCTCCACCCTGAGACTCTACCCCATCCAAGCTGAGCACAGAGGCTTTTGCATATGAATGGCCTGGTCCTTTGAAATCTAAACTTACCTAACAAACTGCAGCTGAGTCAGTGAGATCCAGAACATCCAAAAGAAGGCCCAAGGCCACTGGGCCTCATCTGGGCACCTCCAAACCCCAAACAAAGAGGAGGAATCTGCGGATCTCTCCATAGTTCCTGCTGGGTGACCTCAGGCAGAGGCCAAATTAGCACCTCCTTGGAGGTCCAAGAGCCAGTGTACCCAGGGGTCAGAGTGGAACCATCCAAATTATAACTCCTCAGATCCATAAGGGCAGACTCAGTGAGCACCAAAGCCTCACTGAAGTAAGTCCTGCCTCATAAGGGTGTCTCCAGCACAGCTCCCATTGTAGACACAGCTAATCCTCACATCCAAATGGCCTAAAGGTCAGTTCCTCCCAGTGGTACCAACAGCAATCAGGGCTCGACTACAACAGGACTGTGCACACAGCCAACAAAGGGTGCACCAAGAGTGTCCACCTCAGGTAACTGAGCCACTGAGCCCTATAGGACACCAAGCACACAAACCCACTCTATCAACTCAGGTAAGCAGCCAAAATGTGGAGACAAATAAACAGGTCGCAAATGAAAGAAATGGAGGAAAGCAAAAAACTGGATATAGTGTTCAAAACCACGGTTATAAGGTTTTTCAAGAATTTTCTAGAATAGTTTGATAAATTTAGTGAGATCCTCGAGGATATGAAAAAGGATCAAGTAGAAGTTAAGCATATACTGACTGAAATAAAGAATAATATACAGAGATCCAACAGCAGACTAGAGAATCACAAAAATCAATTCAAAAATTTGAAATACAAAGAAGCAAAAACACCCAACCGGAAAAGCAAAAAAAATAAAGAATTCAAAAATATGAAGATAGTGTAAGGAGCCTCTGGGACAACTTCAAGCGTACCAACATCAGAATTATGGGGGTGCCAGAATAAAAGAGAGAGAGCAAAATACTGAAAACCTATTTGAAGAAATAATGACTGAAAACTTTCAACTACCTAGTGAAAGAAATGGACTTACAAGTCCAGGAAGTGCAGAGAACCCCCAACAAGAGAAATCCAAAGAGGACCACACCAAGACACATCATAATTAAAATGCCAAGAGCAAAAGACAAAGAGAGAGAGAGTACACAGGGGCGGAGCCTGGCCGCTGGGCCAGACACGGGGTCAGCATGCGCAGCAGGGGTGCCAGAAGAAAGAGAGCAGTAATTAGTGGGAGAGGAGAATGTTTCTGTCTCTTCCTACATTGACCATCCTCATTCCATTGATCTCCTTAGCACAGTGATTCTCAACCTTCCTAATGCCACGACCCTTTAATACAGTTCCCCATGTTGTGGTGACCCCCAACCATAAAATTATTTTCTTTGCTACTTTCTAATTGTAATTTTGCTACTGCTATGAATCGTAATGTAAATATCTGTGTTTTCTGATGGTCTTAGGTGACCCCTGTGATAGGGTCAATCGACCCCCAAAGGGGTCACGATCCACAGGTTGAGAACTGCTGCTTTAGCAGGACTATTCTACTCGGACTCTGTGGAAGAAAACTTCCCACAGGGCTGCACCAGCACAGCCAGCCTGTGCTTTTACAGTTCGCTCTTGCCCATTACCATACCAGTGTACGTGTTCTTCCACCTGTGGACTTGGATGGATATTAAGCTCTTCAGGCACTATTAATGCACCCAGGGCCAAGGAAGTCTATATCTTAATAAGTCTTGAGTGTCTAGCTCAACTGCATGGAAATACTGGAAACACACTTAATTTTCAGGAAAGATGCTTTACCTTGCTTTATTGGAGGCTTACACTGCAGAAGCTTCTTTTATTATACTTGGGTTCTGCCCTTGTTTTTTGAAGGTTCTAATTTATAATTGCTGTGTCAGTAGAAACATTTTGACACAGTGTCTTATTGGAAATTAAAAACAATCACCTAATGACTTATTTTTTATCCCTTTCATCTAAAAATTAGTAATTTGAAATTTTATGTTTATTTGAGATTCAAAGTCTTTGATAAAGTCACATGTTCTAAAGATAACTGAAATAATTCCACAGGAGCTATGTTGGAGTGTTATAGAAAAAGGCATTTGAACTAGTGTGATATAAAACTATAATAAAATTGAAACTTCATGCACTTCCAAAAAAAAAAAAAAGATAAAGAATATTAAAAGCAGCAAGAGAAAAACAGTTACCTACAAGGGAGCACCCATACGATTGTCAGCTGATTTCTCAACAGAAACTATGCAGGCTAGAAGGGAGTGGCAGGAAATATTCAAAGTGATGAATAGCAAGAAACTACAACAAAGATTACTCTAACTAGCAAAGCTATCATTCAGAATTGAAGGTCAGATAAAGAGCTTCCCTAATAAGAAAAAGCTATAGGAGTTCATCACCACCAAATCAGTATTATATGAAATGCTGAAAGGTATTCTTTAAGAAGAGGAAGAAGAAGAAAAAGGTAAAGATAAAAATTATGAACAACAAATACATATCTATCAACAAGTGAATCTAAAAATCAAGTGAATCAAAAATCTGATGAACAGCTGAAATCAGTTTGGCGCAGTAGTTGGAGCAGTGGTTCTCAACCTTCCTAATGCCGCGACCCTTTAAGACAGCTCCTTGTGTGGTGGTGACCCCCAACCATAAAATTATTTTCATTGCTACTTCATAACTGTAATTTTGCTACTCTTATGAACTGTAATGTAAATATCTGATATGCAGGATGTATTTTCGTTGTTACAAATTGAACATAATTAAAGCATAGGGATTAATCACAAAAACAATATGTAATTATATATTGTGAAATATTTATTTCTAATTACAAATAAATGAAATTTTATCTTGAATCATGGTGTAGCATGGGTAACAGTCTTCATATGACAACAGTAAACTACATTGCTACATTTTGCTACACCGAGGAGCGGTGTGTTGGTTCCTAAAACCATGGGAAATAGGTGTTTTCCAACAGTCTTAGGCGACCCCTGTGAAAGGGTTGTTCGACCCCCAAAGGGGTCGCGACCCACAGGTTGAGAACCGCTGGGATAGAGCGTGGGCCTGCGGACTGAAAGGACCTGGGTTCAATTCCGGTCAAAGGCACATACTTTGGTTGCAGACACATCCCTGGGGATGTGCAGGAGGCGGCTAATTGATGTTTCTCTCTCATCAGTTTCTAACTCTCTCCCTCCCTCTCTGTAAAAAAAATCAATAAAATATATTTTAAAATAAATAAATAAAAATAAAATAAAATAATTTTTTTTAAAAATGTGGTAAACAGAATAAACTGGTGAATGTAATAGAATCAGGGGCAGAGAAGGGAGTGGACTGAAAATTCTCGGGGGGGGGGAGGAAAGGGGTGTGGAGGGTTCGGGAAAACTGGACAAAAATCGTACACCTATGGAGGACGACAATGCGGGGAGGGGAGGCGCGTAGGGGGAGAGGGTGGGGTGAAAACAGGATGGACAGGAGCTATGGGAAGAAAAAAGAGGAACAATTTTAATAATCTGAACAATAAAGACTTATTTCTTTAAAAAATAATGTGCCTGAGCTTACATCCTTACATCATAATGAGAAAGACAACCAATATGAAAAAATATCACTTTCAAGGTTAAGGCCTCTTGCACCAAAATAAGAGCATATGTTGGTAGCTCTTATTTTGTCCATAAACAGAACAAATAGCCCTGATTTAGAGTAAACGAAGGTCATTAGTACATCATGCCATTTCTATGAGTAAAACTGAAAACAAAGGTAATAAATTCACTGTCACACTCATCAGTTCAGCCTTAGACACCTCACTGCCAGTGAAACCCCGGAGCCCAGCACTCAGGAAGGTAAGTACATGGCACACACAGTCTCACAGAAAAGCGGCCCAGAGGGAAGCACAGCCATCTTCTCTAAATACGTTGGACAACACACATAAGAAACATCTGTGGATTATATGTTACCAAGGTGTTTGTTTATCACCAATAGCTCTGTCATCTAAAGACAACTCCAGGAACTGCAGCCATGGCCGTCCAGGCTGCTTCCTGCCTTTCAGAGTAACAGGTGACTTCAGACTTATTTTCTGTGTCCATTTCAGTGAACACCTTATTTTCCTTATTTGAGTTTTTCAATTCTAACTAACTGAATAATGAACTAATTTTTTTATTCACTTAATAAGTAGTCCTAACCTTACTGAATTCATCTGGTCCTCAGAGTGTCAATGACTCCCAGTTTCAAGCATGACAGTGACCTCATAGCCAGCTTAAAATATACAATGAATTTTTAAATTCTTACATCAAAAAAACAACTTGTGCAATATGAAAATGGGAGGAAAATGTTTGCAATTAACCTGATAGACAACTAATTACTTAAAATAAAAACACTGCAAAAATAGGCAAAGAACACAGGTAGGCAATTTACTGAAAAATACTACCTATACATGTGCTTTGTAAATGTCCACCTACACCAGGAACTAAGGAAATACAATTTTAAAGCGAAAATTTTCCTCTATTGAATTGGTAGGTTTGTTTTCACTAATAACCAAACTTTGTAAAGACAAATTCTGGGAACAGAGACGCCTGCATACTGGCCAAGATGAAGCCACCTGCAAAATTCTGCAGTTTTTCTGAAGAATAAAGGGGAAATTTCTTTTTAAAAATTTTAACTTATGCGTACCTGGAAATGAACTGCATAAATTTAAGGGCAAATATTTACTTAAAAAAGATGAAAATTGTAACTCTCTAATTAAAAACCTGGAAGAGCCATGAACATAATGGCTCTAAGTAAGTGACACACAACCTGGTAGAGTGGGCACAAAGCAGCAGCGAGCACAGCAGGCGCCCTCCGTTGTGCCATGCTCAAAACCACAGCTGAGAGCTGCAGGCCACAGTATTCACAGGATTTTCCACCGTACAGACTGAACAACAGTGATTTTGTTCCCTATAAATGTTGTTTTCCAAATTTTCTACAGCAAACATGTATTTCTTTAAACACACAAAGGAGTAAGAGAAAAAGTATATGTATAAACTCTAGATCAGTGGTTCTCAACCTTCCTAATGCCGCGACCCTTTAAGACAGCTTCTCATGTGGTGGTGACCCCCAACCATAAAATTGTTTCCACTGCTACTTCATAACTGTAATTTTGCTACTGTTATGAAGTGTAATGTAAATATCTGATATGCAGGATGTATTTTCATTGTTATAAATTGAACATAATTAAAGCATAGGGATTAATCACAAAAACAATATGTAATTATATATTGTGAAATATTTATTTCTAATTACAAATAAATGAAATTTTGTCTTGAATCGTGGTGTAGCATGGGCAACAGTCTTCATATAACAACAGTAAACTACATTGCTTCATTTTGCTACACCGAGGAGCGGTGTGTTGGTTCCTAAGATCATGGGAAATAGGTGTTTTCCAATAGTCTTAGGCGACCCCTGTGAAAGGGTCATTCGACCCCCAAAGGGGTCACGACCCACAGGTTGAGAACCGCTGCTCTAGATTAATTAAATAGTTAAATGCAAACAAAACCATTTTTTAATTTTTTTTAATCCTCACCGAGGATATATTCATTGATGAGAGATAGAGACAAAGAGAGAGAAAGAGAGAGAGAAAGAGAGAGAGAGAGAGAGAGAGAGAAATGTGAGAGAGAAATATCAATCAATTGCCTCTTGTACACACCCCAATCGGAAATCAAACCCACAACCCTTTTGCTATACAGGACAACACTCCACCCACGAAAAAGAAAGTATTTGTCACATCTTAGGAAGGGAAGGGATCTTCTAAACACAAAAACCATTAGAGAATCCAAACGAAGAAAAAGACTGTATAACATAAAAATGTAAAACTTACATAAATCAAAAACACAAATAAAATTCAAAAGCAAAATAACAACTAGAAAAACATATCTATAAAAATCAGAAAAAAGCTGTGCTTGACACATAAAGAGACCACATAATTTAATAAAGAAAAAAGGAGGAGCAAGGGACTATGAAACATATGAAAGCATACACATTAGACCTTTTTAGATATACAGTATATTATAAATTAAAATGTCCTACTTCACTAAAAATTTCTAGAAAATGACAGAGCTAAGATTGGAATGCAGATCTTTTTGGCTTCAAAGTAATATACCACGTTGCTTATGATAACTCATTACTTTTTTTAAAACCACATCAACTTTGAAGTTTGTACTTGATAAAAAGTTTCTCCTTCTACCACACATTTTGAAATGGCTAGAGAAACTAACTGCAAATAAATACAATGGAAACTATGGCTCCTTTTCCAAGTCATCAATGGAGGTTAAGTTCTTTTGGCATGTTCAAATAAAACCAAAATTCTCTTGCTAAATATTTAAATTAAATGTACTTATCAGAATCCTGGTCAGTATTAAAACTATTCCTTAAATAAGTAAAACAGAGAAGCCTTTCACAACAAACAGAAAAAGGGAGGTGAATAAAATCTGGTTTTCTGATTTATTAAGGACTCACGTGATTTATTTAAAGATGCAAATTATGAAGAAACTATGAAAAGGAAAACCTAAAAATACAGTGCAATACTAAATTAAAACATTAATTGTGATTAAGTCAGACATACTAACCATGGATCAGGGAGCCATTGAGCCACTGAATATAGTAGTTGTGAGGAAAGGAAAGTAGGATTTCATTGCTGATGATGGAGAATGGTAAGAGCAGCACAGCCCCAGCGGACACTGCGAGTGTGAACGTGCACAGAAACAACCTGGAAGAGAAGAGAGACATGTCACCAGCCATCAGGGAAGCAGGGAATGCGGCCGTCATTCAAAAAGAATAAAAATTCTGAAATTTTTATCTAAAAAAAATTATGGGAGAATTTCATGAAATCTATGCAACTGGAAGACAAATGACACATGCGTGATCCTAAGAGTTAAGCTCGATCATATCTAGAACGCCTCACTCTGCAGAGATTGGTAGATCTAACAAGGAGGCCCCAGAGGACACATGTGCCAAAGGCAGAGGGCCTCACACACTCAGAGAATGAACTGTAAGCTCTCTCTTCCTTTAAATGTGAGTGTTCATTTCACATTGCATTTAATTAATAGCTTTGGCAATCTATGCTAAAAACAAAGCAACAACAATTTTAGGTGAAAAAATACATGAACACAGTATGAAAAACTCATATTTCAGGGGAAAGCTTACAAAGCCACTAGTCTGCTACCACTTAAAATGAGTAAAGTGAAAATATAATAAACAGTAGAGATCATTAAACAGTATTTAAAACACTATTTTATGATTTTTAAAAATAAGATCTCTATTATGTACTAATTTAGAAAGGTGTCTAAACAAGTCAGGAACACAAATTGAAGAAAAGACAGATAATGGAAAGCATGACCCTCCCCGCAAAAAAGCACATATATTATACACACAGAAAAATAGAGGTAGAAACACTAGCACAGCACATATTGAAGCCCAGGAGCGGGGGATGAAGGGGGGTGTTTCAAGGGGCTCTCACTCTCAGTTCCACATCTGCAACATTTAAATTTTTATAGCTATTTTTTAAGATTATTTTAAATAGCAAACAAAACAGGAGTCTCACCAACATTAGAGAGGGACACTTGATTTAATAGTCATCCTATTAAAGAAAACACAGGAAGAATGTGAAAACGCAAGGAAAACCATCACACTAAATGCTCCAAATCCACATCTGATGGAGTAACTTTGCAGCAATGCCACCTTGTGGTGGCCCACAGAAGTGGTTGAGCCAGCAAGTCAAAGTTCGATTGCCAGTCAGGACACAGGCCCAGGTTGCGGGCTCAATCCCCAGAGTCAGGTGATCAGTGATTCTCTCTCATCATTAATGTTTCTCTCTCTCTCTCTCCCTTCCTTCCTCTGAAATCAATTTTTTAAATATTAAAAAAAAAGAAAAAGCTGATGGAGAGAAGGTAGGTGCTGGTGCAGGGTCCCTAAGATGAGGCCCTGCCATGTGACCAGAGTGGTGGCTGCTTATGGAACTGCAAGAAAGTATCCTTGGAAGTGATGGATGGTTTCAGAAATGCCCCTTCTGCACGGAAGGACTCTGTGGACAGAACCACTGTGTGGGGTGAGAGGGGTCACAAACCACTTCTGGTTTTTAGCCTGAGGATGTGGACAGTTACACTGATCAACCTTGACAGAAGAGGCTGCAGCGGAGAAACAAGGAGTTCTGTTTGGACACTTGGCGGGCGCCATGTCCATAAAATGTCCACAATCTCTCAACTTCTCGCGGCAGGCCCTCTGATGGCCTTGACTCTCTGCCTGCCCCATATTGGTCACATGCTCTCATCACTGGTCAAGGTGGTGTCTGCCAGGACTCTCCAATCTAAAGTTACTCCTCCCTTTCATCGTAAGCACTGTGTGGGAAGCTAAGGAAACCAAGAGCATGTCCTGTTCCTGATCAAACAATGTATCCCTTTGGTGACAGCCATGGGTACTCAGGCTCCTTTTTCATCTGTGCAGGATCCATTACACCCATTATGTGATGAGCAGACTCTCCCTCGTTTGAAGAGAAAGCCCTTGAAGGCCTTAGTCTTTCTGACATGCGCCCTCATCCTTTGGCACATCCCTGCACCCCCCAGGACAAGGTACATCGAAGCCCTACAGCCAGTGCTTCCCAGGGCCCCTGTTCCTGTCCTGAAAGCTGTACTTAGAGGCACTCGCTGCTCTTGGGTGCTGCGCTCCCAGGCTCAGTGGCAGGCCAACCTGGGGTGTACTGGCACTGTGCGTAGATGCAGGCACCCACATGCACATCTGCAGTGACCCAGTAACTGTCTGTACTGAAAATCATGAGTCTACAGTAATACCACCAACTCCACTACCATAACTCAATGTTCCCTTTCGTTGTCCCCCTCTCCCCAACTGGGACTGTTCCTGTCATCACTAATGGACTGGCCCCACATCTGCAATCAGTCTCCCATCACACTGACACCCATCCTATGCAGAGGTGCCTGCTGTTCAGGTGACCCCTCCATTTTGGACCTTCCTGTCCTATGCCCTCCCCACCTGAGCTGTCACACCCATGCCAGGCCATCCCTCGAGGGCTCTGCCATCCTGCACAGACACCCTCCCTACATGCCAGGATACCCTTCTGCAGGGACTTTTCCTTCCTGCTCTCAAATCCTAAGCCCACTCTGGCCACCCTCCATGGTGACACGTGCAAGGCTCTCTCTTCACAGACTGTTTTTGTTCGCCAGTTAGGCATGTATTTTATATCGACCACTTCTATTCAAATCCAGTAACAAGCAGAGAGTCACTGTCAGCAAGTATAATTCTGGTTGGGGATGGCAGAGGGAGTTAATCTGGGGGCACAAAGAGACAGAAGGAGGGCAGAATGAAGGCCCTGATGAGCAAACGAGAACGTGAAGATAGGCTCTAGAGCAAGGTGGGAGGCACAGGAGGGGTTCTGTGCTGGCAGCGCTGGAGTCACTCTGGAGCCCTCTCTGTGTAGGCATCTGGCAGGCACCGCACTGCAGAACTCTCAGAACACTGACCACATCCACGCTCAGGCTCAGCCTTTCCTATTTCACTCTCTTCAGTACCCCACAATTCCCTTCAGTGAGAGAAAGGCAGGCCAGGAAGAGGGTCAGGGCGCAGGCGATGACCCTGAAATCATGGCCACTGTGCAGAAGCCCGACCATGGCTTGTGCAAATGCTGTTTACCCGCACAGCAGTACTATAGAGCAGGCACAGGCCCAGCTCATGTGCCAAACTCAAGTCTCAGCTTCTCCATCTTGCCTGGACTCAACTAATCTGGGTTCAAAATTTGAACCCAGGTCGAGTTCTCACTCATCCCATCATAGAAGGAAGAAAAGGCAGTGAAGGACAGAAAGAACAATGGGTGAGGGGACAAGGGGGTAGACTGGGTACCTCCCCCTCCACATTGCCTCCTGACTCTGCGGTGGGTGCACACCCATCTCCCTCAGGAAGGTGTCTATGTCATCACATGACGCTCGGACACGCAGCGCCGCCTGGCTAAATCAGGTCGAGGAATGGGGCCCCTCCAAACCCTCACCACCAGGAAACAGCATATTTTCCTAAAATATCCTGCAAGGGGAATAGCCAAAGTGACTGGCACTAATCAATTTATAAATTATTAATCTACAAATACATTTCAGTAATTGACCACCAAAGTGGAACAGAGACCACACAGAGGAGAGAGGTGCAATCTCAGTACTTCAACCTGGAGGGTTTCTCTGGACACAGTTCCTGTCCGCCTAGCAGCCAGTGTGGGACCCACTGTGGCTTTCTGAAGTGAGTGTGTTATTGTACTTTTACAAGAGCAGAAACTGGGACAGAGAATGTTCCCAAATGTCACGGTGCTGGGACTAAAACGTAAGATCCCTAATCCTGCACATTTAAAGCAACACATTTTGGGCCTAAGTTTTAGAGCCATACAGAGAATGCCCAGTATGGAGTTACAGTTACTTTCCCTGGGTGTTTAAGTAATTTAAATCCAAATCCAGTACAGCAGGATCTGTCCACACTCATTTTTCAGTAATAAATCCAATCACTTGTTAGTTGAAAGCATTGTCTCATTGAGGTGAATTCAAATAAAATCAGCCACTTTGATGTGAACAAGTCAGTAGATTTAGAGCATTCCCCATGTTGTGCAAGCAAAACATTCTCACCACCCCAAAGTAAAACCTCAAACCTATCAAGCAGTTGCTCTCCAGGCCCTAGTAACCACCAATCTGCTTTTGCTGAATTTACCTATTCTGGACGTTTCTTATCATGAAATCAACACTGGTGACCTTTGGTGAGTGGCTCATCTCATTCAGCATCATGTTTTAAGGATTCATGCATATGGTAGCAGGTATCTACATTTCTCTTCATGGACAAGTGATGCGCCTGTGTAGGGGATGTGTGTGCATGCGTGTGCATGTGCGTGCGCATGTTTGTGAGAAAGAGAGAGGGAAGGGGAGGGAGAGAGAGAGAGAGAGTGAGAAAGAGAGAACATGCCATCTGTCTCCCTTCCCTCTCCTCCCCAGCACCTCAGCAGAAGCTGAGTAATCTGACACTAACCATGAAGGGACAACAGACAAACCACATGACCAGCCTGAAATGTGCAAATGTGTTTACAAGGTCAGGGAGTCAAAGGAAATATTGAAGTCGAGTTTCATCTGCGGGCAACGACAGGGCCACAGCTGTTCCCTGCAGTATGAGGTTCTGAATCAGGAACAACACGGGGACGACAGCAAACTGGAACACAGCAAGCTGGGACTGTCAATGCCAACTTCGTGATGCTGGAGGCTGTACGGTGGACAGGCAGGAGAATTCCCTATTTACAGGAATTAGATACGAAAGTATCCTGCAGAAATGGAGCATCCAGTCAGCAACTTCTCCAAGGGCTCATGGAACAGAAGTCTTTGTATTATATTTCTACCTTTCCTATAAATTTGGGACTACTTCAAAACGTTTTTAAAGTATCAATGAAAACAATCGAAAAATAGATGTCTCCTATGTAGAAGGCAAAGTTGTGGAATGTCCTTCGTTGAGCAAACCTGATAGAAAAGAATTCACTGCTTTCCACTTACAGTAGTTTGATTCCTCAGAAAAATTAAAGGTATTTTATCCTGTGTCACCAGCATCCATAAAGCAGAAGAACTCTGGGCCCTGAAAGGACTACCCCCTTGCTCACAGGAGGTCTATAACCAGACAGATGGTGCTCCCTCTTCCAAACCTGTCCAGGCTGCTCAGCAGACCATTCAGAAGCCAGGAGCTTGCTTTCTTAATGGCCCAACAACTTTCCCAGCCTGCAGTCCATTTCCAGGCTAACTCTCCCGAAGTTAAAATCTATTGGCTTGCCCAAGCTGGCTTGCTCAATGGTTGGAGTGTCGGCCTAAGAACTGAAAGGTCCCCAGCTTCGATCCCAGTCAAGGGCTCTTGGGTTACAGGGTTGATCCCAGTTGGGACACATGCAGGAGGCAACCAATCAATGTGTCTCTGTCTCCCTCCCTCCCTCCAACTAAAAATCAATGGAAAAATATATATATCCTTGGGTGAGGATTAACAAAAAAGAAAAAAATCTATCAGCTCCTTAAATAAGCTAATTTAACAGGAGATAATCAATCCTTCATTATTCATGTATATTTGCCTATGTGTTTTCTGAGGATAGGATTAATATTGATGAAGGTGTTGTAATACTTTAGGTAAATTTTTTCCATATTTCTGCCCAAAAGGTAGAATTCAATTTTGAGAATTTATTACTCCAGAATTTAAAAAAAAAAAACAGTTAAACTTTCAAATACATACGAAATCCTGTTGACTATGGCATCTTCATCTTCTTGTTCATCTGCAAAAATGTTTAAGATATTAACATTATTTTCTCTTCCAACAAACATATAAACTTAAAGCAGCAATTATTGATGGAAACATTTTTAAACAGCACTGTGTTTATTTCAACACAGATTCACATTTAAATTTTATTAAATGAGATAGGAGAGAATATGGTTAAAGTATAGTATTTTGATTAATCAAAATCCTATTAACAAAATGGCCACATGTAATTAAAATATCCCAAACATTTAGTGCTCAAGAAAATGAAGCTTGTAAGCCCTTAAGACCACTATCGCACCTACTGTTATAACATGTAAGTGAAGTTGCTAATGAATGAGATTTTCTGGTTAATAGCCAAAAAAAAAAAAAAAAAGTTTGCTATAAAATTAAAATTCAGAATCTAAGAACTCATATACTTTCCTAGAATTTGAGTTTGTCATTGGCAGTGGGCCACCCCAACCCACCTGAGGTCCCATGCACCACACTTCATCATGGCTGTCCAAGGTACATACAACTATGTGTCCACTTGGCTGGTGCTCACTCAGCCCCCACCATGGCTGCCAGCCATCTCCTCTGTCCTCCCATGTAAACTTACCAAAGAAACTTTGACCCAATTACAAGGATACTGCACAACACCCAGCCCCTCTGCCCCCAATGCACAACTGGGCTTGTCCTCAAAGGCTCTCTCTGTAGGCCTCTGCAATTCTGAGTAACCACCTGCTTCCCTGCCAATGGCCCACTTGGCCATTCTCATAGTTCAATCTCCATTCTTAATTACAGGCTGCTCTAAATAGCTTTACAACCAAAGGGACCACAAAATAATGTAGCCACAACTAACTTTTATACTCTGGTGCCCACTCAAATCAACCATCAAAACTTAAAGAATGCTTTTTTTCAATTATACTCAACACTATGCCAACTAGGTCCAGAGTCCTTATCACCTCCTCCCCATGATTACTCAAAAAAAAAAAAAAGCATCTATAAATCTCCCACTTTCCTGCTTATCATCTCCTAATTTCCTCTAAAACACTGCTTTATAGTCATTCATTAATATCGCCTGCCTCCTTCCGACGCACACATCCTCTCTTTCTCCCTTGCTCTACTTCTGTGTCCATAATCTATGAAATCTGATGTCAAAATATCTTTTAAACTAGCTAAGATACTGTCTTGGATCCCTGAGATATTATGGAATCCCAGGAGCATGTCAGTGCTGTCACAGAGCCAAGTTCTAAAGTAACATTCCAGAGCAAAGAGTAGTTCCTGACTGCTTTCAAATGTCTGAAAAACAAGTGTGATGGAGATTCATACAGCACTAGTATCAGCACAACATCACATGCAGAAAACCCTATCACTTCTAGAAAACAGCTGAGATTTAACAGAAGGCAGGGAGTTAACTGTTTAGGTGCTTATAAAACCCTGGCACAAAAATCTGTGAATTATTAAACAGCAAAAAGTTCTTTTAAAAAAGAATAAAGATATAGTGGTCTCTCTGGCAAGACAGTATATATAGCGTGTCCCAAAGACATGTAAACACACTGTAAAAGCTGATGGCTCAACTGATGCTTCTTTCTTTTCAGTCAGACTAAGCTTTGAACAAATAAAAATCATACTAAATGCTTCTAGAAGTTTAAAAATGCAGTTGAGCCAAAACTGGTTTGGCTCAGTGGATAGAGCATCAGCCTGCGGACTGAAGAGTCCCAGGTTCAATTCTGGTCAAGGGCATGTACCTTGGTTTCGGGCACATCCCCAATAGGGGGCGTGCAGGAGGCAGTTGGTCTGTTTCTCTCTCATTGATGTTTCTGATTCTCTATCCCTCTCCCTTCCTCTCTGTAAAAAATCAATAAAATATTTAAAAATGCCTTTATAATTATTCAAAGTGTGTATTTTTAAAAATGTGTACATGCTTTAGCAGCTGATAACTCAATTTCCACTCTTTTTCAGTTTTAACTGATTTGAAATAATATATGAAGCCAGATTAAGCTTTGAACAAAGAAAATTTATCCACTAGACTTTTTGTGGGGATACATAAGAGAAAATTTACAGTACAAAACTGGCCAAAGGTGACAAATTGAGGGCGCACCAATTCCAAATGAAATGATTCTCAATGTTTGCGATTCCATTGCTTCTTCACGTTATCAGCAGAACCTAGACCAAAACGGTCATCAATTTGGAAACAGGTATTGATTGACAAAAAAAAAAAAGAAAAATAGAAAAATTATTCATTTCTATAGATGTTTTTAAATTTTGAAAATGAACTCTATGTTAATAAACATTGATTTTATAATCATTCAAAGTATGTATACGTTTTTGGGGACACCCTATATATGAAGTACTAAAAGGATATGGTGTTAGGGAGACTCTACATTCTGTATCACTTTATTTTTTTTTAATATATTTTATTGATTTTTCACAGAGAGGAAGGGAGAGGGGTAGAAAGTCAGAAACATCTATCAGCTGCCTCCTGCACACCCCACATTGGAGATGTGCCCGCAACCAAGATACATGCCCTTGACTGGAATCGAACCTGGGACCTTTCAGTCTGCAGGCCAATGCTCCATCAATGAGCCAAAGCAGTTTTGGCTACATTCTGTGTCTCTTTAGAGTCCGGGCGGGGGTGGGGGGGGTGGGGGGGGAGCTTGTAGGGGAGGGGGGTTATTCAGTGTGGCCCTGCCAGGGCATTAGGAGTGAATTAATTAAATGTAATTAAATGTTTGACCCAATATAGCCAGCTAATTTTTAAGTTAATAATTTTGTATGGCCCACAAATGATCCAAAAGGCCCTTGGCAGAAAGAAGGTTCCCCATCCCTGCTTTAGAGAAAAAAATGTATTCTGGTTGTCAGAGCAACGATGGGATGGGGCTGGGTGTGTTCAAATTCAGAGCCAGTCACAAGGAACCAAATATCCTCACAAACTCGAGAATTCCCGGTGTACTGAAGGGCCCACATTATTCTTAGTTGGGCCCTAAGAATGTTACAAACAAGGGCTAAGTTCTAAGAAGATGACCCTACAGTAGTCAGGTTCCCTGGAGGTTATTTTTAGTGCTCTTAGTACCAGGCAACTGCTTACTTCAGTCACAGGCATGGTGAATACAGTGCCACACGGATGGTCACTGTGGAGCCCTTGTATCAGTCCTAGGCCACCGAGCATGAAAATCAAAGTTTCCATTATAGTGTTTTACTTGCCTGATTTCCTCTTGTATCTTGTGATGATGAAATAGGAGGCGATGTAGAGAATGGCAAAAAGAAGGAAACATATCTGAAACAGAACAAATTTAACACATTATTTACATTTTTGCATACCTTTTTTTAAATAATAGAAAATATAGCATGGTATTTATAGGAAAAAAAGGATTTATTGCAAAGTGAACATCTTAACTATGTTGCTAATATTAAGATTGGCTGGCCGAAACCGGTTTGGTTCAGTGGATAGAGCGTTGACCTGGGGACTAAAAGGTCCCAGGTTCGATTCCAGTAGGGGGCGAGCAGGAGGCGGCTGATCAATGTTTCTCTCTCATCGATATTTCTAACTCTCTATCCTTCTCCCTTCCTATCTGTAAAAAATCAATAAAATATATTTTTTAAAAAGATTGGATGAAATATTAATTTATATGAACTAGTTTTAATACCATTTTCAGTAGAGATTTTTCTTTTCATAACTTGGCCAAATTGTTTTCAAAATCATCTGGATATATAAAAACCAGGACATTACTGACAACTCTGAAAAATAAAGTCAGGAAGAGGCTACCAGCCCCACCACATGTTAAAACATACAGGAAGCTCCTGTCACATGGAAAAAGTATACCAGATATCAATAAAAGAGTCTTTTGTGTGAAGATCATATAACATGTTACACACAGAGGCATCACTAATTAATGTGACAATAATTAAATAAACATACCACATATCAAAATAAACAGCAGTTGAACAGACTTTAACATTAAATTCCACTTCATTTCTATCAGACCTGGGGCATGAAAGGCCACAAGGGCGGGTCCAGAAACAGGTCTCGTTACAGTCAAAGACAGGTGTGCTGGAAAGAAGGCTCATCAGTGCAGGGACTTCAGTGAAAGACCTGGAAGACTCTCAAATCAAAGCCTTCAGGTGATAATGAAGTCTAGGGAACACCCATAGGTGCATTTCTGAGAGATGGTTGGTAGTGTGTGATTGAGAATGACCTTGGACCTGCATGATGGACATACACTGTATAGCAAGCATGTCAAACTCGTGGTCGGCGGTCCGCATGCCTCATTTAATAACCTCAGTTTAATAACCTAGGGCAGTGGTCGGCAAACTCATTTGTAAACAGAGCCAAATATCAACAGTACAACGATTGAAATTTTTGAAAGTCAAATTTTTTTAATTTAAACTTCTTCTAATGCCATTTCTTCAAAATAGACTCACTCAAGCCGTGGTATTTTGTGGAAGAGCCACACTCAAGGGGCCAAATAGCCGCATGTGGCTCTCGAGCTGCAGTTTGCCAACCTTGGGGTTAGAGCAATAACAAGAGTGAGTGAAATGACTGGCCATGAACCCTAAGTCCATCGGAGACAAGAGAAACCAGGATGGGTGATGGATGGGAGCAGAGGTTGCTGTGGAGAAACAGCTGCAATGAAAGAACTTGACCAACAGAGCTGGAAGAGCAGATGGTTGTGCTTAAGGAATGTTTGGGATTTTTTGTTGTTGTTAGTTTCAGGAATTCTGGGGAGTCAGTGCAGAAATGGTAGATGAGAAGGCATGAAAATTAAACACCAAAAGGAAATCAAGGCACTAAATTGCATGGCACAGAATGAAGACTAATAATGGGAAGCAAGTCATTAAAGAGCAGAAGTAAGATTAGGAATTACAAACGTAAACATATTCCTCACTCAGAAATAAAAATACAATTGGAACAGAGGTCACAGGCCTGGCTGGACTGTTTTCCCAGTTCCCCTAAACAAGTGTCTTCAGCAGAGAAACAGATCCAAAAGATGCGTGAAATGCAAGCCCAAAGACACCTCCTGTTCTCCTATAGCAGGTGGGACAAAAGGAAATACCTCACCACAGACAGGAGGAAATTGTGACAAGGAGAAGAGGGCCCTCATGGTTCTGGAGGAGACTCACGGAAGGAAGAGCGAGGCGATGGGAGCTCGCCAACAGAAACCATACCGTGAGCATGTCCTCTGTGCCAGTTGACCCACAGGACAGTCCTGATGCTGATCACAAATGGCTAGGCATTTCCAAGCTGAGTTACCCCATCACAAGTAACCTAATAATACATTTAAAATATGCTGTCGCCCTGCCGGGTGGCTTAGTTAATTGAAGCATATCCCATGCACCAAAAGGTTGCAGATTTGATTCCCAGTCAGGGCACATACAGGAGGCAACCAATCAATTTTTCTCTTCTTTCCTCTCTCTGAAATTAATAAACATATCAACATATCTTGGATGAAGATTTTTAAAAAATCATTAAAAGCTAATATCCTAAATTCTAGGTGTAAGACTTTAACCTAAATTCAAACTAGTGCATTATAATCAAGCTGTACTTTCTGGCTTTTTATCTAAGGACTTTAGAGTGACTGAAACATAAAAGAATGGTGGGTACCAGTGGGCTCAAGGACTGCAAACACCAACACATTTCTAACAAAATCATCAATTGCCTTGCAAGCAAGATGGTGGAGTGGGTGAGGGGGCAGTGCCAGGCCACCTCACGGCTGCAGGGTTGCGAGCCCAGGGGTGCAAGCTATGGCACCATCCCTGCAGGTCACTCCAAGGGATCCCTTGTGTGCACAAATTCATGCACTGGTCCTATAGTATTGTAATAACTATGGATGATGCCAGGTGGGTACTAGACTTATCTTTGAGTGAGTACTTCTTAAGGTATAGAAATGTCTAACTACTATGTTATACACCTAAACTAATAAAATACTGTACGTCACCTATAATTTTAAAACTAAATTTTAAAAAAAATTAAATTACCCTAAGAACCAAGAAAATAAATATAAAAGGAAAAAAATCTACAATATATTGTAAAAGGCAGGAAAACACAAAAATAATAGTAATTAGACATGGAACACATTAAAAATCATTGTAAAAGAGACAAACTATTAAAAGGCAGATGCTAACAAAGGAGAAAGTTAAGCTATAAATTTCTTTCTTCTCTCAGACAAAGCTGAATTTGAGGCACAAGGTATGAAGTAAGAAAGTCAGGCACTTTATGAATAATGGGCATAAGCCATGATGAGAAAAGAATCTACATGCACTAAAAAACAGTACCAAAAGACATTTTTAAAAATTAATTATGCAAGGAAAAATTAAAACAATACTTTAGTTAGAAAACTACTTCACCATGAAAGAAAAAGTCAAATCAAATGCATAATAATAAATATACATTTTTAAGTCATAAGATTCTAGTAAGTAAGTGTGTTTCTCATACTCAATGCTCCATGCCCCTATGTATCCCATACACTGCCACAATGCTACTCCAACCCTTCACTAATTTGCTTTCTGTTTCTATGGATTTGAACTAATATCTTCCAAATATTTCATATAAATGAATCATACCATATGTGTTTTTTTGTGTCTAGCTTCTTTTGTTTATACTGTAAGATATTACATGTTGTAGCATATATCAGTATTTCACTGCTGCAGAGCTTTAGGAGAAAAATAAACCCGTGTTTTAGAACATATAAATATTGTGTTGCTGGTGGCTGAAAGCTTTCCTTTCAGATATATTTGCCTATCTCCTCAAGTATCCTATATCAGTGGTTGGCAAACTGCAGCTCTCGAGCCAAGGTTTGCTGCTCTGTTGATAATGAGTTTGCCGACCACTGTCCTACATAATAAAGAGCTAATATGCTAATGGCCATGAAGCCCTCATACCGCAATGACCAATCAGCAGGAGGCTGCATGTACAGTGGGGCAGAGCTACTGCATTGCTCTGGAGACAAGGCAGAAGCAGGAAGGCATCTGGAGGCGGGACCATCCTGTGCTGGGGAGGATGGGGGTGAGAGCCCACAGCACACCCCTCACCAGTCCTTCGCCACCCACCACTCATACTCAGAGCACCCCGCCACCCACCTTCCAGGGGAAGGAGCACAGCGCAGGAGGCAGGAGGCTTCCACACTCTCCTCCATCACCATGATGGGGCAGAGCCACAGCATTGCTCTGGAGATATGGCAGAAGCGGGGAGACACCCAAAGGAGGTGGGACCAGCCTGAGGTAACTCTCTGGACCAAAGGCGAAGCTTGAAGCAGCCAGACAAGGACAGAGGGGTCAGGGTGGGGCCAGGCACACTCAAGCTCTGGGTGGAGAGGTTAGAGTGTCAAGGCACAGTGGCAGCGGGTGGGCAGGGCACATGGTGGTGGGCAGGGCTGTGCGATTGTGTGTGCCAGGTCACTAATGTATAAATAAAAAGATCCTGTCAATATAACGGATTACATTAAGCCATTTTCTAATGTTAAGCCAGCCTTGGAACACATCTTCCAGGTCATGGTGCGTAATTCCTTTTGTATATTGTTGGATTTAGCTTGCTAGTATTTTCTTACAGAATTGTGCATGTATATTCAATATCTTTATGAGAGATAGCAGTCTGTAGTTTTCCTTTGTTCAATGTCTTCATCTGGTTTTAGTACCAGCTTTACTAGCAACAACTTCCCTTAATGTTTGTTTGTCTGAGAAAGTTTTTATTTCTCCTTTTCATTTAAACTAAAGGCCCAATGCACAAAATTCATGTAAGAGTAAGCCTTCCTCCACCCGGCTGCCAGCACCAGCTTCCCTCTGGCACCCGGGAACCGAGCTTCCCTCAGGCCACCGGCAGGTACCGGGACCCAGGCTTCCCTCTGGCTACCAGCAGGTACCTGGGACCTGGGACCTGGGCTTTCCTCACAGCCCCAGCTGATGCCCGGTCAATTAGCATATTACATTTTTATTATACGTGCAAGAATGGGCCTTCCTTCCCCTGGTTGCCAGCACCACATTCGCTCTGGCCAGAGCCACCTTTTCACTCCAGCCCAGAGCCACCTTTCCATCTTCCCACGCTGCACAAAGGCATGGATGGGGTGGTGCACAACACCTGTGTTGTCACTATGGCAACAACACAAGTGTCCCGCCCCACCCCTGGCCACTTGGCATCTGTGTATGCAAATTAACCCTCCATCTTTGTTGGGTTAATTTGCATACTCGCTCCTGATTGGCTTTTGGGCATCACAAAGGTATGTTCAATTAGCATATTATTCTTTTATTAGTGTGGATGATTAATTCTGCTAGATACAAAATTCTAGGTTGGTTGATTTATGTGGATTTTTTTCCCCTATTAACATTTTGAATATTTTACTCTTCTTGCTTGCATGATTTCTGAAGAGAAAGATTACTTATTCTTGGTCCTCTATTCTGTAAGATACTTTTGTTTCTCTGCTTCTCTGCTTTCTTTCCTCTGTCCTCTTTGTCTCTAATTTTCTGCAGTCCGAAGATGTAATACCTAGATATAGATTTTTTGGTATTTGTCCTGGCTGGTGGTCTCTGAGCTTGCCAGATCTGTGGTTTGATATCTGTATTAATTTTAGGAAAATTCTTAGGTACTGTTGCTTCAAATATCTCTCCTTTCTGTGTGCTTCTCTTTCTGGCATTCCCAACACATGTAGGTTATACCTTTTGTAATTATCCTATAGTTCTTGGCTATTCATTCCTTTTTTAATCTTTCTTTTTTCTTTCTGCTTTTCAGTTTGGACAGTTTGTATTGACATATCTTCTAGCTCACTCTTTCTTTGGTCCTTATCAACTGATAAGCCCATCAAAGATATTCTGCATTTATATTACAGTTTGACTTCTACGATTCTTTTCAAGTTTCCATTTCAAATGCAGTAATCATTAGGGAAATGCAAATAAAATCTTTCATGCATTTTTTCCATTAGAGCCCTAAGCATATTAATTATTTATTTTAAATTCTGCCTTTATAATTCCCAAATCTCTGTCATACTTGAATCTGATTCTGATGCTTGCTTTGTCTCTTGAGGCTGTGTTTTGCTTTTTAGTATATCTTGTACTGGTTTTGTTAAAAGTCGGGCATTAGGTACAGGGTAAAAAGAAATGAGGTAAGCACACCTTCAGTGTGAGGCTCTATGTATCTAGCTGTGAGTTAGGCTGTGTTTACTATAAGATATTACTGGGGGCATCAGAGGCTAGAATTTCCTCTATTGTTCTGGTTTCTGTTTCTCCATTGCCTTTGATTTTTCTCTAGAGACTCCTTCTTAAATAGAGTCTGACTCTAGTCCTTTATTATCATATAGAAACCTGATTGATGTGATAGTTAAGTGGTGGTGTAATAAAGCTCCCAGCTACCACAACATGAGATCTCAATTCAAATGACACAATACCTAATTAAAAATAAATCAAAAAACAAATAGACCAATGGAACAGCACAGAGTCCAAACTTAAGCCCCACAAATAGTTACCTAAATTGTGACAAAGGTCATAATGGTGCTTAAACAATTGGACATTCATGTGAACAAACACGTATAACTCCTACTTCACAGCACACATAAGAAATAATCTGCAGGTGAACTCAGATCTCAATGGGAAGAGCAAATCAATTAAGCACTTAGGGAAAAGTACTGTATAAGAGACAGCTTCATAACCTTGGATTATGCAAAGATTTCTTAGATGGGACACAAAACTAAAAAGCACTGACAAGAATTTCTGCTCATCAGAAGATATCAACATAATGGGGGGAGGGGTTAGTTGCTAAATATATTTCTCTGACCAAAGTATATCTCGAATAAAAACTCTTGTAAATCAAAATTAAAAAGATAAACTAATGGGAAAAAGCCTTGAAGACACTTACAAAAGATTTCCAAATGACCAGTAAATTTTTGAAAAGGTTCTCAAATGCATTTATCATCAGGGAAATGCAAGGAAAATCTTTTGTGCAAATAAATACTATGACACATAGGAGTAGCTAATATTTAAAAGGGGCAGAAGCCCTAGCTAGTGTGGCTTAGTTGGCAGATTACTGCCCATGAACCAAGAGGTTTCCAAGAATCAGTCAAGACACATGTCCAGGTTCCTGGCTTAATCAGTAGTAGGAGCCTGCAGGAGGCAGCCAATAGATGCTTCTCTCTCCCTCTCCCTTCCTCTAATATTAAAATCAATAAAGATATAATAAATAAACAAATATAAATGGCAGAAAATATTAAGTGTTATAAAAATGGGAAGCAAGTACACCTCTTATAGATGCTGCTGGGGGTGTAAATTTGCTAACTGTTGAAAAGCACCTAGTAAGTGCACAGCCTATAAAACCTAGTGGTCTCATTCTTAGGTATCTACCTGACAGAAATGCACAGTCATGTTCACCAAAAGATATGTCCAAGAATATTCTGAGCCAAAATCTGGGAAATACTGGAGTGCGCACCAACATCAAAACAAACATGAACTGTGCTACTATCACACAGCTACAGCTGAATGAATTACAGCCACATACATATGGAGAAATTTCACAGACATTGTTCAATGAAAGAAACTAGACACAAAAAGTGCATACACAGAGGTTCCTTTTATATCAAAGCTAAGCAAAGCTAACCTATTAAGCCAGGAGAGGAGTCATTGTGTAGGAACTAGAGTGACTGGAAAGGGGATGCCGTCGCAGCCTTTCTCAATCACATGTGAAATGCTTCAAGCCGTTCATGTATGATCGTGCACTCCTCCGTGCCCTTTTAGCTTCAATTTAAACATTGAACCAAATGTTCTGTGTCAAATTCCACCAGTTCAGACTTTGCATCTCCTCTTTATTCCAGAGCATGACTTGGCAAAGTGATTCTCAATTTCAAGATCAATAACTACACATATGAGGCTACTGTAAGTAAGCTACAAGGTTTCACCTCAAACCAAGTGTGACAATCTGAGAGAAGTTAGAAAGAAGGGCCAATGCCAATGCTTGAAGTTGATGTGTTTTCGCCGTTTTGCACACACAAATAGCACGATACTGTTCTGTGCACCCTGAAAAGGCAGGGCATCAGAGCAGACTCACGAGGCCACGCCGGTTCCGGGCCGCGGGCAGCAGCGCAGACCGAACCGAGACGAGAAAGGGTGACCTCCCTAGGAGCTGCCTCCCCTCCAATCGCCGTTCTTCCCCCCCCCTCCCCCCCACAGCAGGTTTCGGCCTGAATCCAAGCGGCCGAGGTCGCCGCTGAAGGGGCGCAGGGGGCGCAGGGGCGCGAGGGGGCGTGGCGGCGCGGGATCAGAAGGTCCCTCAGCACTTCCCGTGAAGGCAGGGGACTCGAGGCGACTGCGCGCAGAAAGGGCGGGGCCGGGCGAGCAGCGGCGCAGGTGGCCTAGGGGAGGCAGCCGCGGGGGCGCAGGAAGGGGCGCAGGGTGGGGGGGTCACAGGACGGGCAGTCGCCCCGCCGCTCACCGTGGACTCCCGCACTTGACTGTGGAAATGCTGCTCCCGCGCCGACACCTCGTCCTGTCCTTCCATCCTCCGTCATGCCCGCGTTCGCGCGCGCCGCCGCAACATCGCACGCCGGCCCGAGGGGCTGGGCGGCAGCCGCGCTGACCGGAGACCACAGCGGCGACAGCGGCTGCGCAGGGACCGCGACCACTACCACCGCGCCGCTTCGTCGCCGTCTCAGGAGCCGCCGCTCGGGTGAGGGCGGGCACGATGCGACCCGGGGCGGGGGCGGGGCCGGGGCCAGACTACGTTAGATAAAGGCGCCGTGCGTCAGAGAAGCGCGCCGGGCGTCTGCGGACTTAAGACAGAAGGGGCGGGGGACGGGGCGGGGTCTGTTGCGGGGGAGGAGGGCCGCGAGGGCGGGACCTTGGGCAGGGCGCGGCTTGGGTCACGCCCCGAGGGGCAGAGGCAGAGCGAAGGGTGAGGGCGCGACTCCGGAAGGTTCGCGGAGCTGTGCACCCTCCTGTGAAGGTGAAGGATGCTGACGCACCGGCCGGCGATGTTGGCGCTCTGTGCCGCACAGGAGTTCATCATTTTAACTCAATGTCTGTTAGTGCCCAGAACCGAGCACCTGGCTCTCGGCACCCGGCACCCAGCTCAGTCTGCAAAGATTGGACAGTCAGGCAGGAGCTCTCCCACGAACACTGATTTCAGTCTGCCAAAGCCAGTAAAGGTCGGAAGTTGGTTGGTTCCAGACACGCTTTGGGAGGAAACCTGGCTCTCTGAGTCTGATTAGGAGCCTGGGCTTGCCCACCTGGAAAACAGCCAGAATGTGCGCCGCCAAGTAGCAGGACAGCCCTGAGCCTAGAGCGGTCTGCGCTGCTGCCCTCTGCAAACCCACGACATCGTTTATTAGGGGGACCGCCAAACATGCAAACACAGTAAGTCACCCAATTCTGCATGCAAGGTCTTTTATTGTTTTTTTTCCTATAAAATTGCATTTAAAGGATTATGTATGATTTTACTTTTGGATTTATTTGACTACTAGAGGCCTGATACATAAAATTCATGCAAAGGAACTTAGCCCTTGAAGCCACGGAGACTTACCTCGGACCTCACTGCCCCTGCTTCGTCCAGAAGGTCATCTGGAAGGACTTCCAGAAGATAGTTTGGCTGTCCGGTCTAATTAGCATATTATGCTTTTATTATTATGGCCTGGTGCACGGGGTGAGGGTGGGGGAGGCCTCAACCTAGCCTGCATCCTCTTCAATCTGGGACTCCTATGGGACCAGGTCTAACCCGGCAATTGGACAATCCTCTCACAATGCAGGACTGCTGGCTCCTAACCGCTCACCTGCCTGCCTGCCTGATCGCACCTAATCACTCAGCCTGCCACCCTGCCTGCCCCCAACTGCCCTCCCCTCCTGGCCTGATTACCTCTAACCACCTCTGCTTCAGCCTTGCCACCATAGCTTTGTCCAGAAGATCGTCCAGAAGGTCTCCTGGAAAGTATCTCAGTCTAATTAGCATATCGCCCTTTTATTAGTATAGATAAGGAGATCACTTACATTCCTGTGGCTGTGATTGGGTTTTATTGTTTGTTTGCTTTGGAGGAGAGGGTTGTTGGCATCTCTCATTTAGAATTATTTAAGAAGCAAGAAGCCCTAACTGGTTTGGCTCAGTTTGTCAGCCTGTGGACTGAAGGGTCCCAGGTTAAATTCCAGTGAAGGGCATGTACCTTGGTTTCGGGCACATCCCCAGTAGAGGGTGTGCAGGAGGCAGCTGTCGATGTTCCTCTCTGATCGATGTTTCTAACTCTCTATCCCTCTTTCCTCTCTGTAAAAAAAAATCAATAAAATATATTTTTTTAAAGCAAGAAAATCTACAAATTGCTTTCAAATGATTTTTTTATAAATCTTTATTGTTCAAAATATTACATATATTTCCTTTTTTTCCCCATTAACAGGTCGGAAGTTGATTGGTTCCGGACACACTTTGGGAGGAAACCTGGCTCTCTGAGTCATAGATAGTCACCCTGCCCCGCCGCCTCACCCCCCCTTAGGACCTTACCACCGATTGTCTGTGTCCAAGGGCCATGCATACATGCATAAAAGTCCTTGACTGGTTACCTCCTACCCACCTACCCTCCCCCACCTTCCCTCTGGGATTCCACACTCTGTTCCAAGATTCAAGTCTCTCTGTTCATCAGTTTATTTATTCACTCTGTTCATTAGTTTATTTTGTTACTTACTTTCCACATATGAGTAAGATCATGTGATACCTGTCTTTCTCTGACTGGCTTATTTCACTTAGCATGATATTCTCCAGGTCCCTCCATGCTATCTCAAAGATAAGAGACTTCTTTTTTACTGCTGCATAGTATTACATGGTGTAAATATACCACGGCTTTTTTTTTTAACATATTTTATTGATTTTTCACAGAGAGGAAGTGAGAGGGATAGAAAGTCAGAAACATCGATGAGAGAGAGACATCAATCAGCCGCCTCCTGCACACCCCACACTGGAGATGTGCCGGCAAGCAAGGTACATGCCCCTGACCGGACTCAAACCCAGGACCTTGCAGTCCGCAGACCAGTGCTCTATCCACTGAGCCAAACCGGTCTCGGCTACCATGGCTTTTTTATCCACTCGTCTATGATGGGCACTGAGGCTATTTCCAAATCTTAGCTATTGTCAATGGCGCTGCTATGAACATAAGATGCATACATTCCTTCTGATTCGTGCTTCAAGTTTCTTAAGATATATTCCTAGTAGTGAGATCACTGGATCAAATAAATGGGAGTTCCATATTTAATTTTTTGAGGAAACTCCATACTGTTTTCCGTAATGGTTGTACCAGTCCGCATTCCCACTAACAGTGCACAAGGGTTCCTTTTTCCCCTGCATCCTCACCAGCACTTGTCATTTGTTGATTTGTTAATGGTAGCCATTCTGAAAGGTGTGAGGTGATACCTCATTGTCATTTTAATTTGTATCTCTCTGATGATTAGTAACAGAGCATTTTGTCATATCTCTTGGCATCTATATGTCCTCTTTGGAGAAGTTTATTTACTAGGTGTACCAGTTAATAATGCAGTTCTTTTTTTCAATAGATGGAGTCACACATATGTTGATATATATGCTATTTTGTTGTATTGACAACAAGCTTCAAAACTTCATTGTCAAATTTGCTGAAGATATTAACTCTTAGATATTTTTACACTTAAAAATATTGAGTTTTATGCCAATAAAAGAGCATTTGTGGGAAGTTTTAATTCATTACTTTATTTTGAAGAAAAGTGCTACTGAATACTTCAGGGAGCTTATGGTGAACATCTTCATCTCAAGATACTTGTGAATGCTGGTTTAAATGCTTTAAAAGTGATGATTTTGATGTGAAAGACAAAGAACGTCCAGATCAACCAAAAAAGTTTGAAGACCAACTATTACAAGCATTATTGGATGAAGAGCGTGTCAAACTCAAAAACAACTTGCAGAAAGATTAAAAGTTACCCAGCAAACAATTTCTGAATATTTACAAGCAATGGGAAAGATTTTAAAGGAAGGAAAATGGGTGCCACATCAACTGAACGAAAGACAAATGGAAAACTGAAAAGGCAATCAGTAAAATGTTGGTTCAGTGGCATGAAAGAAAGTCTTTTTTGCATCAAATTATGACTGGCAATGAAAAGTGGATTTATTTTGAGAATCCCAGTTGCACAGAACCAGGTCAACTATCAACATCGACTGTAAGGCAAAAATGCTTCAGAAAGAAGACAATCCTCTGCATTTGGTGGGATCAGGAAGGTGTGGTGCATTGGGTGAAACTGTTAATGCTGATTGCTACCAACAACAAATAATCAATCTGAACCACCCTTTGATCGTGAAACGACCAGAATGTGCCAGAAGACACAGCAAAATTATTTTGCTTCATGATGACGCACCATCACACACTTCAAAATCAGTTAAAGACATGTTAAAAGATCTTTTCTGGGAAGTATTAACCCACCCGTGTATTCACCAGTCCTTGCTCCTTCAGATGACTACTTGTTCCAATTGATGGCACACGCACTTTCTGAGCAGCACTTCAAAACATACAAAGAAGTGGAAAATTGGGTCTCTGAATTGTCTGCCTCAAAACAAGAAAAGTTCTATTGGGACGGTATCCATAAATTACCTAGAATATGGGGGAAATGTGTAGCTAGTGATGGACATTACTTTGAATAAAGCACTTTTAATGTTTCTCTTGAAATTATTATTTTCTTTGATTACAAAATCCATATTATTAACCAATACACTTAGTAGGTCCTTTGCCCATTTTTTAATTGGATTGTTTGTCTTCCTTCTGTTAAGTTGTATGAGTTCCTTATGTATTTTGTATATTAACCCTTTATCAGATATATCATTACCAAATATGTTTTTCCATACAGTGGGCTCCCTTTTCATTTTGATGACAATTTCTTTTGCTGTGCAGAAGTTTTTTATTTTGATGTGGTCCCATTTGCTTATTTTCTCCTTAGTTTCCCTTGCCCTAGGAGATGTATCTGTAAACATACTGCTACATGAGATGTCTGAGATTTTGCTGCCTATTGTTTCTCCTAGGATTTTTATGGTTTCCCAACTTATATTTAAGTTTTTTATCTATTTTTATTTTATTCTTGTATATGATATAAATGGGCAGTCTAGTTTCATTTTTTTTCATGTACCTGTCCAATTTTCCCAACATCATTTATTGAAGAGACTATCTTGACTCCATTCATTATATGCTCTCGCCTCCTTTGTCAAATATTGAGCATAATGGCTTGGGTTGATTTCTGGGGTCTCTGTTCTGTTCTATTGGTCTATATGTTGTTCTTGTGCCAGTACAAGGCTATTTTGATTACAGTGGCTTTGTAGTAAAACTTGAAATCTGGTATTGTGATTCTTCCAATTTTATTCTTCTTTCTTAGATTGCTGCAGCTATTCAGGGTCTTTTTTGGTTCTATAAAAATTTTTGGAGTATTTGTTCTAGATCTGTAAAATATACCATTGATATTTTAATAGGGATGGCATTGAATCAGTAAAGTGCCTTGAGTATGGACATATTTTTTAAATATATTTTATTGATTTTTTTACAGAGAGGAAGGGAGAGGGAGAGAGAGTTAGTAACATCGATGAGGGAGACACATCGATCAGCCTCCTTATGCACGCCCCCTACTGGGGATGTGCCCACAACCAAGGTACATGCCCTTGACCGGAATCGAACCTGGGACCTTTCAGTCCCCAGGCCAATGCTCTATCCACTGAGCCAAACCGGTTTCAGCGAGTATGGACATTTTAATGATGTTAATTCTACCAATCCATGAACATGGTATATTCTTCCACTTGTTTATATATTCTTTTATTTCTTTTTTCAACTTCCTATAGTTTTCCCAATACATGTCTTTTGCTTCCATGGTTAAGTTTATTCCAATGTTGTTGCAATGGTAAATGAGATTGCTTCTTTTGTTTCTCTTTCTGAGAATTAATTATCTATACTAATAATAAATAGCCTAGGTGGTGTTATGCTCTCACATCATCACAAGATGGCCATCACAAGATGACTATGCACACAGTGGAGGCAGAGCCCAGCAGCCACTCCACATCGTGAGTCCTGCGGTTCCTGCAGCTCTCCACAGCACAGAGGAGGTCAGTCCTGTCAGAGGAGGTGGGTCACAGTAGGGAAGAGCAAATGTGGGTGATCAAGCTGGCAGAGGAGGGCAGTTGGGGGCAATCAGGATGACAGGGGAGGGCAGTTGGGGGAGATCAGGTTCGCAGGGGAGGGCAATTGTGTGTAATCAGGCTGTCAGGGGAGGGCAGTTGGGGCGATCTGGCCAGCAGTGGAATGTAGGGGGCAATCAGGCTAGCAGGCAGAAGCGGTTAGGGGCAAGCAGGCAGGCAGGTGAACAATTAGGAGCCAGCAGTCCCAGATTGTAAGAGGGATGTCCCAGATTGGAGAGGATGCAGGTCAGGCTCAGGGAACCCCCCCCCCAACCTTGTGCATGAATTGCATGCACCGGACCTCTAGTTGACATATAAAAAAGCCATCCATTTTTGGAGGTTGATTTTGTATCCTGCTACATTGCCAAATTCATTTATTAAATCTAGAAGTTTTTGGGTGGGATCTTTAGGGTTTTCTATGTACAATATCATGTCATCTGCAAATAATAAGGGTTTTACTTCCTCCTTTCCAAATTGGATGCCTTTTATTTCTTCTTGTCTGATCACTGTGGCTAGGATTTCTAGCACTTCATTGAATAAGAGTGGTGAAAGCAGACATCCCTGTCTTGTTCCTGTTCTTAGGGGAAATGGTTTTAGCTTTTACCCATTGAGTATGATATTTGCTATAAGTGTGTCATATATAGCCTTTACCATGTTGAGATATGCTACTTCTCTTCCCACTTTACTGAGAGTTTTTATCAAAAATAAATGTTGCATTTTGTCAAATGCTTTTTCTGCATCTATTGATAATGATCATGTGCTTTAGTCTTTCAATTTGTTTATATGATATATCACATTTGTGGATTTGTGAATATTGTACTAGCCTTGCATCCCTGGAATAAATCCCACTTGGTCATGGTGTATGATCTTTTTAATGCATTGCTTGATCCAATTTGTTAATATTTTGTGAGGATTTTAGCATCTCTGTTCATCAGGGATATTGGCCTGTAATTCTCCCCCTTTGTAGTGTCTTAATCTGGTTTGGAATTAGGTAATTCTAGCCCCATAAAAAGAGCTTGGAAGTGTTCTTCCTCTTGAATTTTTTGGAATAGCTTGATGTAGAGAACATCTGGGAAAAGTACCTCAGCTGATTGTCATCTGAATCCAGTGGTGCCTGGCAGAGCCATGTCCTGGAAACATACCTTGCCAGAGACAGGTGTGTTGTCAGTCTGACCTTTAGCTCAGGCACCAGGGGGTGAATTTTATTATCTAAATCCAGCCAAGACTGGAGAACCCAAGATGGTGGCATAGGTAAACACACCTACACTGTTGCCTCACACAACAATTTCAAAACTACAATTAAAAGAACGGACATCACCCAGAACCACAGGAAAGCTGGCTGAGTGGAAATTCTACAACTAGAAGGAAAGAGAGGAGACCCAGAGGAGCTGCAAAAAGCTGAGGTACAGAGACACGCGCGTGGAGAGAGTGGGTGCCAGAGTGCTTGGCTGGCTTTCTCTGGCAGGAGGGGCATGGAGACTCCCAGCTGCATTGAACCCCTTATCCTATGGCACTAAACCCCACGTTCGGCTAGGACTCATATGGGGGGAGTTCGGACTGTGAAGAGGGAGAAGTGCACGGAGATCTGGGGGAGACACCAAAGGGCGGAGGTCCGGTGGTGCACACAGCACTATGCGCAGAGGACCGACTGCTGGTTGTGCCTCTGGCTTTTGCGAGTGGATGGGGGACAAAGCCTCCCAACCACGCCACTTCTAACTCCACTGAACCCCAGTTGTGGACAAAACCCTGGGGACCCAGACTCATATGGTCCCGGAGCACAGGGGACCGGGAAAGGCAGAGATCTAGAGGCACTTCGTGAGCATGTGCATGCTCAGGGACTGCTCCAGCAATTACCCAGAGTCACATGAGACCCAAGGTCCGTGGAGGGTGGGGCCGACTGGAAGGCAAGGCAGTCCATTAAGCCCTGAGACTCCATCCATCCCAAGCTCAACACAGAGGCTTTTGCAGTTTTGCAAGTCTTGTATCATAAGGCTGAATTTAACACAGAAGTTTTCCTGGCATAGTGGAAATGCCGAGACAAAGGAAGACATCACAAACAAAAGAAATGGAGGAAAACAAACAACTGGATACAGAGTTCAAAACCACAGTTATGAGGCTTTTCAAGAATATCCTAGAAAAGATGGATAAAGTTAGCGAGACCCAAGAGGAGATGAAAAAGAACCAACTAGAGATGGAAAAGGACCAACTAGGATTAAACATACATTGACTGAAATAAAAAATATTATTCAGAGACCTAACAGCAGACTAAAAGAAAGCAAAAATCAAGTCAAAAATTTGAAACATAAAGAAGCAGAAAACACTCAACTGGATAAGCAAGAAGAAAAAAGGATCCAAAAATGTGAAGATAATGTAAGGAGCCTCTGGGACAGCTTCAAGCGTACCAACATCAGAATTGTGGGGGTGCCAGAAGAAGAGAGAGAAAAGATACTGGAAACCTATTTCGAAGAAATAATGACTGAAAACTTCCCACATCTGGTGAAAGAAATAGACTTACAAGTCCAGGAAGCATATAAAAGGAATCCACTGAGGACTACACCAAGACACACCATAAAACACTAAGAGCAAAAGATAAAGAATATTAAAAGCAGCAAGAGAAAAATAGTTCATTACCTGCAAGGGAGCACCCATATAATTGTCAGCTGATTTCTCAACAGAAAT
>PVJN01000436.1:0-110817 GCA_004026805.1 Lasiurus borealis
CTGTTAGGATTCTGTATATTTTTTATTTCAGTTAGTGTCTCTAGTTGGTCCTTTTTCATCTCCTCTTGGGGCTTGCTAATTTTATGCATCATCTCTAGCATCTCTAGTAGGCTTTCGCTAATTTTATCCACCTTCTCTACCATATTCTTGAGAGACCTTATAAGCATGGTTTTGAACTCTATATCCAGTCGTTTTTTTTTCCTCCATTTCTTTTGTTTTTGATCCCTTCCCTTGTTTTGGCATTTTCACTATGTCGGGGAAACTTTTTTACTTGCAAGACCACAGAAGCCTCTGTTCAGCTTGGGATGGGTGGAGTCTCAGGGCTTAAGGGATCGCCTTGCCTTCCAATCGGCCCCGCCCTCCACGGCCCCGGAGTCTCAAGTGACTGGGTAATCGCTGGATCAGTCCTTGTGCTCGAGCTCCTGCAGTGCCTCCTGACCGCTGCCTTTCCAGCTCCCCTGCTCCCCTGCGCACCAGGACCACAGGAGTCTAGATCTCCAGGGTTTCGCCCGAAACAGGGGCCCAGTAGACTCAGAAGTAGCGCAGTTGGGAGGGTCTGTCTCCCGCCCAGTAGCAAAAGCCAGCGGCAGAATCAACAATCTGTCCTCAGTGTGGCGCCTGCGCCCTGTGTGTGCGCGTCCGCGCCACCACCAGCCCTCCTATCTTTTGCGACTCCCTTAAATGTCTGTGCACTTCTCCCTTTTCACAGTCCAAACTCCTCCCGTATGAGTTTCAGCTGGATCTGGGGTTTAGTGTCGTAGGATAAGGGGTTCAATGCCGTTGGGGGTCTCCGTTTCCCTCCCGTCAGAGAAAGCCAGCCAGGTACTCGGGCACCCGCTCTCTCAGCGCGCGTCTCCATACCTCAGCTTTTTGCAGTTCTCCTGGGTGTCTGTGAGCCCCTCTCTTTCCTTCTAGCTGTAGAACTTCCACTCAGCCAGCTTTCCTGTGGTTCTGGATGATGTCCGTTCTGTCTTTTAGTTGTAGTTTTGAAATTGTTGTGCGAGGCAGCAGTGTAGGTGTTTACCTATTCCGCCATCTTGGCTCCTCAACCCCATTTTTTCTTGTTACATGTTTTTGAACAAGAAAAATGTATTTATAAATGACAAATATTGTATAAAATCATAATAAAAAAGAATGTAAAGGAATAAACTGGTTTTATAAAGTGTATTTATCTACTCGTTACACTCTTAATGCTACACTTTATCCCTAAACTGAATGTAACTTAACTAATCTTCACTGAACTTAATTGCTACAGGTCTTTGCATTTTTGGCCAATTTCAAAAAAAACAAACGTGTCCAATGAGGTTTGCCTCTTCCTTCCTTTCAGAATGTTTCTGAAATGGATGAGGCAAGTTTCATTGAACAGCTCCGATGCAGGACCACTGGCAACTTTTTCAGGGTATTTCTTTTCCAGGAAGTGTGACACCCTCTCCCACATTCCTAAGATCACCTTTATCTCACTTTTAGAGATCTCCTCCAGCTCTGGCTCCTCCTCGAAAGCAATTTCTTCGAGAACCTCCGCATGTTGCTGAGACTGCAACTCTTGTAACTCCTCTGTGGTGAGTTCCAGAGAGTGCTCCTCGACGAGCTCATTCACGTCTCTCTCATCCCTCTCCAGGCCCATGAATTTCCCAGAGGCACTAGTTCCTCCTCCACTGGCACCTCAGGTTTGAAACCTTCGAAGGTTTTTTCGGCTATGGCCTCAGGCCACAGCTTCTTCCATGCAGAGTTCAAAGTCCTGTTATAACACCCAGCCAGGCCTGATCAATAATTCTGAGGCATATCACGATGTTAAAGTGGTTCTTCCAGAACTCTCGAAGGGTGAGGTTTGTGTTCTCCCATCACCTCAAAGCAGCGCCAGAACAGGTGCTTGATGTACAGCTTTTTAAAATTAGAAATCACCTCCTGATCCATGGGCTGCAGGATAGGAGTAGTGTTGGGAGGTAGGTAGACAACCTTTATAAACTTGAACTCTTCGAGGAGTTCATCTTCGAGGTTTGGTGGGTGAGCAGGAGCATTGTGGAGGACGAGGAGGCCTTGCATGGTTAGGTTGTTTTCCTGTAGATATTTCTTAACAGAAGGGCCGAAAACCAGGTTTACCCACTCCACAAAGAACTGACTGGTGACCCATGCCTTCGGGTTTGCCCTCCACATAACTTGCAGTTTATCGTTTAAAATCTTATGTGACTTAAAGACTCTGGGGTTTTCTGAATGGTATATGAGCAGAGGCTTGATCTTGCAGTCGCCACTCGCATTGGCACACAGTGTGAGAGTTAGCCTATCCTTCATGGGTTTGTAGCCTGGCATCGCCTTCTCCTCTGCAGTTCTATAAGTCCTATTCAGCATCTTCTTCCAGAAAACCCCTGTCTTGTCACAGTTGAAGACTTGCTGGGGGATATATCCTTTGGCTTCTATCAGTTTGGAAAAAGTTTTGAGGTAATCCTCAGCTGCCTTCACATCTGAACTTGCTGCCTCACTGTGCCTGACGATGGAGTGAATGCCGGACCTTTTCCTGAAGTTATCAAACCAGCCTCTACTGGCTTTAAATGAGTCTTTCAATGGTTTGTCCATGGAAGTGCACGGGGTCTGCTCCAGCACATCACCATAAATTACAAGCGCCTTCTTGCATATGATGCCCTGTGTTAATGTATCACCTTTAAGCTGTTTCTCCATCACCCACACCATTAGTAGATTCTCCATCTTTTCATGGAGAGAGCTACAGAGCTTAAAAATTATTGTAACACACTTAGCTGGCGTTATACCCTTTATCGATTCCTTCTGTTTAAGCACAGTGCATATCGTTGAAGTACTACACTCGTACTGCCTGCCAAGTCAGCCACTCGCACACCTTGCTCATATTTTTCTATGATTTCACGCTTTAATTCAATAGACATCATCCTCTTCTGAGCACTGACTTTTCCACTTGCTTTCTTTGGACCCATGGTTATAAAAAGAAATGTGATAAAGTATGTAAATGCACAAAAGATGTGTCGACAACAAGGTAAACAAGCACACTGACTGAGGCATGGGAAACTGAAACACTCAAGTGGCGGTAAACTGGTGGGTCTTGTGCAGCTGGCTGATTCACGAAATTACTCGTATCTCAAATGTTGCTCGTATTTCAAAGCAAAAAATCGCTCGCTCGATAGCTCATTTCTCAAAAATCTCATATGTTAGGGCACTCCTATCTCGAGGTACCACTGTAACTCTATCAGAATGGAAAATTTAAGAGAGAGAGATGAATTTCAAGAAAGAAGAGAATTCTAACTCCTTTTAAACCTGCTTCCATACAATGAGAACTCTTCAAGGGTTGGGCACTGAATTTCCCCAAATCCTTGATTTTATTAGAACACTTCCTTCTATAGGGAGTAGGAGTGGAGGAGAGAAGAAGTTTTGAGTGGACACCTGAGATTAGAGTGCATTGAGCTGTGAGTGGAAAAGTTGTTAATTCAGTTGTGACTTGGCTTCTATATCATGTTCCCTGATATAGAAGGATAATTGAACACTGAAAAGTTTGAAAAAGTAGGAGGGAAAAGATTGTATGGGCAAAAATCTTAAGTGGTAGTTCAGAGCAGTGATTCTCAAATAGCATTTATAGGTCACCAGACTCATAGATGATGCAAACATGGAAGCTCTGAGGACCACACTTTGAGAACATCTGTAATTGTAGGACACAAAGCTTACCCATCTGTTCAAGACCCATTTTCCACTCTTTCTTGACAATATTTCAGATATTTGATTTTACCTAAAAGAGGTAAATGAAGAGAAAACATATTCTTATTTTAGATAAATATTTTAGAATAACAGCAATAACAAGAAGAATTGCTCCAATTTATTTCTTGCCACCCTTTTTCTATATGTAAAATATAATTAATAAAACAGGCTTATAAGGAAGATACTGAAAATATTTTTTGAAAGGCAAATATTGAGATGCAGACAAATCAGAGTTGTACACAACTTCACACTGAAGCTTACTGTGTCTGGCTTTACAAAGATTCTTATTTCTGTAAAAATTCCCAGAGCTGATGGCATAGACTTCAGAAGGAGCATATATCACTTTTACAGTATGTGTGTGGCCTATTTTATGAACATTTGTACCATACCTATTGATTCTAAATGTATGGTGTGTGCATGCATGTGTATGTGTATGTGTGTATGCATATATGTGTCCAAATATTCTGGGTAAGTTATAAAAATTCGTAAGGTATTTTATTCAGTTGTTTAAATCACACAATTTCAAATATATATGCCTTTGATATTTCTATTTTTCAAGTTTTCCTCTAAATATTTTGAGAGAGTTGAGTCAAGTCATTATATTATGCTTTTCTTCCCAATGGCTAAGTAAAATTCTTTTACACTTCCAGGTTAATTTGGGGTTTATACCTATAACTATTCATTCAGGGTGTTTTATTTTTTAGTTTTTGTGTTGTTTTTTTAGGAGAGTGGCTGGCACAATAAGAGAGTTAGTAATCATTTTTTTTTCTCTTTTTTTATTTATTAATTTTTTATACATGTCTCCCCATGCCCCCCTCCCTCCCAGACATACCCCAACCCCCCCCCAGTGTCTGTGTTCATTGGTTATGCTTATATGCATGCATACAAGTCCCTTGATTGATCTCCCATCTACCCCACCTAACTTTAATCTTCCTGCTATAATTTCAGTCTGTTTGAGGCTTTACTGCCTCTGTCTCTATCCTTTTGTACAACAGTTTATAATGTTCTTTATTGTCCACCAATGAGTGAGATCATGTGATGTTTCTCCCTCATTGACTGGCTTATTTCACTAAGCATAAGGCTCTCCAGTTCCATCCAGGTTGCTGCAAATGGTGAGAATTCCTTCTTTTTAATGGCAGTATAGAATTCCATTGTGTAGATGTATGGAATTCTATAGTAATCATTTTTGACTGAATGAACAAATAACTGTCTCACATTGCTGACACAGCAATGACTGAAAATAAATTTTCTATTTGTTTACAAAAACAAGGTCTATTCAATTATCACTTTGGAAATTTCTAATGTAGCATTACATGTGCCAAAAGGGGTAAAAAGAAGATAAACTGGCTAAAGAAATAAAGAAGAGAATAGAGAGGAGCAGGGAAAGCTTTGTTGTAATTGGTAGGAACCTATGATATAAAATAAATATTTAAAATCATTGTGGTACACAAAATGACATTTTGTGTTATAGACATAATATAGCTACCATTTCCCAGATTATTCTATCTAATAAAGAGGAAATATGCAAATTGACTGTCACTCCATCACAAAGGTGGTGGAACCCTGTCCCCTTAGCCCCACTGGAGTCCCCCAGTCCTTTCAGGTCAGCCAGTGGGGCAGCATGGTACAGATGGACCTGTCCTTATCCCCCCAGCTGCCCAGGACCAGCCCAAGGTGAAGACAAGCCTTTGATGATGGCTGCCCAGCCACCCAGGGCTGCCTGAGGCTCAGGTAACCAGGGCCAGCCAAGGCTTGCTCTGGTGGCAGTGGCAGCAGCAGAGGTATAATGGGGGCATCACTTCTGCTTCTTAGGGTTCCCAGACAGTGAGAGGGTAAAGGCCGAGCTGAGGGATCCCCCTTTCAGTGCATTAATTTTCATGCACCCGGCCTCTAGTTGAAATATATTTGTCATATAAAATTGTGTAAGTGTAAGATATAGAAGATGTTGATTTAACACACTTTTATGATATTATTGATAGATCTATGTTATAACAAGTGATAACATTTCCTAATACTTGACAGTCAAATAATTTTGTGTGTTTATGTGCTTTTGTTGCTTGTGCTTTTTGGTGTCATGTCCAAAAAGTTGCTGACAAGACCAGTGTAAAAGAGGTTTGTCCCTATGTTGTCTTATTTTTATGTTTAAGTCTTTAATCCACTTAAGTTAATTTAAATAGGGGTCCAATTTCATTTTTGGATGTGGTTATTCAGTTTTTGAAGCACCATGACATAAAAATATTATTCTTTTGAGTATCCTTGGCTACCTTGTCAAGTATTTGTTTACCATAAATGTGTGGGTTCATTTATGGACTCTCTCTTTTCTGCCACAGTGGACTATGGTCTATTTTTATGCAGGATCACAGTTTTTTAGATAAGTGTAACTGTATAGCATAGTTTGAATTCAAGAGAAATGATATGTCTAGTTTGCTCTTTCTCAATATTGTTTTAGCTAGTCAAGGTCTTTTGTGGTTTTATACAAAGTTTAGGATTTCTATTTCTGTGAAAAAAAATCTGTTGGTATTTTAATAGGGATTGAACTGAATCTATAGATGGCTTTGAGTAGAACAGACAACTTAACAATATTGACTTTTTCTGACCCATGAACATGAAATACTCTATTTCTTTGTCTTCTTTAATTGCTTTCATTAAAATCTTCCAGTTTACAATGTACAGATATTTCACCCCTTTGATCCTTGATAATTTTATTTCTAAGTATTTCATTCTATTTGATGCTATTTAGAATGGAGTTGATTAATTTTTTTTAGATGTCTTATTATTAGTTATAGAAATGCAACTAATCTTTGAATGTTGATTTTTTTGTATCCTGATACTTTACTGAATGTGTAAACCTGTTTTTACCATCTTTTGGTGAAGTCTTTGGAATTTGTTTATATACAAGACCATGTTATCTGCAAATAAAGACAATTTTACTTTTTTTTTCCTTTTCTATTTGAATGCCTTTTACTTTTTTTTTTTTTGCCCTGAATAACTATTTTGTTGAATAAGATTGCTGAAAATATTATTTGTGTCTAGTTCATAATTCTAGAGTGCAAAATTTAAACCTTTCATCATTAAGTATTGTGTATCTTTGTACATGACTGTTGGTACTTAGGGAATTATCCTTATATACACAATTTGTATGTTTTAATTTGTAAAGGATATTTTATTTTTTCAAGTGCCTTTCTATATCTGTTGTGGTTATCAAATTATTTTTATTTTTTATTCTATTAATATGACAGATCACAATTACTTATTTGTATACTAGTGACCCAAAAAAATTTGTGCATGGCGGGGGTGTCCCTCATCCCAGCCTGCACCCTCTCCAATCTGTGACTCCACAGGGGGGGTCCTACTGCAGGGGATGTCCCTTTGGGATCAGGCCTAAACCCACAGTCAGACATCCCTCTTGCAATCTGGGAACACTGGCTCCTAACCATTCACCTGCCTGCCTGTCCAATCACTCTAACCACTCTGCATGCCAGCCTGCTTACCCCCAACTATCCCTCCCACCCCATGGGTGGACTGATCATCCCAAAATGCCCTTCCCTTCCAGTCAGCCTCATGTCCCCCAGCTGCCTTCCCTGGCCAGAGGCCCTCCATGGCCAGAGTGGAACACTTGCCTCATTGCTATAATGTCAAAGCAAGCATTCCGCCAGGCCACTCATGCTGCCCACTATCAGTAGCAGCCTCCCCAGAACTGGGGGACTCTGGGCTGAGAGGACTGGGCAACACCATTTTGTGGCTATCAGCCCTACCATCTTTGTGGCAGAATGACAATTTGCATATTCCCTTTTCATTAGATAGGATATTGCAACAGCCTTACATACTGAGAATATGTCCCACTTGGTCATAGTTTATGAGCCTTTAAGTGTGTTGTTGAATTTTGTTTGCTAATAATTTGTTGAGAATTTTTACAATTATGTTTATCAGAAGATTGGCCTGTAATTTTATCTTCTTGCATTCTTATGTGGCTTTGAGGTCAGGAACTGCTGACTTTGTAAAATTAGTTTGGGAGTATTCCCTCTCTTAAATTATTTGGAAGAGTTTGTGTAGGCTTCACATCCATTCTTTAATTATTTGGGATAATTCACCATTGAAACCATGTAGTGCTGAATATTTTTTGTGTTGGGAGATTTTTTTGATTCTTGATTGAATTTCTTTATAATTGATCCATTCAGATTTTCTATTCTTTTTAATTCAGTTTTAGGAGGTTGCATGATTGCAGGAGCTGGCCTATTTCTTCTTGGTTATGCCTCTTGAGTGTGTCACTTATGTATGTGAGGAGTTGAAATCTGGTGTTGTCTCATACTGATCTCTAGGTATACTGGTTCCTGGATCTCCAAGGATGTGCAAGTCAGCTAGTGTCTGAGACCACTTAGCAGGAGCTTCAGGGAGATTTACATATTTCTCCTATTTGCTTGGAGTTTGGGAGTTTTGGAGTTCTCTGATCCAGTTGCAAGTTGTTAGATTAAGCTGCTGGAGGGCAGGCCATTCATATGCAAAAGCCACTGCAGCTGGGTGGGTTTGTAAATTGGGCAGGGCAGGGTTTCTGGAAATCACTAGGCTAGAGTGTGGCAAACAGCAATGGCTGCCAGTCAGCCATTTCTTCTGTGTTCTATTCCTTGTCCTGTGTCCTGTGCCTCAGCACAGTAAACAATGATTCCTGTACACAGTTCTATGAAATAGCCAGCCTCCCTTTCTGACCTTATGGCAGACAATCCAGTTTCTCCCTGTATAAGTCTGGGTCCCCAGAATCTCGCTGGAAACTGGAATTCAGAGAGTTGGGAACTTGTAACTCCCTCCCAATTGAAAAAAAAACAGCACACAACAGCCTGATTCAAGCACATCTTCAAACCTCTGCCTTTCTGCGCCTCTGCACATCCTACAAGATCTCAATGCACTTTATCTTTCCTTCTAGTTGCAGAACTTCCACTCCGCAGCTTTCCCGTGGTTCTGGGGATAGTCATTTTATTTTTTTAGTTGTAGTTTTGGTGTGGTTGTGAGAGGCAGTACGTATAGGTATATACCTTATTACAGATGTCCCTCATTTTCTCTGCCTTTACCTCCTCCACCCAACACCCACCCCTGCTGTTTCTGGCAGTCACCACACTGTTGTCTGTGTCCATGGGCTATGCATATATGTTCTTTGGCTAATATCTTACCTTTATTTTATCTAATCTCCCTCATCCGCCTCCCCTCTAACCTCTGTCAGTCTGTTCCATATATCCATGCTTCTGGTTCTTTTTTCTTAAAAGTCCTCACCCAAGATTATGTTTTAATTGATTTTTAGAGACACAGGGAGGGAAACAAAGAGGGAGAGAGAAAGAGAGAGAGAAAGAGAGAGAGAGAGAGAGAGAGAGAGAGAGAGAGAGAGAGAGAGAGAGAGACTGACTTTGATATGAGAGAAACAACAATTTTTGCCCTCTGTACATGCACCAACTGAGAACTTGAACTCTGGACCTTTTGGTGTGTGGGATGACAATTCAATCAACTGAGCCACCTGGCAAGGGACCTCTGGTTCTATTTTGTTTTTCAGTTTATTTTGTTCATTAGATTCCACATATAAGTGAGAGCATAATGTATTTATCTTTCTCTATCTGGCTTATTTTGTTCAGCATGATAATCTCCAGGTACATCTATGCTATTGAGAAATAGTTGCTTCTTGCTTATACCCTTTTAGCATTCCATTGTGTAAATGTACCACTGTTGGTTTTTGTTTGTTTGTTTGTTTATTTTTTAATTTTTATTGTTTTATCTACTCTTCTGAGCTGTTTACAGATCTTGGCTATTTATATATATGAAAGTTTAAGCGACCAGACAACCAAATGACTGGCCCATGACTATGATGTGCACTGACTACCAGGGGGCAGATGCTCAATGCAGAAGCTGCTCCCCTGGTGGTCAATGAGCTTCCACATGGGAGCTCTACTCAACTCAGCTGACAAACAATTGCAAGACACTGGCTCAGGGCTGGTGAGTGCAGCTGTGGTGGTGCAATCCTGTCTTGCCTTCCTGGCAGAGCTATCTACCCAGCGGCAGCAACAGCAGGTGCAGAGGGACTGGGATGAATAAGAATGTTGTGGCACCCAGCCTGGGTTTGGGCTCCTCCCTGGCCACCTAACATTTAACATACTACTACATCCCTCCGGGGATGTCAAACTGCTGGTTTCAGCCAGGCCTGAGGGGGTCCAATGGAACTTGCAGTCCCACATCCTCTAAGGGGTCCTTAATTACTAGAGGGCACAGGCCAGGATGAGGGACCCTACTGGCACATAGATCCATGCACAGAGCGTCTAGTTGTAAGTAATGCTGCTATGAACATAGGGGTGTGCATGTTCTTTCTGACTGGTGTTTTCGGATTCTCAGCATATATCCTCAGAAGTTGCAAACTGTGTGAAAAAGCAGTTTCATTCTTAACTTTTTGGGGAAAGTTTATAGTGTTTTCCATAGTGGTTGCACAAGTCTGCATTCCCATTATCTTTTTTTCCCCCATCCTTGCTAGCACTTGTTTGTTGAATTATTGATGGTAGTTAATCAGATAGGTTCTAGGTGATATTTCATTGTGGGTTAAATGTGCATCTTAATGATTAGTCACATTGAGCATTTTTCATATGTCTGTTGGCCAGCTGTATGTCTGTCCTCTTTGGAGAAGTGTCTATTCAGGATTTTTGCCCATTTTTAATAGGTACTTTTTTTCTCCCTGGAGTTGACTTTTATAAGATCTTTACATGTTTTGGAAATTAGCTCTTTATTAGATGTCTCATTAACCCATCTCATGAGTTCCCTTATTTTGTTATAGTTTCTTTTGCTGTACAGATGCTTTTTAGTTTGATGTAGTTCCATTTCACAGATCTAGAACAAATATTCCAATAAATCATATGGAACCAAAAAAAAAGGCATTGTAATAAAAACAGCCTGGTACTGGCATAAGAAATGGCATACAGATCAATGAAACAAAACAGAGAGCACAGACATTAACCCATGTCTCTGTGGTCAATTAATATTTGATAGGGGAGGCAAAAGCATACATGGAGTAAAGACAGTCTCTTCAATAAATTGTATTGGGAAACTGGACAGGTACATGCAAAGAAATTAAAGTACATTGCCAACTTACACTATACATAAAAATAAACTCAAAATGAATAAAGGACTCAAATGCAAACCATGAAACTATAAAAACCCCAGAAGAAAAAAATAGGCAGTAAAATCAGACATCTCTTTTAGTAATATTTTTGCTGATATATCTCCTAGAGCAAGGCCAATAATTTCTTTAGTAGTGAATTCCATTGGGATTTTCTGCTGAGCAGGTTACTGTGAATTGTGATCACTCCTACTGCTTGGCTCCCATTGGTAGTCACTACACTTCTTACTTGCTCTGGGAATATCTCAATAAATGTGTGATAAAACATTCAACAAATAAATACATAAAACTGCAAAAGAAAAAAAGAAACTCAATACAGATTTTTACTGTTGTTTACCCCAATTTCCAAAATAAAGCAAATTTAAAATCATGTCTACATTTACTTGGATTTTCTCACTGAGAAACAGAAACCACAAAGAAGCAATCTTCAAGGTAAAATCAAGTAATTCACTGAGTATGGCCATTATTTTGTGATAGTTGATAAAATAAATTCATAGGTTCATTGCATAGATGGCTAATTATTATGTTGCAAATTTCTCCAAATATTACAAGGTAAATAATTATTTTTAATAAATTTCTGATTTAATAAATCCTTTAATGAACATTATTTATTATTCTATATAATAAAGAGCTAATATGCTAATTAGACCAAACAGCAGAATGACCATCCAGACAACCTTCTGGACAACCATTGGATAACTTTCTGGATGAAGTTGAGGCTGTGAGGGCCAAGGCAGTCATCAGGGCTTCTGCCTTGGCCCGAGACAGCCAGGGCTGTGAGACCTGAGCCACTCACACAAATTTTGTGCATCGGGCCTCTAGTTATAAATAAAGAAATTTTCCCAACACCATTTACTTTTCCATAAATATAAATGAAAATAGAGAGAATGAAGTAGAACTAATTTAGATTAAAAAGCATGTGCATGGATATAGAGCTGGAAAATCATTCTATGACATAAAGGGATTTTTATATATTATTAATATATAAAATATAAACTATATTTATAAATGTATGTGAACATATGTAATTATCAAGAAGCCCATGAGGGGTGGGTTTAGAAAAAGTGGAGGCTCAGGACTTTGGAATCCTGAGAACATTCTTACAACTGCTAGAATGTGCCAACTCTACTGTTACTGGGCCTTACCTTCATTTGATGTACAAGATGTAACTGCTAGGCACTTGATCCTCTTAGTGAAAAATCATTTTATGCAGTCTGAATGAAATAATATCAAATGATAGTTTTGTTTTCTCAGTAAAAGCATTGGTTAATTTTTCTAGTGTGGGAAATAGTTAATAGATCAAACACTAAGAGAAGAAAATTATTTCTATAGATGCCAGGTTGGGCTAAGAAAGTTGGCATTAGTCTTTAAGCAAATTGGCTTTATTTTTCTCCAGATTCATTTCTGAGGTACATGTACATGCAAACATAGTAATAAATACTTTCATTTGATGATTCATGTTTTTCTAGTAGTGATCTATATATTCCTGAATATCATAATTAAATACATAATTTTCATGAATAAAGATTCAGATTAATTTAAAATGTGACAAAATATCTTTATCTAGGTGTGTGTGTGTGTTTTCCTTCCAATATTAGGTTCCTTCTGGAAATAATGAGAGATTTTGGCATTGTGGTCTCTTGTGGAAGTAGTCTCAGTGACAGAAAAAGGAAATAAGCTGAGTTATGGTGCAGAAAAAAACTCCAAGACTCAACTTGGCAGAGTATTAATCAGAGGTTCTTTTCCCCTCTCATACCAGCTTATAATGATGATGTGGTCACTGATGGGTTTATTATATTTTAATGTCATGCTCCTTTTTTGAAGCCTTCACTATTCTTCTTTTCATCCATGATGCATGATGACTTCATTTGGAATTTCCATAAAGTGTGTTTCATTGAAATATATTGTGGATACTGGCACTTCGTGAGTAATAGAAAGAAAGCAAATTAGTATACTGAAACAAAATGAATTGAAGAAGAAAGTTTAAATATTTCTTGTGTTGGGTGATGTGAAGTGTTATTTAAAATAAGGAAGATAAGACATTATATAAAAATATGGTGATAAATTAAAAGAGAAAGAAAAAAGACATTTACTTGATACATGTTCAAAGAAGTGAGTTAGTGTGTGTATCCCAACAGTTATACAAAATGAAGGTTGAAATAGACCATGATCCCTACAACCCAAATACAAGCCAATGTTTCTATTATCTTCACAAAGAATCAATAATGTATCCCAAGTTGGATGTGATAGACCTTTTACTAAATTCAACTAATCAAAATTATCTTAAAAGTTATCTGAGGAGAGAAAATGAGAAGAAGATGATTTGGGTCTCACTAAAATTGGAGTTATTTGCTGAAAACTGAGATGGAGTTTTTATGTCATCACTACAAAAAGTCCTGTTAATGAATTTTGATATCTTTGAAGAAAAATGTCTATAAGAAAACAAACAAAAAATCAAAACAACACATCATGTAACAAAGAGTACATGTACCTCTCTTGAATGTATTATAAAGGTGGATACTCTATTCTTGCTTAGCAAGGTAGCATTGCCCTGGTGGTGAGTCTGTAGAGCATGGATACTCTTTCAGTATCCCAACATTTTTAGATCATCAGTAAATAAAGACATTGAAATCTTCACTACTTTTCATTAGTCATTACAGACATTATTACTTGGCACGTCACTCTTCCCTCTGTTGAGGTCAAATTAAACTCTTTAAGTTTTGGTAACAACAGTAAATCACTATAAGATGACTAGATGTGGTAGTGAGATGTGTATTTCCTATTTAGAGCCTGCCTATATGTCTTCTTGAAGTCAAGAACAAGCACTGTTGTTTTAAAATCATATGTGAGCTTGCCAGGGATGATGATGATCATGGAAATTAAAATGATGACAAAACCCACAATTCATTCAAGACTTGTTTTATAATCCCTAAATTAAGCTGAAGGGATTATAAAAATAGCATAAAAATGTGGTACTTATGGAACACATGAATCTGACTAAAGAGATGTGATAAATATATGCATTTACTTATCTGTATATATAAAATCCTAAGCAAGTAGATGACCAGATGATCAGACAACCAGATGATGGGATAATCGTCTGGTAGCTATGACATAGACTACCATCAGGGGCCAAATGTTGAACGCAGGAGCTGCCCCCTTGTGGTCAGTGCACTCCCACAGCAGGAGTGCTGCTGACAGATGGGTGTCAAACATCAGGCCTCGGCTGGTGAATGCAGCTGTGGCAGTGGCAGCAGGCTCAGCAGAGCAGGATAAGTGGGAGCCACACCCAGCATGAGCTAGAGCTCCTCCCTGCTGCCTGCCACTTCACTCACTATTTCGTCTTGTGCGGGATCAACATAGAAAATGAGCTGGAGCCCAATGAGCTGGTGGGTAAGGCCACGCTGTGGCGGGGCAGAGGTCCACTGATCCCTGCAGGCCAGGCATGAATCTGTGTACTGTGCCTCTAGTATAGATTATAAAGCAATATTTTTCAAATGGCGGAAGGGACAGAAATTAATAGGATTTATTACTAGACACATGATGCTAGTCTAAGAAATTGTCTAACAAAAACTTAGATTAAATATACAAATTCTTAGAAAGGCACCACTACAAATATAGACATACAAATAAATAAAATATATAAATTAAGATATAACACAAAAGAGGATTTAATGCATCATTTTAAAACTTGACAGATCTAGATGTCTTTATTAGTAATTTGTACCAAATTTAAAGATAATCAATAGCAATCAATTATAAAAATATGAAAAAATGTCACTTTCCAACTCACTGTATGAAACTAATGTTATTCTGATACCAAAACCAGAGAAATATGTCACAAGAAAAGAAATTATAGGCCACTATTCATTATGAATACAGATGCAAAAATAATTTATAAAACGTTGGCAAATGTAATTCAGGAAATAAATTGAAAAGCATATGCAATGTAATAATATAGAATTCACCCCAAGTATGCAAGTATGCAAGATTGGTTTAATAAGAATGGGGAGTGACAATTTTTAGAGCATGAGGTTTTTTTTAGGGGTGATGAAAATGTTCTAGAATTAGATAGTGGTCATAGGCATACAACATTGTGATGGTACTAAATGCCACTGAACTGTACACTATAATAATGGTCAAAATTATAGATCTTATGTTACATGTGATTTACCACAAATAGTGATAAAACTAAAAAAATCAATCAATATCACAAATTATATTAATATAATATAAAATAATACCATAACTAACCCAATAGATGAAGATAAGCATTTGATAAAATTTGTCACTCACTCAAACTTAAAAATTAAAAAAAAAAAACTTTTACAACCTATGAAAAAAACAAACAAACACATATTATACTATACTTAATGGTCAACGACGAAAGATTGCTCCACAGATCAGAAGCAAGATGTCCACTCTCACCACTTACGCTCAACATTTTACTCAAGGATCTACTCAGAGTAATTAGATAAGAAAAATACATTTAAAAGCATTCAAATTGGAAATAAAGAAATACTTTCTATTTACAAATGACACAATCTATATAAAGAAAAATCTTTGCTGAAACTGGTTTGCTCAGTGGATAGAGCGTAAGCTTGCAGACTGTAAGGTCCCAGGTTCAATTCTGGTCAAGGGCATGTACCTTGATTGTGGCACATCCTCAGCAGGGGGCATGCAAGAGGCAGCTGATCCATCTCTCTCTCTCATCGACGTTTCTGACTTTCTATCCCTCTTCCTTCCTCTCTGTAAAAAAAACAATAAAATATATATATTAAAATAAAAATCTTTAAAATAACTATTAGAACAATAAAATGAATCTAGTATGGTGGCAAAATACAAGACCAATATACAAAATTTAACTATATTTGTGTATAAAAAATTGAATAGAGAAATGAAATTGGAAAAATAATTCTATTTGCAATAACGTGAAATGCATAATATTAAAAATGTAATAAAAAAGTTTAAGTCATATAATAAAAAACATAATTGATAAAATAAAGAAAATCTAAATAAATAAAAAAGAACTACCATATTCATGGATCAGAACCTTTAATAATCATTAAGATGACAAAAAAGTAATACCAATTCTCTACAAACTCATCCATAATATACTATAGAATGCTATACTTCTGATTTCATCGAATGGAACCAGCAATATCCAGATACCAAGATTGCATATATGCCTATTTATGAAAACTCTAGTTGGGTTATCTTTCCCAATGAGTGTCTGGTATAGTATCCTTATGGTATCTCAAGAGAAGAGGAAGAATGCTTTTTATTTGTGTGGAATAATATACCTGGATTTCCAAAGTCTAGTCCTGGAAGAAGGATAGTTGGGGTTTCAGTGGAGCAGAAAGCAAAGCCAGTGTCCAGAGCTCCCATCCCCTGTCACAGCTGGGTCCAAGTCAACATCAGACTAGTTACAGTCCATTAGTCCATTGTCTGGGGGTTCACATGGCCATGGGTTGCATGGGAGAACACAGGAAGCAGGAGGGAGAGAGCCTCGCAAGGCAGGAGCCTAACAAGAGAAACGCATGGAACAAGAGAATGAACTTCTTTGTTCAGAGAATTAGGTATGCTAAATTTTTTCTTCCTAATGCCCTCTGTTCCCAGGTGTGACTGATAGCAAGCTTTAGTGGGCATGTGTTTACTTTCCCTCCTGCTCAGTCCCTTACTCCAGTGATATGCAGGGAATGGACCAAAGACAGATGGCTCCCTGGGTATGGTTAAGTTGTAGCTTCCTCAAGAAGCTGCCTAAATGACATCCTTATAATATTTGGTCTTTCCTTTGCTCCTTTCCTGTAATTAATAACTAGGTTAATTCCAATGGTATCACAATCTGCATAATCAGTGCTTATTTCATTTTGTTACCCTAGCAGAATGCTTATATCCTATGAAATGCCTCGTCAATACATGGGAAAACATCTGCTGGACAAAGCAGCTCCTGGGATTTAGATAAACTGGATTTCAGTGTAGTTTCTGACACATTCCCTCATGTCCTACATCTGTACAGATTGTCATTGCTAAGATTACACACACAGAAGCCTACACAGAATAGATCCAGAATTATAGCTGCCTACTTTTTTTCTTTTATCTTTTTTTATTTTTATTATTAATTTTATACATATCTCTCCATCGCCCCCCTTCTCTCCCAGGCATACACCAACCCCCCAGTGTCTATGTTCATTGATTATGCTTATATGCATTCATACAAGTCCTTTGATTGATCTCTTATCTACCTCACCTAACCTTAATCTTCCTGATGCAATTTCAGTCTGTTTGATGCTTTACTGCATCTGTATCCATCCTTTTGTTCATCAGTTTGCAATGTTCTTTATTATCCACAAATGAGTAAGATCATGTGGTGTTTCTCCTTCATTGCCTGGCATATTTCACTAAGCATAAGGCTCTCCAGTTCCATCCAGGTTGCTGCAAATGGTAAGAATTCCTTCTTTTTAATGACAGCATAGAATTCCATTGTGTAGATGTATCATAGTTTTTTGATCCACTCATCTGCTGATGGGCACCTAGGCTGTTTCCAAATTGTAGCTATTGTAAATTGTGCTGCTATGAATATAGGGGTGCATAAATCCTTTCTGATTTCTTAGGATAAATTCCTAAGAGTGGGTTTACAGGGTCAAACGGGAGATCCATTTTTAGTTTTTTGAGGAAACTCCTTACTGTTCTCCACAGTGGCTGCACCAGTCTGCATTCCTGCCAACAGTGCAAAGGTTCCTTTTTCTCCACATCCTCGCCAACACTTGTCGTTTGTTGATTTGTTGATGATTGCCATTCTGAATGGTGTAAGATGGTATCACATTGTCATTTTGATTTGCATCTCTCAAATAATTAGTGACTTTGAACATACTTTCATGTTTCTCTTGGCATTCCTTCTGTCGTCTTTCGAATAGGTTCTATATAGGTCCATTGCCCATTTTTTTATTGGATCGTTTATTTCCTTTCATTAAGTTGTATAAGTTGGCTGTAGGTGTTGGAGATTAAACCTTTATCAGTGAACACATTTGCAAATATGTTCTCCCATACAGTGGTCTTTCTTGTTGTTTTGTTGATGGTTTATTTTGCTGTGCAAAAGCTTTTTATTTTGATGTAGTCCTATTTGTTTATTTTTTCTTTAGCTTCCATTGCCTTTGGAGCAGTATCAGTGAAGAACTTCTTTCAGCATATGTCTGAGATTGTGCTGGCTGTGGATTCCTCTAGTATTTTTATGGTTTCCCTTCTAATATTTAAGTCCTGTATCTATTGTGAGTTTATTTTTGTATTTGGTGTAAGTTGGTGGTCCAGTTTCATTTTTTTGCATGCATCTGTCCAATTTTCCCAACACCATTTATTGAAGAGGCTATCTTGGCTGCATTGTATGTTCATACCTCTTTTGTCAAATATTAGTTGAGTATAGAAGTTTGGGTGGATATCTGGGTTCTCTATTCTATTCCATTGGTCTACATTTCTGTTCTTGTACCAGTACCAGGCTGTTGTGAGAACAGTTGGTTTGTAATATAGCTTGAAATCTGGTATTGAGATACCACCTACTTTATTATTCTTCCTCAGAATTGCTATAGCTATTTGTGGTCTTTTTTGTTGCAGATGAATCTATGAAGAATTATTTCTAGGTCTGTGAAATATGTCATTGGTATTTTAATGGGTAGTGTATTGAATCTATAGATTGCTTTGGGTAGTATGGACATTTTAATGATGTTGATTCTCCCAATCCATGAGCATGGTATGCTCTTCCATCTGTTTACATCTTCCTCTATCACCTTTTTCAGTGTTTTGTAGTTTTCTACATATAGGTCTTTTACCACTTTAATTAGGGTTATTCCTAGGTATCTTATTTTTTTGGTGCAATGTAAATGGGATTGCTTTTTCAGTCTCTCTTTCTGTAATTTCACTATTAGTGTATAGAAATGCCACAGATTAGTTTTTAGATGGAGTTCTTCAGATTTTTTATGTACAGTATCATGTCATTTGCAAATAAGGAAAGCTTTACTTCTTTTCCAATTTGGATGCCTTTTATTTCTTCTTCTAGTCTAATTGCAATGACTAATACTTCCAGTACGATGTCGAACAGGAGAAGTGAGAGTGGTCATCCCTGTCTTGTTCCTGTTCTTAGAGGAAATAGTTTTAGTTTTTGCCCATTGAGTATGTTAGCTGTGTTTTTATCATATATGGCTTTTATGATGTTGAGGTATGATCCTTCTATTCCCACTTTGCTGAGAGTTTTTACCAAGAAAGAGTGTTGGATTTTGTCAAATGCTTTTTTTGCATCAATTGATATGACTATGCAATTTTTATCTCTCAATTTGTTTATGTGATGCATCATGTTTATTGAGTTGCAGATATTGTACCATTTCTGCATTCCTGGGATGAATCCTCTTTGGTCATTGTGTAACATCTTTCTGATATACTGCTGGATACAATTTGCTAAAATTTTGTTGAGGATTTTGGCATCTATATTCAGGAGAGATATTGGCCTATAATTCTCTTTAAATGTGTTGTCTTTATCTGGTTTTGGCATTAGGGAGATGCTGGCTTCATAGAAGGTGTTTGGAAGTGTTCCTTCTTCTTGAATGTTTTTGAATAGTCTGAGGAGGATACTTTTTAATTCTTCCTTGAATGTTCGGTTAAACTCTCTTGTGTAGCCATTTGGTCACGGGCTTTTATTTGCTGGAAGCTTTTTGATGACTGCTTCAATTTCTTCCACAGTTATTGGACTATTGAGATGTTTAGATTCGTCCTCATTGAGTTTTGGAAGGTTATATTTTTCTAGGAATATGTCCATTTTTTGCAGGTTGTCTAATTTGTTGGAATAGAGTTGGTCATATTATTTTTTTAACAATCCTTTGTATTTCAGCAGGGTCTGTTGTTATTTCTCCTCTTTCAATTCTGATTTTATTTATTTGTGTCTTCTCTCTTTGCTTCTTGGTGAGCCTTGCTAGAGGTCCATCAATCTTGTTTATCCTTTCAAAGAACCAGCTCTTGGTTTTGTTGATCTTTTGAATTGTTCCTTTGGTATCCATGTTGTTTATCTCTGCTCTGAGCCATACTATTTCCATCCTTCTGCTTACACTGGGCTTTTCTTGTTGCTCTCTTTCTAGCTCTTTGAGTTGTAGGGTTAGGTATTTTATTACCATTGTTTCCTGTTTTTTACAGTAGGCTTGTAGGTCTATGAAATTCCCTCTCAAGACTGCTTTTACTGTGTCCCATAAATTTTGTATTGTTGTGTTGTCATTGTAATTTGTTGTCATGATGTTTTATTTCTTCCTCGATCTTTTGGTTATCCAGTTGTTTAATAGCATGCTGTTTAGTATCCATGTGCTTGATTTCTTTCTATTGTTTTTATTATAGTTGACTTATAGTTTTATGCCACTGTGATCTGAAAAAATGCTTGATATGATTTCTATCTTCTGGAATTTGAAGAAACTTTTCTTATGACTCAACATATGATCTATCTTTGAAAATGACTCATGTGCACTAGAGAAGAATGTATATTCTATGGCTTTGCGGTGAAATGTTGGGAAGATGTCAATTCATTCCATTTGGTCTAGTGAGTCATTTAGGAATGATGTTTCTTTTCTGACTTTTTTTTTTTTTGGGGGGGGGGTTATCCAGTGGTGACAGTGGGGTATTAAATTTCCTACTGTGATTGTATTGCTGTCAATCTCTCCCTTAATATCCTCCAGGAGCATTTTTTTGTATTTCGGTGCTCCTATATTGAGTGTGTATATGTTTACCAGAATTATTTCTTCTTGTTGGATTGTTCCCTTTAGTATTATCAAGTGCTTTCTTTTTCTCTTGTTATATCCTTCACTTTGAGATCTAATTTGTCAGATACAATTATTGTAACCCCAGCTTTTTTTTCATTTCCATTTGCCTGAAATACTATCTTCCATCCCTTCACCCTCAATCTGTGTGCATCTCTTTCCTTGAGGTGCGTTTCTTGTAGACAGCAGATATATGAATCAGGTTTTCTTATTGAATCAGTTACCGTATGTCTCTTTATTGGAGCATTTAATCTGTTTACATTAAAAGTTATTATTGATAGCTACTTATCTTTTGCCATTTTTAATCTTTACCCCAGAGTTCCTTTTTCACTTTCTATTTCTTTTTAATACTGCAGACCCTTTAACATTTCTGGCATTGCTGGTTTGGTGGTAATATATTCCCAAGGTCCTTTTTTGTCTGTGAAGCTTCTGATTTCACCTTCAATTTTGATTGAAAGTCTTGCAGGGTACAGTATTCTTGGATTCATACCCTTCCTTTGCATGACTTTGTATATTTCATTCCATTCCCTTCTGGCCTGATGAGTTTCTGTTGAGAATTCAGTAGCTAGTCTTATGGGGGGTCCTTTGTAGGTAACTTTCTGTTTCTCTCTAGCCACTTTTAAGATTCTTACTTTGTCCTTGGTGTTTGCCAGTTTAATTATAATATGCCTTGGTGTAAGTTTTTTGGACTTCATTTTGCTTGGGACTCTGTGAGCTTCTTGGATTTGTGTTTTTTTGTTTTTTTTCTTTCCTATATTGGGGAAATTTTCTGTCTTTATTTCTTCAAACAGGTTCTCTAATCCTTGCTCAGTTTCCACTCCTTCTGGAACCCCAATTATGCAGATGTTGTTTTGTTTTGTGTTATCCCAAAGTTCCCTTAGTCTCTCCTCTTGCTTTTTAATTTTTTTTTCTAGAAGCTGCTGTACTTGGGTATTTTTTCCTACCATGTCTTCTAGGTCACTGATGCGGTCCTCTGCTTCTTCTAATCTACTTTTCATGCTTTCTATTGAGTTCTTTAAAGCAGTGATGTCATTTTTCATTTCTTCTTGCCTTTCTTTTTGCTTCTTCATTTCCTTTTGTGTCTTCTTCATTTCCTCTTGATTCTTACTCACATTGTCAATTTTGTCTTCCATTCTTTTTTTCCACCTTGTGATCATTTCTCTGAACTCTTTCTCTGGCAAGCTTATTTCTGCTCCTATTTTGTTTACTACCTTTTCTGGTGATACCTGCCTTTCTGTTATATGTGGGCTGTTTCTTCTTCTGCCCATGGTCTTTCTTCTCCGGTTGTCTGGTTATGTAGTTTTTTCTCCTTATCCCAGGCGAAATCTGTTGTTTCCGTGTGCTGTGTGGATCTCCTTTCAGTCTGTGTGTCTGTGCCAATTGGAGAGTGGTATTCTGGGTTCCTGGCTGTTTGGTGAGTGCTTCAGCTGCAGCTTTCAGATCACCACAGACATCCACCTCTCTCTGCAAGATGGCGAGGTCTCCCTACTTTTTTTTCTTTTAAAATATTTTATTGATTCTGAGATTCCATATGTATTAAATAGGGTAGGTTTCCAGATGCTAGTTAATAAATCAATATTCTACTGTTTGTTACTACTTTTTACTTATTTCTAGGTTTCTTTCCAAACATCTGGAAACTGAAATATAGGTTAAAACCATAGTACAGAGTGGTAGATTAAATACATATAATGAGGGTGCCTTTTCTTAATTACATTGCTTGGGATTTTTTACAATCTAAATTACTGAGCTCTGAAATAAATTTCAACAGTATATTTTTTTCTTGCCAGAGACATCCTCACTCAATTTTACTCTTTTCCTACCAACATCAAGTAGTCTAAAATCTCAGCTCAGAGGCCTCCAATCTCTGCCTGGAAGCCCTTTTCAATTCCTCTAGAATAGGTTGGGTTCTCCTGAACACTCATGCTGTGTCTTAAGGTCAGAGCATCTATCTCATCTTATGGTTATGGTTCCTTGACTACCTTTCTCACAATACTGTGAAGTCCTCCAGGGTGGGGATATCACCTACTTAGCCTCTGTGTTTCATTTCCCAGCATAGAACCTGGGGCATAGTGGTCATGCAATAAGTCAATGTAACTAAATTCATTTCTGAAGTTGTAAGGAATGCAATACTGTAGTCTGCTTGAGCAGAGATTTTAGATACTTCATGGGAGGAGTGAAATACTGGTCTAGCTTGGATTATCCCTGCTATACTTAACAGTGGTCAGAGAAACCTTAAACAAAAGAGCAATACTGTATGCATTTAAAAACAATGTGGTTGTCTCAAAAACCACTTCCTCCTTTATAAGATTTTTCAGGGTCATTTGTATGTCAATTTACATTCCTAGTTAGTTTGCCTAGAAAGAAGCAGACACTTCTTTGAGCTTCTGCTCTTATTTTCACATCAGTTGCTCTAATATGTAATATTGTGATGACCTTCCTATACAATCCCAGTTAATGCAATGATCTATTTCAAATATGTGATCATAAATATTGAAAAAAAATAAAATTCTGAATATCACACTATATTTATGTAATCCTCATATTTGCCTCATTTCAGGGGTTATAAGCTTATAGGATCAAATAGTCTTTTTTCATTTCTTCTGCTGAGGTCAGAAAGATTGGATTGGATCTGCATTTGTCAATATTTAAATTGATATGTTCTACTTGATTCATTTTCTCTCTATGTTTAAAATATCTGACTTGTTGGTTTAGTGTCAAACTTAAATCAAATTAATTTGAATGCACTTCTCAATATAAGCATATAAAAAGCACTGATTGTGTAAAACTTAATTTTATGATGTCAATGTTTATATTTTATTTTCTTCATTCTGTGGTTTCTCCTGGACTTATCTACAGAGATTTCTATTAAAAATCCATTAAACTGGTACTTATAAATTAATGCAAATAAACATGAGGGCTAAACATACTATAGATTTATAAACTGTAGGAATTTATTTCTTACAGTTTTAGACACTGGACACTCAAGATCAAGGGCTGGGTAGTTTTAGTGTCTAGGGAAGACCTTCCTCCTAGTTGATAGATGCAGGTGTTGTGGGTTTTTTCTACAACTTCACATGGTGTAATATGCAGGAGAGCTCTCTAGGTCCTCTTTTAGAAAGGCATTTATTTCATTGTAAGGCACCTACTCTCTGACTTAAGTGCCTCCCCAAATCCTAGATTTCAAATACTATCACTTTGGGGATCAGGTTACACCATTTAAGTTAGGAGATAAAAAGTTTTAGTCTACAGAAAAGTATAATTGTGGTTATATGTCTATCCAAAATCAAATTTGTTAATTGTGCAAGTTGATTCATTTAATTCAGGCAGTAAATTAAATATTGAAAGTAACCAATAATTGATTAAGAAGGAGTCAATTTTTATTATTTTTGTTTTTCCTTATTTACAAAGTTTATATAAAACAATATTTTCATTTAAAACTCGGAAATTAGTAAAAAACTCTCTTTTTCTGATAAGAATCTATGTATCTGCCACACACAATCAGTATTAATGATACATTGTAAAAAGTGCCATGTGTGTGTATCCTATGTAATAAAAACCTAATAAGCAAATTGTCCAATTGGGCAGTTGTTTAACAAGGAGACTGGGAGTCCAACTGCTTGTTATAATGTGCACTGAACACCAGAGGGCAGTGTGGAACAAGCTGGGACCTTCTCTGACTACCTGGTAGTGGAGGTAATAGGTGTGGAGGTGTGGTGAGAATGCGGGGTATCCACTGACCTTGCTCTCACTCCCTGCTACCTTCCCCAAGTACACCAGGGCTTGCACACCTGGGAAACCCTGGTGCTAAGGTGCAGGGCACCTGTGAGGAGCCCTCCCCACATGCTTTTTTCTGGGTGAGCCTGGCCACAACAGCAGAGACCACAGGGTCCAGTCATGATCCCTGTGGGTTCATACAGGAGCCAATCCGTGAGATCAGTCAAGAGAGACAACACTGCCTCCCTGTCTTCTGTGTGGTGCTGCTGGATGGTCTACAGACCCATGCTGCGCCCTGGCCTGCTGTGTCTGTCTGCGCTCACTGCATCACTATGTGAGGACTCAGGCACTATAACTAAGGCAGAGGGAGGCATGTGTGGGCATGGGAGCCCCGGTGATGGCCAGGGACCAGAGGTCAGCAGGAACCTGTTCTTCCACACCAGATGCTCATGCTTCAATTGCCAGCCAGGCCCAGAGACTGCACCCATGTATGAATTTTGTGCACTGGCCCTCTAGTGTGAGTCAGTGCATATATATATATATATATATATATATATATATATATATATATATATAGTGTTATGTGATATAAAACTATTTGTTTATTTATTTATTTATTCATTTATTCATTTATTTATATTTCTTTATTGATTAAAGTATTACAAATGTGTCCTTATTGTCCCATTGCCCCCACGCCCCACTCATGTCCTTACTCGCCTGTTTTTAATCAATTAAGTTTATCTCATAAGAATTTCTTTGTGGACTAATGCACAACTATTTGCATAAGAAGATTTGTACTTATAAATAAGCTCATAATCTACCAGGTTTTGTAATAATGCTTTAGGATATATTCGCAGACATGAATGCACATGAAGCCATTAAAAGCTTTTAACACACATTAATAAATTAGTATGCTAGCCTCTGCTATGATTACTTTTATTTAAGTTTATAAATCACTCTGTGCATAACATCAACATAACTTTTGGAAAGCATTATAATTTCAGTAAGAAATAATTGTAACTACCTTTTCACCCTTACTCATTTGAATTATCTTGAGGTATATTGGAAAGATATTTACAATTTTCTTGGCTGGACAGAAATTTGCAAGGCCCATATCATTATTGGGGAAAGGGCACATGTATGAGATGTACTGGATAGAGCAATGGTAAAGATGCAAACAGGCCTGAGTTCTCATCATAGATCTAATATAGTCATCCATGGGGGATAATTTTCAAGACCCTCAGTGGATGCCTGGAATCATGGATAATACCAGACCATATATATTTAAATATAGATATATGCATGTTTTCTATTTATGTCTTCAACCCCCAAATTCAATGGCTTCTTCATCTTAACTAAGTATACGTCTTTCACGTTGGCTCCAATTTTTGCAGTTTGAGGTCAGACAATAAAAGTAGCTCAAAATTCTCTTTCCTTTTTTACTTCACAATTTCAAAAATAGAAGACTTGTTCTTACTGTAGACCTTAGCAATCTTAACATACAATATTTTCTTTATTAAGTTGAGTTTTTACTTTTTAACTTAAAGGACACACTTAAAGGCTTCCCTCAAACATCTGAATTGTTAGCATCACTATCTCTGTGCTTTGGGATCATTACTAATTATATAAGAGTGATGCAGACACAATCATCACTCTTGTGTTTGAGTGATACCATGATAGTCAATCTGATAACCAGACAGATTGAGCGACTGAAGAGTGGGGTGCTTATAAGCATGAATATGCTGGACAAAGAAATGATTCACATACTGGGCAAAATGGAGCAGGACAGCATGAGATTTCATTACACCATTCAGCATAAAACAGGATTTAAAATTTATGCTATTTTTTTTCTGGAGGTTTTCATTTAATATTGGACATCAGATAACGAGAAACTACTAATGGCAAAACTTGTACAAATTACTTAACTTCTGGGATATTTAGATTTTTTATTTATAAAATGAATATTAACCTTTCATTCATTTATTCATTCTCTGAATAATTTATTTAAAAATATATGTTGAGTCGCTTCTATGTTTCAGGCATTGTTCTATATGATAGAGATAGAGCATTACAAACAAAACCAACCAACAAACCAAACAACAAAAAACAACACTCATATCTATTTCAATTTTTTTTCTCTGTTTAATTTGTGTATTGGTAATTGCCAGAGAGAAGCAAACTTGGGGGACTTGAAGAAAGGGATGAAGATAGGAAGGGATTTAGAGGTGCACATTGGTAGTTACAAAGTTACAGGGATGTAAAATAAAGCATAGGGAATAGAGTCAATAATATTGTTATAACTATGTATGGTGCCAGATTGGTATTGGGAATCTCCAGGAAAAGACCATGTAAATTATATGATTGGTCTAAGTACAAAGCTGTGCACATAAAACCAATACATCATAATATTGAAAGTGAACTTTAATTAAATAATTTAAAAAATCAATAAAAATTAGAATGCCATTAAAAAATTGAAGAGTGAAGGTATGATGGTGAGGGAGATAGTCCTGAAGGAGTGGAAACTATGTGAGTGAGGTGAAGAATTATGCTATGGGGTTATGCAGGGTATCTTATTTTCTCTTCTCTGGGTTTTGCATTTTGCTTGGTTTTGAATTTCAACTGTAAAAGCTCTTAGAGAAGAATAATTTTTATTTACACTGGTGGCATTATGAGAGACACTTCTTTCAAGATAGTTATTTTCCTTTCTCGGCTGGGACCCCAAATTTCTGGAAAAGACACTAGATGAGTTAAATGGAAATAGTTACTGAGATTACAGTTTATTTTCCCTTAAAATATATTCAAAAGTTGGAAACCGGGATTAAACTTGGATTGATGGATTTCATACATGAAAGGCAAGATAGAGGGTAGATTGGAGCTCTAAAGCTCATGTATCTGAGTTGGGTTTGCTCACTAATGAGGATATAACCTAGAAAAAGTGACATTTCCTTTTGTAATCTTATTTCTGCCGTCTACATGATTATGTCCTCCTCTTTTCATGGTTGCTGGGGAGATTAAATAAAAGATCAAATGTTGAGCACATGGTAAAAGATAAAGTATTCTTGCTATGAGTCAACTCGCCAAAGTCTACATTTCTCACAGTACCTTCTCCTGGGATCGTGTGTAGTCAGGTGGAGAACAGTCTTTAAAGGCTTGGACACTGTTCAGAGCAACCACTTCCTGCTATATTAGAGAATGCTAGTTACCCCTCAGCCTTGCCACTGGAGTGTTTGGGTCTGATAGTCCAACCAAGTGGAGGGGCAGGATCTGCCCACTCCACAGAGGATCCAGCCTCTGTTAATATTTGCCAAGGAAGTGAAGTGTTGATGCTGTCAGAGTTTTTAGCATACCTGTTAAACAGAATGGTTACAAAATCTACTTGAAAACCTATAAAATTATTTTAATAATGGAACAACCTTTTGCCTCCCACTTCTGGGAATATATGCTAAGAATCCTAAAACACCAGTTTGAAATAATATATGCACTCCTATGTTCTTTGCAGGATTATTTACAATAACCAAGACCTGGAAATAGCCCAAATGTCCATCAGTAGATTAATGGATACATTTACAGAGTGGACTACTATGTGGTTGTGAAAAAATAAGAAAATATTACTTTTTGTGATAGTAGAATGGACCTGAAAATTATTTTGCTAATTGAAATAAGCCAGTCAGAGAAAGATAAATACCTTATGATCTCATTTATATGTGGAATCTAATGAACAAAATAAACTGATGAAGAAAATATAAACAGAGGCATGACTACATGGAATAGACTGACAGTTGTTAAGGGGGAGGTGCAAGAGTTGCTGGATGAAAGAAGGTGAAGGAATTAGCCAAATAACATATATGCATAACTCACAGACACAGACAACAGTGTGGTAAGGGCCAGAGAGAAGGGTTTGGATCAGGGTGGAGGAGGGATAAGGAGGTGAAAACATCTGTATTAGTGTCAACAATACAAAGCTAAAAAGAAAAAGGAGAAAAAAAAAGAAAGAAGAAAAGGAAAAAAGAAGTGCATCTTATACCACATTTTATTTCATTCTCAGCATTCCTTATGTTTTTTCCCCAAAATCATTGGTTATTAATTCGCTTCTGAAATCTCTGCCAAACTTGTGCAGAGTGTTTAGGAATAATCCCTCAGTAGAGATTTAGTGAGATTCTATTATATATCAGGCACTAGGATATGTGTTAAATATTCATGGAGGACATTGACTCTTGGCCACAGGAATTTGAAATCTAGTGGGAGACACAAATACAAGCCAGAAAATTCTAATGTAGTATAAGAAGAGCAATGCTTAAGCTAGATTTAGGGTTTGATGAGAGTACAATAGAAATAAGTGTCATCCATGTATGAGAGTCCAATGAGAAGTTCCCAGCAGTAGTGAAGAAAGTGGCATAAAGTTTATTTGGAGGAGTGGGAAGGGAAAAAAAGATGCTAGGAATATTTTCATGTCAAAAATGGAATTTATTCAAACATAATGATAATATATTGAAAAAATTTAGGTAGAAAAATCAAGTGATTTGCTTGATAAATTTTATAATCAAATCCATTTAAAATTATATTGCATTAGTCAGGAAAGATACTGTGAGTAGTTGGTTTGGAGTTAGTTGCTATGATGTTGGTAAGGAATAAAAATACTATGTATAAATTTTGGGGGTAAAACCAGTAAGATTTGGTACCAGATTTGATGTGGGAAGCAGAAAACATTGAAAAATCCAAATAGAGTTTAAAGATTTGGTTTAAGTAACTAAGAGAATAACAGTATTACATATTGGTATATAGAATAATGGATGACAATAAAATGTTTGGAGTTTTATATGGTAAAATCTGAGATAGCTATCTGTCATCCAAATGAAGAAGATATAATCAATTCCCTATTCATAGTAGTATGTTCTATCATCTTTCCACAAACAATGAATGAGTGAATGCTGAAATATTGCCCCTAAGGGAAATTCAGGGTTAGTTCCTAGGTGCCTCTGGTCATGTTTTCATTAACCAATTAAGATGAAACCTTTTTAAATGTGTGTTTCTTCATGAAAGCAGAGTATAGTCTTCTTATATTTATGAATATTAGAGATACTTGCAGAACCATTCTTGGAGGTCATTTTAAACACACAAAAATCATACACATTTGAAAAACATGACAAATAAATTGCAAAAACAAACAAACAAAAACACCCTTTATGGTATAAAAGCTGAAACAATAAGACAAAGCATTGTCTGGTTAGACCTAAACTGAGAATGTGTATGTAGGATAAAAATAAAAATATTTGGTGTTCTGTGTATGGCCATTGCCATGAATGATGACAAACATGCCACAAGAATTCATTTAGGGGTTAGAAATAATTCTGATAGGTGAATTCATAAAAATATAACCCACCAATGTTATAATGAGGTTTAACTGAATTCAAGTTTACAGCTCAAATAAGTCTGAGAGGAAGGTATAGCTTTGGGAGTCATCACAAAAATAATATTATTTTGAATTTTGGGAAATCCTAGAAAAATATAGAGAAGAAGGTTCAATAAAAAGATCTGAAGTATTGTAGTCTTCATCCTAATGGAAGAACTGGTAGTAAGAGTCAACAAAGAGTGAGAAGTTAGAGAGGACAAAGAGAATGTGGTGCTAAGAACTTAGGGAAGAGGATGTGTAAAGGGAGAGCACCCTCTGAGTTGAGGGATGATGCAGCTAAACTATAAAGAAAGAAGCAGGCTTTGGACTTGTGTTATAAATCCTGCTTATGTCCTTTACTAGAGCACTGATCAGTGGAGTGGTGGTGGATCCAGATTGGAGAAAATAGTATCTGTAAGTATCAATAAAAGCATCAACAAATTTTATACAAGGAAGAGTAGAAAATGGCATCTGGAGAGTGATGAGGAGCAATGGGATTTAAAAACAAAAACAAAAACAAAAAACAACAATTAGGAATGTAGATTGTCATTTCTCCAAAAAATCACCAGGAAATCTTTTGGAATGGAAAAGCTAAGTTTCTTAGATATATGTCAATAAGCAAGAATATTGACAGCCTTTAGAGTTTTTAATTTATAGTTTTTCAGAAGGGGCTAATGGAGGATGTTATGGGATCAAGATCTAGGTGGGGTAAATTAAGGCAGTTCTTATCAGGCAGAGTTGTCTGGATTTTTGTTTTGTTTTGTTTGTTTATTCTTTGGCCATAGTAGGAGTATTTATTTATTTTTTATTTTAAATATATATTTTATTGTTGATAGTACTACAAATATCTCCCATCACCCCCTTTTACTTCCCTCTTCCCTGCCCCTACACGCCCCTGCCCCCGAAGCTCTTCACTACCCTTTTACTCATGTTCATGGGCTATGCATATAATTATGTAAGTTATTTGCTTTATCTCTTCTCCTTCCCCCACTCCCACATAGAGATATGCCATGCATCCAGGCTTCATTCTTATTTGTTAGTCAGTTTATTTTGTTCATTATATTCCACATATAAGTGAGATCATATAACATTTGTCTTTCTCAGATGGGCTTATTTCACTTAGGATAATGTTTTTCAAGTCCATCCATGCTATCCTAACGCATAAGAGATTCCTCTTTTTCACAGCTGTATAGTATTCCATAGAGTAAATGTCCCACAGAATTTTTTATTTATTTATAAATTGATGGGTACTTGGACTGTTTCAAAATTTTAGCTATTGTAAATAATGCTTCTGTGAACATAGGAGTGCATACATTTTTCTCTGCTGGTGTTTTGGGGTTTTTAGTATATATTCCCAGAAGTGGGATTGCTGGGTCAAATGGAAATTTCACTTTTAAGTTTTTGAGGAAACTCCATACTGTTTTCATAGTGGTTGCAACGATCTGCATTCCCAATAGCAGTGAACCAATGTTCCCTTTTCTCCATATTCTTGCCAACACTTCTTTTTTTTTTTAATGATGGTGATTCTGACAGGTGTGAGAAGATATCTCATTGTGGTTTTAAATTTTTTTTTTCTGATTATTAGTAAATTTGAGCATTTTTTTCTTGGCCATTTGTATGTCCTCTTCAGAGAAATGTCTACTCAGGTCTTCTTCCCATTTTTAATTTAATGATTTGCCTTTGTTTTGTTGAGTTGTGTGAGTTCCTTTAAATTTTGGCTATTAACCCCTTATCAGATGTATCATTGGCAAATATGTTTCCCATATTTAGGTTCTCTTTTCATTTTCTTGCTGGCTTATTTTGCTGTGCAGAAGCTTTTTATTTTTTTATTTTTATTATTAATTTTTAAACATATCTCCCCATTTCCCCCCTCCCTCCCAGGCATACCCCAACCCCCCAGCGTCTATGTTCATTGGTTATGCTTATATGCATGCATACAAGTCCTTTGATTGATCTCTTATCTACCTCACCTAACTTTAATCTTCCTGCTGTAATTTCACAGTCTGTTTGAAGCTTTACTGCCTATTTATCTATCCTTTTGTTCATCAGTTTGTAATGTTCTTTATTATCCACAAATAAGTGAGATCATGTGATGCTTCTCCTTCATTGCCTGGCTTATTTCACTAAGCATAAGGCTCTCCAGTTCCATCCAGGTTGCTGCAAATGGTAAGAATTCCTTCTTTTGAGTGGCAGCATAGAATTCCATTGTGTAGATGTATCACAGTTTTCTGATCCACTTATCTGCTGATGGGCACCTAGGCTGTTTCCAAATTGTAGCTATTGTAAATTGTGCTGCTATGAACATAGGGGTGCATAAATCCTTTCTGATTGGTGTTTGTGATTTCTTAGGATAAATTCCTAAGAGTGGGATTACAGGGTCAAATGGGAGATCCATTTTTAGTTTTCTTGAGGAAACTCCATACTGTTCTCCACAGTGGCTGCACCAGTCTGCATTCCCACCAACAGTGCACAAGGGTTCCTTTTTCTCCGCATCCTCACCAACACTTGGCGTTTGTTGATTTGTAGATGATGTAGCCCATTTATTTATTTTTCCTTGTTTCCTTTGCTATAGGAGGTGTATCCATAAAAGTATTGCTACCTAATATGTCTGATATTTTACTGCTAATGTTCTCCTCTAGACTTTTCTGGTTTCATACCTTACATTTAAGTATTTTATCCGTATTGAGTTTATTCTTGTGTATATATAAGTTGGTTGTCTAGGTTCATCTTTTTTGCATGTATCTGTCCAGTTCTCCCAACACCATTTGTGGAAGAGACTATGTTTACTTGAGTTTTCTTGAACTGAACAGAGTTTATGACAAAAGAGCTTTGCATGAGTGTACACCCTGAGGAGATTGTCTAAAAGAGGCTTTTGATGAGCAAGTTATTAGTCTTAATGAAGTAAATTATTTCAGTTGGCTTACTGTCTTATCTTCTAGAAGCAAGTCTTTCTTGGAGCAAACAGCTGAGACATTTTCTGGTTCCATTTGAGTTGGATACAAGAATGGGAAAATATTACTGGTTTCAGTTTATATAAGTTATTTGAGAAGTCTATACATTATTTAGAAGTACTCTCAATGGTGTGAATAATGCAGGTATAAAACAAAAAATGATCCCCACTAAGAGTCTGAGACATGAGAATTCAATCTTTATTCAGAACACAAGCAGAGACTCTGCTCTGGAAGGGGTAAGGGAATCCCTTACATTGTAAGAGAAAATCAGGGTGAGAGGAAAGCTGCAGGAATAAGGGGATAGTAGACTCTTTGGCTCCCTCATTTCTTCTGAAGTCTCAGAGAAATGAGGGAAAATGTCAAAAGGAAAAAAAAAATGAAAACAACAACAATCTTATCCTTAAAGAGAATACTTTAAAATAATTAACTGCAAAAAATTAATTACTTTCTCTATACTTTTTATTCTGTTCTAGTTTCCTTTAAACCAACCCAGCCTCTATTCACTCCACAAAGTTACATGAAAATATTAAAAGAAATAATGTACAAAGAAGTGTCATTCACACATTGTAGATGCTCATTAAAAAGTTGACTTCTAGTCATCATTCATTTTTTTTGCTTTCTAATATAATGTGATTTCCTGTCTCCATTTCTATTTATTTTCTAATTTCCTTACTTTCTATAATTTATCATCTGTACTCAAAGGATTAGACTGTTTCTTCCACACTCTAGCCCTGCCTAAGGAAGGAATCTTAATATTAATACAGTCCCCAATGACAACCAACATGTCTGAAGCTCTAAAAATTTTGATTTTGGAATTTCTGCTACTGTTTATCAGGACCCTTTGCATCCACTCCAACTGCTTCCTTCCCTACAAGTTAGGTAGAAGAAGGTAATACAGAGTTCCATGTCTGTGTCTTCTATATTGTCTGTTCTGTGTCAGACTCCCCAAATATAGCTCACTTCCCCAACTACACTCTCTCCAAAGATATTCCATCCCTTTGTTACCAAAGAGTCACCCAAGTCAGGGGGGGTAGCTGTTGTCACACTTGCAAGAAGTAAGTCAGGGATTTTACTATCCATACATGCTTTGGTACATTTTTTTAGGCTATATCTATTATAAATGATCTACCTTGGACAAACGTCTCCAAGAATACCTCCCTAATAATTCCCCTGGTATAATTATATATGGATCTAATTTAGAGGAGTATTTTAGATGAGTATTGTCTAAATATAGGAATAGATGGAAATTAATTGCCCAGAATAAAAATTGGAACTTCTGGATAATAGTAAATACTTCTTGTTACTCCCCAGATCCTTCCTTGTCTAACATTAGACATCATTTTCTGTTCCTAATCAGTGCAACTGGTTTAATATGACTGCTTTTGTTGCTGATATGTAAATGTTATACTAGATGCAGAAAAACAAAACTTGGCAAACTGCAAAAAGACTTGAATCATGGTGACTCAAAAATTATAAATGATCCAGAATACTTTTTAACAAGGACATATAGGATCTGACTGCCTTCCATTTACCTGGTTTTTATTTTTTTTTGTTTGTTTTTTGTTTTTTAATAATAATAATTCGACTTTAAGTTCCAATTAAGGTTATGGTCTTGCCCCATCCCCAGTAGTACACCATGTTCAGCAAGACAAATGCTGACAGTGAGACATCCTAGAATGAGTCATCCTAGCACAGTGGGACTCCAGATTTATTATATGACCAAAAGATCAGTCATCAATGCATCCTTTGTAATGATTTATGACTAAAAGGGGGATGTGAGGATGAAAGGGGTCACATGCTGGGCTGACAGGCTCAGGGAAGGCCTGCATGACAGTCTTGCAAACTCAAAGACCTAAAGTAACCACAAAGGATAGTCTTGAAATTAAACTTTAACTAAAAGCACTTATAATGGGTGTTCACTTCGTAGGTCAGTATCTTCACAGACAAGGTCAACCTTTAACTGAGCTGATCCATCTTTTTTGCTTCTATGATAACATACCCTTGAAATGTCTGAGTAATTTGTAACTTCCTTTTTTTGGGACCCTTTGGAATACAACCTAATGTGTCTGTGTGCCAGGGAAGATATCAAATTTCTTTATTGTTATTGTGATCATGTTAATTGTTGACTATTAACTATCCTGCACCCATCTAAGTATGTGTCTATCATTTTACTTTTTATCCAATTCAGAGATTTCCCTGCTTTGCTTTTTCCACCTTGATAGACTATCACCAATGGATTTCATTTAACCCACCTACACCCTCTCCTTTTATTGCAATGTGTAAAAATAGATGAATAAACACCATTCTCTAGAGCATTATCCCAATCCATTAAGATACTGCTTCTGGGAAATTCTCAACAATTTGCCTCAGATAAAATCAAAAAAAATTCTTCAAAAAATGACAAAAGAAAGAAAGAATGAAAACAAGTAATAGAAATTAGTGTTGAATAAAAGAAAGTGAATTTCTGAAGAATATTTTGGCATAAAGGACAAGCAGACAACTCAGCTAGTCTCAGCACCTCACCTAGTGGGGGTTCAAGTGTTTTATAGATTTCTCCTGTATAGGTTTCAAGGTTTCCCTGACATCTATCTCTTCTGCCTAACATTCCCTCTTCAAGTTATACAATCCAAATGCAATTGGGGTATGAGTTTTGATGATCAATTTTCTGTATGTACTTCCTGATGATTGAGGGTGTAGAGCTGGTTCTGGGGTGGTATTGCCTGTTTCTTGTCTAGGCAGCTGGGGATGAGAGTTTTGTATAAAACTTTTCAGCACCCTGGTTGAATGAATATTTGTAGACAAATTGCCTCTAGCCTGGAAGACACAAAGTAGATAAGGGTTTTTAAGAACACAGTGTTCAAAAAGAAGTGGGAGAAACAGGGAAGCAATGGGTCCTAGAAAGGGTAGCAGCCAAGAGCTCCATGACCAGATGCTAGACCAGAAACTCTACTCTCAAAGCAATATACTTTCAATTCTATATTACCAAAACCATACATTTTTCCCAACTTAATTAGAATTCATAGAAACTAATTTTTAGTAACAACTAAAAGCAATACATTTCATAACTTTCAATAACAGGTTTTTCTTGGGCAAATACTAGTGACCTGTGCACAGATTCATGCATATGGAAAGGAAATTAGAAGGTGACTGGTAAGGAAGGAGTGGGAAAAACAGGCTGGACATTCCCTGGACCCAGCCTCTTACTGTCCCTCACTGGCAGGCCACACCTGGGGTGGGGCCATGGGTCAAAGTGTGTCTGTGGAGTGAGTGGGGTTACACTGGCAGATGGAGCCCCTTGGCTTGGCCTGCAGTGATCAGGATAACACTGGCTCTCTGACATTTCCAGAGAGATCCCAGAGTGAGAGAAGGCACTCTGCAAAGTTGCTATTTTACAAGGTGTGGAACTCAAACTCAAGTGTGCAGAAAATAAGATTTGGGGCTGACAGTGAACAGCAACATCATAACCCACAGCCCCAACATTAATCAGGCTTCCTCCTCTCTGGTTTTGAGGTGGTTCAACCAAGAACTGCTGCTGCTAAGTCATTGAAGCTTGGCAGCTCTAGTGTTTAGCATCTGCCCCCTAGTGGTCAGTGTGCATCATAGCTACCTATAAGATGGTGAGAGGGACACTTAGCATATTAGTCTTTTATCCTATTTAATAAAAGAGAAATATGCAAATTGAATGCACCTCTACTACACCCACAAGCCACGCCCACCAGCCAATCAAGAGCAAGTATGCAAATTACTCCAGCCAAGATGGCCCTACCCACAGAGCTGCAGCAAGCAGGAGGCTTTGGTTTCCCTGGCAATGGAGTAAGTCAAGTCTCCTTGCTGCCCTGGCCGGCCAAGACCTACACTCAATGCTACAAAGTTTCAATTATAGAAGATAAATAAATCCCAACAAAAATGTCAGCAGCCATGGAGCGGGAGAGAACAGGAGGCTTGAATTGCCAATGGCAATGGAAGAAGCAAAGCTCCCAGTCATGGCTTGCCTTAGCATCCTCTACAAAATTTCAATTATAGAAGATAAACAAATCCCAACAAAAATGGCTGCATCCACAGAGTGAGCAGGAGGCTTGGCTCTGCACAAGGACACAAAGTTTCAATTATAGAAGATAAATAAATCCCAGATCCCAGGGCTTGGGTTGCGGGGAGTCATGGCCAGCCTGCAAACCATCACAGGACCCTTTCCCAGGCCATGCCACTCCCCGAGAAAACCCCCACCTTGATCTGAGACACCCTTCAGGACACCCATTCACCTGGCCTCTAGCGTGCGCGCGCGCGTGTGTGTGTGTGTGTGTGTGTGTGTGTGTGTGTGTGTGTGTATACACTCACAATTTCTTAAGAGGTATAACAGGATAACATGAATTATTCCTTTTGTGTTTAAAGGTGAATTGTTTAATTGTCAATTGTCTAGTGTCCTTGAACACTTTCAGGAGGCTGGAGAAGAAGTTGTGACGGGAGAGAGTTGCGAGGAAGTGGAAATATCTGATGTGCGTACTCTAAGAGCTTCAGTTTAAAAGCACCTTTTTTTTCCCATTTAGACACCTGCTGATCCTGTATTCTGCACAGGGTTTTGGGTGATGTTAATTTTCCATTGTTCCCAGGACCACAGTAGTTCCTGAGCCTCCAGGAGGAGGATTTAGTGTGCTTAAAAAAAACTAATTTTTACAAATTTTCCTTCAATTGCCTTAGCCCTGTTTACATTTTTAATTACCCAGTAGGAAGGCATATTAAGCATCAGTATACAGCTTCAATCTTTTTCCTTTCTCTCATTCTAAGGCTCCTGTGAGACCTATTAATTCTGCCAGTTGTGCTGAAGTTCTGGGTGGTAAAGATTGGGTCTCTATTACTTTATGTGATGAGATTATGACATATCCAGCATAATGTAGCCCTTCTCTCATAAAACTACTTCAATCCAAAAATAAAACCTCATCTGTATTTAGCAGAAGTTGGTCTTGAAATCTGACCTGCCTCATAGTCTTGATCTATGACCTCACAGCAGTTATATTCTACTAGAGGCCTAGTGCATGAAATTTGTGCATGGAGAGGGATTCCCTCAACTCAACCTGCACCCTCCCAAACTGGGGATCCCTTGCAGGATGTCCAATTGCCATCAGTCAGACATCCCTTCCACAATCTGAGACCACTGGCTCCTAACTGCTCAACTGCTTGCCTGCCTGCCTGCCTGCTTGCCCTAACTGCCTCTGCCTACCACCAGCCTGATCACCCCTAACTGCCTCTCCTGAAGGCCTGATGTCACCCCCAACTGCCCTCCTCTGCGACCAATTTGGTTCTGATTGGTCAGTTCCTATGTCATTGTCAAAAGCTTCACCTCCTAGGCAGCCATTGGCTCTCCATAGCACCCAGATTTGGTTCTTATTGTCCGGTTTCTATGCCAGTCAGTGTCAAAAGCTCTGACTCCTATACAACCATTGGTTCCCCACAGCAACCACCTTGGTTCTGATTGCTTGGCTCCTATTCCAGCTAGCATCCCCAGGCCTATATCTGGGCCTGATCAAAGAGGCAGGGCTTAACAGCAGGTTCCCGGCCCTCTCCCCTACCACCCCCCCGCCAGGAGGCAGAGGCTGGGAGCAAAAGAAAAGCCTGGATGCTGGCAAAGATCAGAAAGAGAGAGAGTACACTGATCAACAGCTTCCACTGAGGCTGAAGATCAGACTCTGCCTGATTCACTATCTTCATATATATATACATACATACATACATACATATATATATATGTATGTATGTATATATATATATATATATATATATATATATATATATGTATGTATATATATATGAAGATAGTGATTTTTTACAGAGAGGAAGGGAGAGGGATAGAGAGTTAGAAACATTAATGAGAGAGAAACATCTATCAGCTGCCTCCTGCACACCTCCTATAGGGATGTGCCCAAAACCAAGATATATGACCTTGACCAGAATCGAACCTGGGATCCTTCAATCCATAGGCCATTGTTCTATCCATTGAGCCAAACCGATTAGGGTCCTGACTCACTTTCTGGGTCTCAGACACCTGAGCAGTCAGTGTTGCGTCACCAGGCTGCACCTGGGAAACCCAGCATTGATTTCGGGATGGTCTGCATTTGGTCACAGTCTTGGCCCTTTCCAAGCCCCAGGCTTTAGGCTTGAGAAGCACCCGCCTCCCTTCCCCACCTCTCCAATTGTAGGCTTGGTCCTTCCAATGGCCCGCTGGGAGTGACTTGGGTGCTGAGGAGGTTCCCAGGACCCAGGTATGTATGCAAATTAACCTCCATCTTTGTTGGGTTAATTTGCATACTAACTCTGACTAGCTGTGAGCATAGCGGAGGTATGGTCAATTTACATGTTTCTCTGTTATTAGATACTATCTTTTAATTGGGTCCAGGGACTAAAGTAGTTAGATTCAGGACTCTGCAATTCTTTATTTTCACTTGAGGATTCTCAATCAAGGTGACCTGATATTGAAACATGCAATTATTCATAAGCACCCTATTTGATGAGAGGCATATGGGGTAATTTCCTGTCCTAAGGATATTTTAAAAGCTTCCTCTAAGAGCAGAATAGCTGTCATGACTACTCTCAGGTGGTGGAGTAAACACCAGGCTAATGTATCCAATTATTTTGAGAAGTTGACAAACAGTCACTTGGTAGGTCCCAAGGCCTGTATTAAAACCCCTAATGTCATCCTTTCCCATTCAGTGTAATGCAATTGGAAGGTTTTTCAAAGTCCTGCAAACTCAAAGCCAGAACTTGAGTTAAGGCTTTCAAAAGCTCTTTGTTGATTTTTTCCATGTTGTAAATGAGGTGTTTCCTGCTGATTGATTTCTTTTAGGGTCTCATAAAGGACTCAGGTTTTTTTCTCCACATCTTGGGATCCTTAGTCTACAGTATTCTATTAGCCCTAGTAGCTGTCTTAGAGTGGTAGCCTCAGGTTACTTAGAATAGCCTGGCTTCTGTCTAAAGTCAACATTCTTTTCCCAGCAGTAAGTGCAAGGCCTAGATATTCTACTTTTTGTTGAGGATTTCAGCCTATTTTTAGAGACATTATATCATTTCTCAGCCAGGAAACTTAAGGTTTATATTATATATTTGTGCCTCAATTCTTTAGTAGGAGAACAAATTAGTAGGTCTCCCCACCATCAAAAAATAGGTCTCTTACATTCTCTGACAAAGCCTGTCAAACAAGCATGGGCTATCTCTGAACACTTGGTGAAAAACTGTCCATGTAACCTTTGTTTATGTTCCCGAGTATCTGTCCATTCAAAGGCAAACAAGAATTGACAATGTCAGTCTAATGGGATACAATACTGAGAACCACTGAGTTTGAGAGATTTTTTTTTTCCTAAATTGTATATAGGAATCATAGCTTCATTGATAGTTCATAAACCTTGGACGAATCTATGTGTTACAATATTTTTTTTCTTAACAGGTAGAGTAAGTTTGTTATGGGGAATTCCTACCTTTTGCAAGCCTTCCTTTTCTTTGGGGTTTATACGATATTGATGTTTATTAGAAAATTTAAGATTCTTCAGACTGATCATGCTGGCTTTGCCGTATGGGTTTGGCATGGAGTTCCCATAGCCTGTTTCTCTTTTATAAGTAAGGTCATAAATAGAATGGGACTCTCAGTGTATGTTGACAAATATTTAAGCTTTTAGATTTGCTTAAAATATTTCTCCCTGTCCAAGCTGGTTTGGCTCAGTGGATAGAACATCCCAGGTTTAATTCCAGCTAAGAGGCACATGCCCAGTTGTGAACTCAATCCCCAGTAGAAAGTATGCAGGATTCTGTCTCATCATTGATGTTTCTATCTCTTTCTCCCTCTCTTCCCTCTCTAAAATCCATAAAAATATATTTAAAAATATATTTATTCCTCCTTAACAATGGAGTGGACATTCTGTTATAATTAGGAACTGGTACACAAAAGCAGTCACTCTCCATAGGCAATTTAAGGTGGTATAAAGTATTTTCCCTTGGGTTTTTCTGTCTACCCCTGTATAATATTTCTGACAGAAGAGAGAGATCCCCAGTAAGACATCAGCATAGAGATGGCAGCTCCTGAGTCCAAAAGGAAATTAATGTGCCTTTCTGCTACTTTGAGAGTTACCCATGGCTCCCTCTCTTTAATTATGGTGCTCTTATTGGGAGCTGACTGAAGAATAGGACCTCTTTAGTTCAAGGCCATCATGTGGGTAGGTTCTAGTCAGGAGACCCTCTGGCCCCTGGGACAATCCCTCTTCCACTGACCAAACTTGTAGCAGAGGAAGCACAGTTTGTGACGAGGTCTCTTCCCAGAGCACTCTCTTGTCCAGTATCCAGGCTGTCCATATTTAAGGCAATTGCGTTATTAGCAGAAGCACTTTTGGGATTTCCCTGTTACCTTGACATCTTAGGCCTCTGTCCTTGTAAAATGGCAAGAAGCTGAGCCTGTCTTAATCTTTGTATTTTTCCTTTTCTAAAATCCTCTATTCCTCCTCTTGATTCTTGTTGTAAAATACCAAAGACAGTACTTTTAACATCTCTTCCATTGAGGTAGCTCTTCCCATTATGAATTTCTGTATTTTCTTCCTAATATTGGGAGCTAAATGGTTCATGAATTTGTCTTTCAGGAGAATCAATCCAACTGAATCATTAGGATCTAGTTTGGTGTATTTAATTAAAACTTCCCTTAGCCTATCTATAACGAAGGTGGGATTTTCTTTGCTCAATGGCTGCCCAGGTTTTTTGTTTGTTTGTTTGTTTGTTTTGTTTTTAATAATTAACAGATTTCTTTTAAGAGGCTTTCATTCTCTGCAAGAAGTAAAAAAAAAAAAATGTGATTTCTGTCCTATCTCCTATTCTCCAAATCATAGTCCCAAATAGGATTAGAATAGGGTATGGCCTCCTTTCCTGGTGGGTAGTTGTCACATAGCATATGGAGCTCATTGCCCTTACTGCTGTCATTTCTGAGGTGGTCAGTACTTCTCAAAGGATTAGGTTAACATACCTCAAAGGTCAGTCATCCATTAAGATAAGGTGTTTCCATTCTAAGAATAATTTGCCAGAGTCATCTGTAAATATCCCAACATGTTCTTTATGTCCATTAAGTCTTGTAAGCAAATGGAGCCTGGGATTTCCCTTAAAGGGAAGAGTTAAGATTGTATCCTTCATTTGTCTTTGGAATTTATTGTTTTACTAGAGGTCTGGTGCATGAAATGTGTGCAGAGGGGAGAGGAGGGGTTTCTTCAGCCAAGTCTGCACCCTCTCCAATCTGAGAGCTTTTGGGGGATGTCCGATGGGATCGAGCCTAAACCAGCAGTTGGACATCCCTCTCACAATACTGGACCACTGGCTCCTAATTGCTCACCTGCCTGGCCATCCCTAATTTCCCTGACTGCCAGCCTAATCACCCCTCAATGCCTCTGCATACCAGTCTCATCAGTCCTAACTGCCCCCTGACCCTTGCTGGCCTGGTCACCCTTAACTCCCTCCACCCTGCCAGCCTGGTTGCCCCATGCAGCCTGCTGTTCAGTCATTTGGTCATCCCTCACTAACTTCCCTGCTGGCCTAGGCAGCCATCTTGGTGGGTGTGAGAGTTAATTTTCATGTTACCTCTTTATTATAGAGGAACTTTCCTCCTTCTGGCTGATTCATTATGGGATGGTGCTAATTCTGGGCAGTTGGTTGTTGAGGCACCATGGGTGGAAATGAACATTCACCCTCAAGATTTAGGTATTTCTTTGCTATGGCTGCTAAGAGTATAGGGTCTACTTTACAGTTTGTTTTTTGTTTGTTTGTTTTGTTATTTTTATTTAGTTTTTCATATTTTAGAGTTATTCCTCTGGGCTATGAAGACCTGAACACATCATATTTCAGTCCACTTACTCTTCCCTAAATAGAATAAGTCTAGTTGCAATATTGTACTATAATTTAGGTTTCCATTTCTGTGCCAAACTTCCCCATCTCCTTATTCATATCAGGGCCAAGTTATATTACAAAAGAAAACCAGTTTTTGCATTTTTAAGACTTTAGTGTCAAAATATTTCCAGTTTTTCAAAATAGATCTTAAAGGTGGATTTCATGATATTGAATTTTGATTTCCCATCTCAAAAGAATAGAGAAGTTCATGCAAGAGAATGGGCACCCCCATTCCTTCTCCTATGTTATTCCACCATATGAAGAAGACATCATTTCTCAAGTCTAAACACAGAACTAGATTTGTTGTAGAAGATGATCTTCATTGTGCTCTTGCAAAGACTGCCCTGAGAATTTCTAATTGGGTGAGAAAGAAGCAATCTCAACCACTGATGTTGTCTTTTTACGCATACTGTCACAAAATGTAACAATATAGTTTACTGTTGTTATATTAAGACTGTTACTCATGCACACCATGCTTCAAGACAAAATTTCATTTATTTGTAAATAGAAATAAATATTTCACAATGTGTAATTATATATTGTTTTTGTGACTAATCACTATGCTTTAATTATGTTCAATTTGCAACAATGAAAATACTTCCTGCATATCAGATATTTATATTATGATGCATAACAGTAGCAAAATTACAGTTATGAAGTAGCAAAAAAAAATAAGTTTATGGTTGGGGGTCACCACAACATGAGGAACTGTATTAAAGGGTTGAGGCATTAGGAAGATTGAGAACCACTGGGATAGTGATGAGATGTAGTGGGTCTCCATGCTGTTTGAGAGTAGGACTCCAAGAATTTCTTACCCTTCTGGTCATCCTATACTCTAATTTGTTTCAGTTTCTCTCCTGGTCATGTAAAACAACCAGAAGGGCTTGTGATGATGGGTGACTAATGCTATGTGCATATCCCCAATGAGCAGTCAATTCATTACAAGTTAAATGGAACTTCCTATCAAGCCCCTGAAAGTCTTAGGGTTCAACTCTAGACACCATTACATAAGGACATTCAAGATTCAAACCAGAGAGAGAAACTGACTTTTTTTCTTCAGACCCTAGGCAAAGCCTCGGTGAGCCTAGGTATTCATCTTTCTCTTTCAAATCTGTCAGTGGACATGCCTTATTCTAATTGTCTAATTCCTTATGCCACTGCTCTCTCCTCTTTTCCCAAGAAAACTAATACGCATGCATGAAGGGTTTCCTGGCTAGGAATAAAGCTTATGGCTTTCCTGCATCACTGTCAAAGTGAAATCATGTGATTTAGTGATCTGCATCACAGCACCAGAAAGATGTTACAGAAGAGCCATCTAGGTCAGAGGGGCCAAACCCTTCCTTGAGTCTTGTCTTGCTCTTTAGAAATTATTCAGACAAGTGACAGAAAGCAGTGTTGAGATAAAGCAAGTGAATTTCTTCAGGAAGCAAAGCAAGTGACTTTACTAAGAATGCACTTGGCATAAAGCACAAGTGGTCAACTCAGCTAGTCTGAATGCTCCATATAATGGGGGTTCCAGGATTTTATACATTTCCTCCCTTTAAGTGCCAAGGTTTTCCTTCTGGATAGACAAGACTTCAAGGACCCTTTATACATGGTGTGGCTTTTCGCAGAATTTATGAAAAAATCTGGTGATTTTATTTTGGGAAATCTCAAAACTGCTCATTTCTTTATTCAGTGGATGAGAAAATTTCCCCTTCCCACCCTAACTGGTTTGGCTCAGTGGATAGAGCATCAGCCTGAAGACTGAAAGGTCCTGGGTTCAATTCTGACAAGGGCATGTACCTTGGTTGTGGGCACATCACCAGTAGGGGGTGTGCAGGAGGCGGCTGATCGATGTTTCTCTCTCATTGATGTTTTTAACTGTCTGTCTCTCTCCCTTCCTCTCTGTAAAAAATCAATAATCAACTATAATCAACTATATATATATATATATATATATATATATATATATATACAACTGTATATATATATATAAGCAATTATGTATTTATATATATATAAACAATTATATATATATATATATATATATATATATATATATATATAAACAATTCCCCTTCCCATCTTTCTGTCCTAGCAGCTATATCCTGCCTAACTCATCTAAATATTTAGTACATTCTAAAAGGTCTATTACATAGAATGATATTTCCCAGACTTATCAAGTTACATATAAGATATTCCTAACATCTGCAAAATATGGCTTAGACTTAAGCTGGAATAAAAAGTTTCTTAAGTCAATTTAAAATGTTTTTTTTTGCAAAGATATTAAAGCATGAAAACATCAGGGCAAAGGAAATTTGATATACTTAAAAGAACATTTCAGGATTTATATAACTCCATCAGCCAAGGTATTAACATATCTGAGCCTGTGTCCTAGCTCTGCCATGCACAAGTTTTATGATCTAGGAGAAGTCATATTTCACAAACTGTTATCATTTGAAATTAAAATATAATGTTATGTCTACAAATGTATTTTTTGAATTTTAGGTAGAAGAAGAATATATGAAACAATACTTTTGAATCCAAAATATTAATTAAATGGATGTTATTGTGAACTGCAAGAAATCTAATGACTCAATTTATAATTTAGCACTTTTCTAAATCTTAATCCTCTAACTGGGATAAAATAAAGGCAATACAGATAAAAATAAAAAATCTTCGCGTGAAAAAAGAACATTTTTTTATTTATTTTATTTGTTTTTTTTAAATTAATTTTATACATATCTCCCCATTGCCCCCTTCTCTCTGAGGCATACCCCAACCCCCCAGCGTCTATGTTCATTGGTTATGCTTATATGCATGCATACAAGCCTTTGATTGATCTCTTATCTACCTCACCTAACTTTAATCTTCCTGCTGTAATTTCACAGTCTGTTTGAAGCTTTACTGCCTCTGCATCTATTCTTTTGTTCATCAGATTATAATGTTCTTTATTATCCACAAATGAGCGAGATCATGTGATGCTTCTCTTTCATTGATTGGCTTATTTCACTAAGCATAAGGTTCTCCAGTTCCAAACAGGTTGCTGCAAGTGGTAAGTATTCCTTCTTTTTAGTGGCATAGAATTCGATTGTGTAGATGTACCACAGTTTTCTGATCCACTCATCTGCTGATGGGCACCTAGGCTGTTTCCAAATTGTAGCTATTGTAAATTGTGCTGCTATGAACTTAGGGGTGCATAAATCCTTTCTGATTGGTGTTTGTGATTTCTTAGGATAAATTCCTAAGAGTGGGATTACAGGGTCAAATGGGAGATCCATTTTTAGTTTTTTTGAGGAAACTCCATACTGTTCTCCACAGTGGCTGTACCAGTCTGCATTCCGACCCAGTCTGCACAAGTGTTCCTTTTTCTCCACATACTCACCAACACTTGTCGTTTGTTGATTTGTTGATGATTGCCATTCTGACTGGTGTAAGATGGTATCGCATTGTCGTTTTGATTTGCATCTCTCGGATAATTAGTGACTTTGCACATGTTTTCATGTTTCTCTTGGACTTCCTTCTGTCATCTTTCAAAAAGGTTCTATTAAGGCCGGTTGCCCATTTTTATATTGGATCGTTTATCTTCCTATTATTAAGTTGTATAAGTCGGCTGTAGATTTTGGAGATTAAACCTTTATCAGTGATAACATTTGCAAATATGTTCTCCCATGCAGTGGGCTTTCTTGTTGTTTTTTTGATGGTTTCTTTTGCTGTGCAAAAGCTTTTTATTTTGATTTAGTCCCATTTGTTTATTTTTTCTTAGGCTTCAATTGCACTATCAGTGAAGAAGTTCTTTTGGCATATATCTGAGATTGTACTGCTTATGGATTCCTCTTGTATTTTTATGGTTACCCTGCTGCAAAAAAACAGGAAACAATGGTAATAAATTACCTAACCCTACAACTCAAAGAGCTAGAATGAGAGCAACAAGACAAGCCCAGTGTATGCTGAAGGAAGGAAATAGTGAAGATCAGAGCAGAGATAAACAACTTGGAGACCAAAGAAACAATTAAAAATATCAACAAAACCAAGAACTGGTTTTTTAAAAGGATAAACAAGATTGATGGACTTCTAGCCAGGCTCACCAAGAATGAAAGAGAGAAGACCCAAATAAACAAAATCAGAATTGAAATTGGAGAAATAACAACAGACCCCACAGAAAATAAAGGATTGTTAAAAAATACTATGAACAACTCTATTCCAACAAATTGGACAACCTGCAAGAAATGGGCATTTTCCTAGAAAAATATAACCCTCCAAAACTCAATGAAGAGGAATCTAAACATCTCAATAGTCCAATAACTATGGAAGAAATTGAAGCAGTCATCAAAAAGTTTCCAGCAAATAAAAGCCCGGGAGCAGATGGCTACACAGGAGAGTTGTACCAAACATTCAAGGAAGAATTAAAATATATCCTCCTCAGACTATTCAAAAACATGCAAGAAAAAGGAACACTTCCAAAAACCTTCTAAGAAGCCAGCATCACTCTAATATAAAACCCGATAAAGACAACACAATGAAAGAAAATTACAGACCAATATCTCTCATGAATATGGACGCCAAAATCCTCAACAAAATTCTAGCAAATCAGATCCAGCAGTACATCAGAAAGATCATACACCATGATCAAGTAGGATTCATCCCAGGAATGCAGGGATGGTACAATATCTGCAAATCAATAAACGTGATACATCACATAAACAAAATGAGAGAAAAAAAATCACATAGTCATATCAATTGATGCAGAAAAAGCATTTGACAAAGTCCAACACCCTTTCTTGATAAAAACTCTCAGCAAAGTGGGAATAGAAGGATCATACCTCAACATCAAAAAAGCCATATATGATAAACCCACAGCTAACATCATACTCAATGGGCAAAAACTAATACCATTTCCCCTAAGAACAGGAACAAGACAGGGATGCCTACTCTGCCCTCTCCTGTTTGACATAGTACTGGAAGTATAAGCCATTGCAATTACACGAGAAGAAGAAATAAAAGGTATCCAAATTGGAAAAGAAGAAGTAAAGTTGTCCTTATTTGCAGATGACATGGTACTGTACATAAAAAACTCAAAGGACTACATTCCAAAATTAATTGAGTTAATTAATGAATTTGGCAATGTAGCAGATACAAAATTAATGCTAAGAAGTCTGTGGCATTTCTATACACTAATAGTGAAATTACAGAAAGAGAGACTAAAAAAGTAATACCATTTACCATTGCACCAAAAAAATTAAGATCCTTTGGAATAAACCTAACTAATGAGGAAAAAGATCTATATGCACAAAACTATAGTACATTGAAAAAAGAGATAGAGGAAGATGTTAACAGATGGAAGAGCATACCATGCTCATGGATTGGGAGAATCAACATCATTAAAATATCCATACTACCCAAAACAATCTATAGATTCAATGCACTACCCATTAAAATACCAACAACATATTTCACAGACCTAGAAAGAATTCTTCATAGATTCATCTGGAACAAAATAAGACCACGAATAGCTACAGCAATTCTGAGAAAGAAGAATAAAGTAGGTGGGATCTCAATACCAGATTTCAAGCTATATTACTAAGCAACTTTTCTCAAAACAGCCTGGTAGTGGCACAAGAACAGTCATATAGACCAATGGCATAGAATAGAGAACCCAGATATCCACCCAAACCACTGTGCTCAACTAATATTTGACAAAAGAAGCATGAACATTCAATGGAGCCAAGATAGCCTCTTCAATTAATGGTGTTGGGTAAATAGGACAGATACATGCCAAAAAATGAAACTGGGCCACCAACTTACACCAAATACAAAAATAAACTCATAATGGATACAGGACTGAAAAAAGAACATTAAATTTTAATTTAATACTTGTCATTTTATTAGCTGCAGATCTTTCCAAAGATACTAAGCCTCACTAAGATCCTCAACATAAAATGAAAATAAGAACATCTATTATCAAAATATACTTAATGATTTAGTCATAATTCATAGGTAGAAAAGATGTTGCTGGCAAGGAAACAGGTACATTTAACTTGTTTTAAAAAAATGCCACTATCACTAAAAAGAACGTACTGAAGCATCCATCTTATGTAAAAACCATTGTTTGAAATTTTAACCTTGCTATTTTCACTTCTGTAAATGCTTGCTTGCTTAAATAATAAGGAAAATAAGACTACTCCCTTTCTAGAGAAGCTGTTGACTATCCCCCAGATAGTGTTGTCAGTGCTGACATCAGGCCAGGCCTTGAGACATGGTTTCATGGTCCCTTCCCAGCACATAGGCCTTCTTTCCTAGAAGGCCCAGAAGTCTCATTCCAAATTTGGGAGACAGAAGAGCTAGGAAAAGTATAAATAAAAAAGATTTCCTCCATGTCGGGGGGAGGGAGCAGAATTTGAAAGGCACATTTTTCTCTGGCCCTAGCCCTTAATAAAATTTAACTCCCTTTCTTTAAAATGTAACTCCCTTCTAATACACATAACATAATAGTTCTCTGACCAAGAAGAAGACCAAATATACTGTCCTTTTAGCCTCTGGTGGGTGGACCGGGTTTGGGGCCTGGGAGAGCTGGACAGGCCTCCAGGAGGCACTGCTATGCTGATTTAGCAGAATTGAACCAGGAGATTCTGGGCACTCCCAGACCTCAGCCTAGGATCTGGCTAGCATCTAGAGGGAGTGGATGGCCACTTCTCGAACTGTTGACAGAATCAGTAAGCTAGGGGCCCTATCAGTCAGGTCCACTCTAAGTGAGTGAAAGGGGAAGCTTGATCACCTTCCTGGGAGTCAAGGACTTCCTCAGGCAGTGAATCAGGACTCAGGTGGACTGTTTAAACTCTGAGTAAATATCTGGTAGAAGTCAAAAACTCAGACTGTCTGGTGTATAAATGTAAGTGTAAGAAACTGTGTGAAAGACAGTGCAAACCCTGCTTTAGAGGGAAGACAGTAGAGAACTTTTAATTTTTTTCCCCATGATTTATAATTTTGCTGTGTTAGTTTAAAATTTTGGAATTCTAGGGTTAATTTAAGGGTATAAAATTTGTGAAGGTTGCCAATCCAGAGAAATTTAAACAAAGGCTTGTTGGGTTAAGATTAGTCATAATTAATTGCTTTGCAGGCTGCCTTTTTCAGCCCTGCTAGCAGAGAATTGTGTGGTCCCAAGAACTGAAACCTGCCTGCCCTTCCTGATAGATTTACAGTGTGTCTCTGGGGGAGGAAGAGAGTGGAAAACTGCTCCAGAGCAGGTGTGAGAAAGGATAGAGGCAGTGGAATTCACTCTCAGCTTGCTAAGATAGAGAAGCCCTAGGCTGGGGGGCTGGGGGATGGTTGGAGATATCAGAAGTGGTGAAGGAGGAGGAGGATTTGAGATCCTCAAGGGCCTTGGAGTAAAGAAGAAAAATCTGGGAAGGAGAGCAGCTGTTCCTTAAGTGTTAAAAGCTTGATTATACAGGATCTCAGACTGCTTGCCGTATTTCCCCTGCTAAGGCAAAAAAAAGTGGGTGGTGTTGGGGAGAGCAAGGAGAGATAAGTTTTTGTTGATTGTTGTTTATCTGAATTTTGCTAGACTCAAGGCTTTCTGAAAAACACAGTGGATCTTCCTCTGCCTCGTTTTATTATTTTTAACCCTTCCAATACACATGAAGAAAATCTCATTGTCTGAGCCTGGCAGGGCAAGGTTACTTGGTACTTCTTGGGTGGTGGTGGAATATTCAGCCAAGGAACTTTAAGATATAATATCTTTAATGTTACAACTAGTTTAAGTTTTAAAAATATCTGTCTCTCAAAAGAAAATATTTTTACCTGCTCTTAGTTTTATCACAGAAGGTCTAAGTCATAAATGTTAATCTAAGAAATTTTGGCTATTTAGTTTTTAGAAATCATTAAAGAATTAAGATTTCAAAGAATAAAGAATACTGAGTAGAAGGTCTGAGGCATGGTTATGCATTTTTAAAGGATCATAGAAAGAAGGTTTGAAGGCTAATTTAGAAGTGTAAAATTTATAAAGGTTGTGTATGTAATAAAAAGCAGAATATAAATGTTGAAAGGAAATCAAATAATATAGACCAGTAAGTCAGGAAGAGTAAATAACTTATATTTGCCTCCCTAAACAGAGGGTAAATAGTACTGCCAAAGTACTTAGGGAGGGACTGATAAAAGAAATCTAATAGTTACTGTTTGTTATAATTCATTCAGAAAATATTACTTTGGAAAGTCCATAAAAAGAAATGGCAAGGAAAACCAGATCTTAAGCAGGTCAGTATATTTTTCTTCTTATACAATTCTTCCAAAATTTGGCAATACTTAATAAATAAATCATGGCAATACAATTCTTCACATAAATTCAATAAGACCAGTTTCCAATAGTGGTTTTATAAACCAGAAACTTTGACTGGAGTATCATGTTTTAAAGAACCCTGCCTGAACTCTGAAGACTTGAAGCCAATAAGAGTGCCATGGAGAACGTCTTTATATTCTGCTTGGTAGCCCTTGAAAATAGCTGATGCTGGAGCATTAGGTCCATACACTACCATAACTGGTGGTTGGTCAGAATAAAAGGGGAGCGATAAGGGAGTCTCTGTGTCCCTGCAGGACCCCCATGTACTCTGAGCTGCAATGAGTAGAAGGGCTGACATGGGCCTTGAAGCCTAGGCATGGGCCTGGGTAGAGCCTGTAGAGGTGAGGACTTCACCTAACTCACCTAACTGATGGCAGCTGGATGGCTTGACTTCCTGCCCTATGGGACATATTATGATTCAATCATGAAATTCTGACTAAGTTAGTCAGTTACCATTCTTGTTATATTTATACAAACAATCAGGCCAAATTAATAACAATAGATAAATTAGTCTTGATTTGGCTCTTCTGATAAACATAGGGGTAATTTTGAGGGGAAAAATTTTATTTTAATATACATTATTAAAATTGAAAGGTTTTCTTTCCCTTCCACCAGACTATTTGTTACAGTTTGTCCCCACCAGGTCACAAGCCCACCTCCTTCTGTGCCCAAGCCTCATTGTCCCTCTGACAGAGATCTCTTGGCTCTGATAGAAATCTCTGACCCATCTCAGGAAGTAGCTAGAAGAGCCCACTGACATTCATTTTCTCTAAAGGAATTCAGAGGCAGGATCCTTTTAGTAATATATTAAGCAGTTAGACAGATATGAGCAGAGCAAGGATAATGGGCCAATTAGCATTACCAGGTGTAATAAAGTCTTCCAGTCTCTACCTATGTGAGACAAGGGGACTCCCCAGAAGCAAGAGGGAATGAGGCTGCAGATGAAGCAGCCCAGGAGGCTGCCCTAAAAAACACGTGGGGCCTCTACAGATTTTAGTGACTCTTCCAAATCCTGACCTACCCACCTCACTAGCTTACATGGAAACCCAATCTAGAAAAGCTGAAATCCATAACAGATCTTTACTCAAGTTCTTAGAAGCTTTACAGTCTACCCAGAAAGCAGTGCAAAAGCATTTCCAAGGCACTCTGCTATACCCTGGATAAAGAAATTTTCCTCACAAGGACTAACTCCTTCCTGGAAAGGATAACCCTCACAGCAGTCAAGATCGATGGGATTCCGATGTGGCTTCATCACACCTGGCTTAAGACTGACCAGACAAAATAGAGAGTCCAGGACTCTTTGAACCCTCTAAAGATTAGTCCTGGCCCTCATCCTGGGCCCTTATCTTATAAATAGGTCCACTTACTTTATTTAGCATGGAATTAATTCTATCAAGCTTATAGTCCTCAGGGGTCAATATAACTCCCTCACCAACAGACCCAAAAGAGTCAATGATTTGACTCATGTACATAAAACCAGTTGGGAATGAATCATCCATCTTATATAAAAAAATTGCTGTTTAAAATTTTAATTCTGCTATCTTTGCTTCTGTAAACACTTTCTTGCTTAAATAATAAGGAAAATAAGACTACTCCCATTCCAGAAAGACCATGAACTATGCCCCAGAGTTGTCACTGCTGTCACCAGTCCAGGCCTTGAAATATGGTCTCATGGCCCCTTCCCAGCACGTAGGCCTTCTTTCCCAGAAGGCTCATTCCAAATTTGGCAGACAGAAGAGCTAGGAAAAATATAAACAGTAAAGGTTTCCTCCATGTAGGGGAGCTCAGAATTTGAAAGGCACATTTTTCTCTGGCCCTGTCCTTAATAAAATGTAACTACCTTTCTTTGAGCGTGGCTTGTTTTTTTTTTTTTCCAGTCTTCTGTAACAGTACACTCCCTTCAATGTTCCAGAGTTTTGCAAGTAAAATTTGTATGATTGATAAATACCCCATATATGTTGACAAGCTTTGCTAGAAGGTTTCTGACAAATAAAGGGATTCAACATTTTTTAGTAGTTTACATCAGCTTGGCATATTAATTTATATAAATTATTTCATTCTTTTAAGTTATAGACACTTCCATAAAAGAGTGAATGACCTAATTTGGTGCATAAGGCAACTACAAATTGAAGAGATTAATTAAATTATTCATAGACACAGAGCTCCTGAATGAAAAGGCAAAGATTTATAATTCAATTATAACATCAACAGTCCATGATTTTTCTAAAACACCTTCTATATTTTCTTGACAATGAAGATGTTCTTCATTTTTAGCTGTCTATTATCAGAACCACACCACCAATGTGCAGAGAGATAATACCACACTTTTAAATGATACCAGCAATGTCAACTGTTTTTTCCCAATAATTAAAAAATGTCTTTATTAACACATTCAACAAATAATGATTGAGTACCTATATATTAAGACTCAATTTGGTTGTGCATAACAGAAAAACTAGCACTCAGTGGCTTAAATAATGAATGTATTTATTCATTTTAGGTAGTGATGGGCAGTAATCACTTCATTTGCAGCTCTATCCTGCTGGTCTTTCTATCACATCTTCAGCATGTACTTCCTGGTCACCACCTCATGACTGTAATACAGCTGCTGGACTTCCAAATTTGCCTTTAGTATATGAAGAAAGAAAGAAAAAAAGGCAAAAGTCTTGTGCCATAATGTCTGCTTCTGCTAACAAAATAGTTTATAAGAAATAATTCCATGGAATGAGATTACATAGAAAGACAGGAATTAAAAATAACTGTTAAAATAACAGATTTACAGAAAAACTGTGATGATAATAAGAAAAGTTCCACATTCCTCAGTTCCTTATTATTAATTTCTTACATTTGTTAGACTCAGTGAGCAAAAACACATACATTATTACTAAGTAAAATTCATACTATATTCATTCCTTAGCTTTTTTGTGTATATTTTTTTTTCTGTTCCAAAATCCCATCAAGGCTATTACATCATATTTCATTGCCATATCTCCAGAGGTTTTTGTTTGTTTGTTTGTTTGTTTGTTTGTTTTTGTGTGTATGTGTGTGTGTGTGTCTGTGTTTGGTTAGTTTTGTGTAGAATGTCCCTTTTGTTGAGATTTTGATGACTTTTTTTTTTTTTAATGATTAGACTTGAGTTGAAGTCTTTGGCAAGAAAACCACAAAAGTAAAATGCCATTTTCATCACATTTTATCAAGAGTACATTAAATCACTTTGGATACTACTTAATGCTGAAGTAGTATTAATTAGTTCACCTAGCTGAAGAAGTATTAATTAGTTCTTTTTGCCAGCTATGTTCCACATCTATGAGGGCAGGGTATTTCCATAAATCATTTGGAGTTTTTCCACAGGAGATACCTGCCTCTTTCTTCATCTTTGAATTTATTCAATATTTTATTTATATTAAAATGGGCTCATGTATATTTATTTTACATTTCAGGTTTTAATCCAATATTACTTTTTTTTACTATTTTTCATGAAAAGTTAGGCATATGTTTTAATATAGAATTTTTGGTAATGTATTAAAAATTGCTAAAGGCTTAGAAGATTTTAAAAACATGATAAACACATTTTTTATAATTCACATATATAGGACTTGGATTCTAAGAATGAGAGGATGCATATTATTTTAAAGAGTATGTAGAACATTTACTAAAACTGTCCTATGAAATGGGTTAAAAGGCAACTCTCAACAATTTCAAGAAGCTGGAATAATCAAGTATATGTTCCTGAGCACAGTGTGAAATTAAACCAGCATAAAAACATTACTAACAACTTTTAAAATAAAGCAAAATAATTTCAATAAATAATTATTTAAAAAAAGAAGTCAGCAATGCTCAATTATTTTCTTCCAAAAAAAGTTACTTCTGAAAAGATCAGTGAAAGTAAAATTAACAGTGGAAAAAACTAACACTACTTCAGCTAAGTGATTAATACCAGAACCAACTGTCATAAATTATGTTGATAGTATATAACCCTAATATGTTGTGAAATGGCACTTTCCTTCTTTGATCGTCTCCCCAAAACACATCAGGCTTTTTAATTATGATAAAAATATCAACAAATTCTAATAGAAGGTTGTCTTGCAGCATGCTTATCCAGTACTTTTCAAAACTATTATGATTATTTAAAATATGAAAGTCTGACTCAGTCACGAAAAATCTAAAGAGACATGATGAGATGTCAACACAGTATCCTTGGTAAGATCTAGGAAAGGGGGAAAAAAGATCAGCTTAAAATTGTGGAAAATATTAAACCTAGTAAATTTTTGGTAGAATCTTTAGTACAATATTTATATAATACTTACAAATTATGACAGTTTTACTTCTTCCTTTCCAATTTGGATGTCTTTTATGTTTTCTACTTTTCTAATCACAATGGCCAGGACTTCCAGTACTATGTTGAATAAGAGTGGTGAAAGTGGGCATCCCTGTTTTATTTCTGGTCTTAGGAAAAATGGTTTTAGTTTTTATAGTTTTTACCCATTGATTATGATGTTGGCTGTAGCTTTGTCATGTATGGCCTTTACTTTTTTGAGGTATGATCCTTCTATTTCCACTTTGCTGAGAGTTTTTACCAAAAAAGGGTATTGGATTTTATTGAATGCTTCATCTGAGTCTATTGATATGATCATAATGATTTTTGTCTTTCAATTTCTTTACGAGTTAACTTGTGAATATAACACAAGCCTGGAATAAATCCCACTTGATCGTGGTGTATAACCTTTTTAATATATTGCTGGATCTGGCTTGCTGAAATTTTGTTGAGAATTTTGGCATTTATGTTCATCAGGGATAATGGCCTGTAATTCTCTTTCTTTGTAGTATCCTTATCTGGTTTTGGGATTAGGATAATGCTGGCCTCATAAAAAGGGATTGGAAGTGTTCCTTCCTTTTGGATTTTTGGATAAGTTTCAAGAGAATAGGTGTTCTTTGAATGTTTGGTAACACCCCACTGTAAAGCTGGGCTTTTGTTTTCTGACAGTGTTTTTTTTTTTTTTTTTTTTGTGTGTGTGTGTGTGTGTGTGTGTACTGGTTCATTTTCATCAATTGTTATTGCCTACTCAGGTTTTCTGATTCTTCCTGATTCAGTTTTGGAAGATTGTATTTTTCTAGGGATTTGTCCATTTCACCTATATTGTCCAGCTTGTTGGTATATAGTTTCTCATGGTATTTTCTTTTTTTTTCTTTTTTTTTAACATATTTTATTGATTTTTTACAGAGAGGAAGGGAGAGAGATAAAAAGTCAGAAACATTGATGAGAGAGAGACATCAATCAGCCACCTCCTGCACGCCCCACAGTGGAGATGTGCCAGCAAGCAAGGTACATGCTTCCAATCAGAATAGAACCTGGGACCTTTCAGTCTGCAAGCCGACACTCTATCCACTGAGCCAAACCGCTCTCGGCTCCTCATGGTATTTTCTTATAATCCTGTGTATTTCTGTGTAGTCAGATGTTACTTCATCACTTTCATTTGTTTTTATTTATTTGGGTCCTCTCTTCTTGTTTCTTTTGTTTAATATATTTTTTATTGATTTTTTACAGCGAGGAAGGGAGATAGTTAGAAACATCTATGAGAGAGACATCCGTCAGCTGCCTCTTGCACGCCCCCTACTGGGGATGTGCCCGCAACCAAGATACATGCCTTTGACCAGAATCAAACCCAGGACCCTTCAGTCCACAGGCCCATGCTCTATCCACTGAGCCAAACCAGTTTTGGGTCTTCTTGTTTCTTGATAAATCTGTCTAAAGATTCATCAATATTGTTATCTCTTCAAAGAACCAGCTCTTGGTTTCATTAATCTTTGGTAGAGGTGTTTTCTTGTTTTGTTTTGTTTTGTTTTGTTTTGTTTTTAGTACACCAATAATGAATTCTCAGAATGAGAAACTATGAACACAATACCACTTATCATGACAATAAAAAATTAAGATAATTAGAAGTAAACTTAACCAAGGAGGTAAAAGATGTGTACTCAGAAAATTACAATAAATTTAAAAGAAAAGATAGAGGATGACATAAACAAGTTGAAGAATATATTATGTTCATGGACAAGTAAAATATCCATACTACTCAAAGCAACCTATAGGTTAATTGAAAGACCTATTAAATTACCAATGGAATATTTCACAGATTAAGAACAAATACTCCAAAAATTTATATGGAAACAAAAAATACTCCAAATAGCTGTACCAATCTTGAGAAAGAAGAACAAAGTGGAAGGGATCACAACACTAGATATCAAGTTATACTACAAAGCCACTCTACTCAAAACAGCCTAGTCTGGCACAAGAACAGGCACAGAAATCAATGGGAGAGTAGAGAGAACCCAGAAATCAACCTAAGCCATTATGCTAAATTACTATTTGACAAAAGAGGCAAGAACAGACAATGGAATCAAGACAGTATCTCCAGTAAATAACACTGGGAAAATTAGAAAGACACATGCAAAAAACAACAACAACAAACTAGACCACCAAGTGACATCATATGTAAGAATAAACTCAAAAAGGATAAAATACTTCAATAAAAGGCATGAAACCATAAAAATATTGGGGAAAAACTGTTGGCAACAAAATCTCAGACATCTCTCATAGCAATATGTTTAACAATACATCTCATAGGACAAATGAACAAATGAGAAGTTTTGGCAAGAATATGGAGAAAAGGGAGCCCTCTGTAGTTTTGTTTCTCTTTACTGCTTTTAAGAATACTTTTATTTGTCTTTAATTTCTGAATTTTCACTAGGAAGGGCCTTACTGTGAATTAACTTGTTTATCATTTTATGGTGTTTTCCATGCTTGTTGAATCTCTATATTTATATCTTTTGACAAAAAATGTAGACTTCTCAATCATTACTTATTTGAGCACTTCTTAAATTTTTAAATCTTAAACTCTTCTTCCTATAGGGACTTTGATGGCAAACATTTTAGAGCTTTTCTAATGGTACACTGGGTCCCTCAACCTGGCCTTCCCCATCTCACAGGGGATGGGCCTAAGTCAGCAACCAGATATCACTTTCACCGTCCAAGACTGGTTGCTCCTTGCTGCCCACCTGCTTGCTGCTCCTTAATGTTGTCACAGAGGCAGGAGAACCTCATGCCACAGCCTCTGTGCTCACCAGCTGTGAGCCCAGCTTCTGGCTGAGCTCCTGTATTGAGCGTCTGCCCCCTGATAGTCAGAATGCATCATAGTGACAGGCCCTTCTGGTCATTATGCCATGAAGGTTGCTTTGGTCCAAGGTGTCAGTATTTTTCCATGACCTCTTCTCACTTATGTGGCTTCACAGCTCCAACAAGTGAAAGTAGAGAAAAAAAAAAAAAACATGGTGCTAAAGTCCTGGTCTAAGTGAAAAATAATAATAAAATACTGTAAGCATGATGTTATTTCTTCAACTAGCATGTTCCCAATACCCTCAGCAATGATTACTTTCATTGTTTTATTCTTCTGCCAATCAGGAAATGATCCACTTTCTTTTTTCTTTTCATTAGCAATATTCCCCTCCCTTATAGTTACATGCTGTTCTATTTTCTTTGTAACAAAATTACTATGTGAAACAGAGCCTACTGCAGAAATACAAAATGGTTTCTGTGCATATATTTTGAAAATTGTAATGTTATTTATAGTTCCTCAATTTTATTCACTGGATCTCATTGAATATTAATTTGCTGTATGGATCCTACTTTAGAGAATCAATGTTGGGCAAAATCAATTCCACCTCTCTGGTGAAAGTCTTTTCCTTTTGCCTTTTCATATTCTCTTTACAATCAGTGTATATTAACTTTATATGACTGATACAGAAAAAAAATCCTTATGTGTCTTATGCTTGAGAGTGTTACATGATAAAAAGAATATATTATTTATATTTGCAGGAAGAAAACCAAATTTCATTAAAAGCCTTGCAGAAAATAAAGCATTCTGAAAATGCATTTTATATGCACATTTGCGTATCAGCCAAGATAATGGGAGTTAATTATTTCTGGTTGGTGTTTCAGGTCAATAGGCCTGTTTGGAGATAAGGTGGGCAAACATGGGTGGTTTGTGGGCCATTTAAGCTGGAAAATGCAAAGGCAGAATGCCTTATCATTATTATTTTTCAGAGAAATAAATTATTGCATGGGATTTAGTGAATAAGTAAAATGTTTACTTAGTGAATTAGTGTTACTTGTGTTTTTAAGCAAGGATATTACCTAGGAACACTCATGCCTCTTCCCCAGCTCTCATTAATGGTTCTTTTCTTTTGTGATCCCACCATTATCTCACAAATGCCCAGAGGGCAAGAATAAAGTCCATGAACATATCTGCAGTTAACTGATACAAACAGTCTAGAGAGAGACATGCAAAGTGTTAGTTCTTCAGCAGCAGCAACTTTGTGCTTCTCTGGTGCCAGTCTCAGATAAATTTTGTTCTTCTAGTCTATCTTCTTTTTATTTCTACCAGGCTTCCTGCTACTCATTCCTGCCCCAGTTTCATTCCTGCTGAGTGCTATGTGGATCAGGAAAGTGGAGGCATCAGCCCTCCTTCTTATGCCGTTTGTGTTCTCCATAGCATGTTTAAGCTCACAGTTGTCCACAGAAGTACTAGCTATTTTACACTGGTGAGTACAGGTCCTTTATGAAACAAACTATGTCCATAGGCATTGTTTCTAATAGCTTAACTTCAAAGGTTTATAGAAGAAAAACATGCCCATGTCAGGAAGAGTATCAGTGAGAAAGAAATTAGAGTTGGTGAAATAGAAAGCCCTGAGTTACCATTCATTTATTTATTTAGAATGTAATGAGACTCCTCTAAGCACCTATAATTATCCAAGTCTCTAGGACATTCAAATAAGTTAGATGCTGTCTTTTTCTTAGAACATCTCTTTCAAATGGAGAAGAAACACATGTAAATAGATGAATGACACTGAAATGTGTCATAGGGCTATAAGGAGTCTAAACAAAACACTGTAGAGGATAAATTATTTCAATGGAACAAAAATTGAAAGCCGAGTTTTTCTGATAACAAGCTACCTAGAGAGACTCAAAGAACAATGGGAGTACCACTTTTCACCTGCAGTGTCCAAAAGCTTCCTACAAAAGAAATCTGGTAATGGATACATTTATTTTATTTTATTTTATTTTATTTTATTTTATTTTATTTTATTTTATTTTATTTTATTTTATTTTATTTTATTCCATTGGAGTTGACAGACAATATTATATTAGTTTCAGGTGCACAACCTAATGATTAGACATTTATTTTTTAATTATTTATTATTGAAAGTATTACATATGCCCTCTCTTCCCCATTGACCTTTCCCAGCCTGCCCCACCACTCAGTATCGGCCTTCACCCACTATTGTCTGTGTCCATTGATTATGCTTATATGCTGTATATAAATACCTTAGTTAATCTCTTACCCATCATTTCCCAACTTCCCCTGCCTTCCTTCTGATGTCTGACAGTCTATTCCATGCTTCTATGTCTCTGGATCTATTTTAGTTCATCAGTTTATGTTGTTCATTATATTCCACAAATGAGTGAGGTTATTTTATAATTGTATTTCTCAGATTGGCTTATTTTAGTTAACATAATACTCTTCAGATCCATTCATTCTGTTGCAAATAGTAAGTTCTTTCTTTTTTATAGCAGTATAATATTCCATTATGTGGATGTAGCACAGTTTTTTAGTCTATTCATCTGCTGATGGGCACGTAAGCTGTTTCCAAATCTTAGCTATTGTAAATTGTGCTGCTATGAACATAGCAGGGCATATATAATTTCTGATGATTTCTTGGGATAAATTCCTAAAATTGGAATTACTAGGAGTTTCATTTTTAATTTTTTGAGGAATCACCATACTGTTTTCAACAGTGGCTGCACCAGTCTGTATTACCATCGGTAGTACACGAGGGTTCCCTTGTTGTTTGCTGATTTCTTAATAATAGCCATTCTGAAGGTGTGAAATGGTATTTCATTGTTGTTTTAATTTGCATCCTTCAGATAATTAGTGACTTGGAACAGTTTTTCACATTCTATTGGTCTTCTGTCTGTCCATTTTCATGAAGTGTCTCTTTAGGTACTTTGCTATTTTTTTTTATTGGATTAACTTCTTTTTGTTAAGTTGTATGAGTTCCTTATAAATTTTGGAGATTAAACCTTTATCAGATATAACATTGGCAAATATGTTCTCCTCTGAAGAGGGTTCACTTGTTGTTTTGTTGATAGTTTCTCTTGCTGTGGAGAAACGTTTTATTTTTATGTAGACCTATTTATTTATTTTCTCCTTAGTTTCCATTGTCCTAGGAGATGTATGGTTAACATATTGCTATAAAATATGTCTGAGATTTTGCTACATATGGATTCTGCCAAGATTTTTATGGTTTGCCATCTTATGTTTAAGTCTTCTATCTATTTTGAGTTTATTCTTGTATATGGTGTAAGTTGATGGTCTAGTTTTATTTTTCCTCCAATATTATTTATTGAAAGTCTGTCTGTCTTGACTCCAATTGTATGCTCTTGCCTCCCTTGTCAATATTAATTGAACATAATGGTTTGGGTCAATTTCTGGGTTCTCTGTTCTGTTCAGTTTTTCTATATAACTGTTCTTCTTCCAGTATCAAACATTCATATAATAGTGGCTTTGTAATATAACTTGATATCTGGTATTGTGATTCCTCTAACTTTGTTCTTCTTTCTCAGGATTGTTGTAGCTATTCAGGGTCTTTCTTTATTCCATATACATTTTTGGAGAGTTTGTTCTAGGTCTGTGAAATATGCCATTGGTATTTTAATGGGTATTGCAGTAAATGTATAGATTGCTTTGAGTAGTATAGACATTATTTTTTTCAACATATTTAATTGATTTTTTTACAGAGAGGAAAGGAGAGGGTAGAGAGTTAGAAACATCCATGAGAGAGAAACATCGATCAGCTGTCTCCTGCATACCTCCTACTGGGGATGTGTCCACCACCAAGGTACATGTCCTTGACCGGAATTGAACCTGGGTCCTTTCAGTATGTAGGTTGACACTCTATCCACTGAGCCAAACCAGTTAAAGCAGTATAGACATTTTAATGATGTTGATTTGACCAATCAATGAACATGGTATATTTTTCCAATTGTTTATATTTTCTTTTATCTCTTTTTTCAACGATTTCTGGTTTTCTGAGTATAGGTATTTTATCTCCTTGGTTAAGTTTATTTCTAGATAGCTTACTTTTTGTTGCAATGGTAAGTGTGATTGTGGTTTTTTGTTTGTTTGTTTGTTTTTTGTTTGTTTTTAGTTTCTCCTTCTGAGTTAATTATTGATGTATAAAAATTCCATAGATTCCTAAGTGTTGATTTTGTATTCTGCTACATTGTTGGAATATTTTATTAAATCTAGTAGTTTTCTGATGAAGTTTTTAGGGTTTTCTTTATATAATATAATGTCATTTGCAAAATAATAAAATTTACTTCTTTTCTAATTTAGATACATTTTATTTCTTCTTTTTATCTGATCACTATTACTATCACTTCTAATACTATGTTGAATAGGGAGTTGTAAAAGTAGGCATCCCTATCTTGTTCCTGATCTTAGGGGAAATGGTTTTAGGTTTTGCCCATTGAGTATGATGTTGGCTATAGGTTTGTCATATGTAGCTTTTATTATGTTGAGGTATGATCCCTCTTTTCCTACTTTGCTGAGAGTTCTATCAAAAATGGGTGTTGGATTTTGTCGAATGCTTTTTTTCTGCATCAGTTGATATGATCATGTGATTTTTATCTAGCAATATCCTAGATAAAATGGGACAAACATTTATTGATGTTTGTACCATTCTTACAAATTTGGAATAAACTCCTCTTAGTCATGGTATATGAGTTTTTCAATGTATTGCTGGATCTGATTTGTTAATATTTTGTTGAGGATCTTAGTTAGCATCCATGTTCATCAGGAATATTAGCCTGTAATTCTCCTTTTTAGTGTCTTTATCTGGTTTTGGGATTAGGGTAATGCTAGACTCATAGAAAGAGCTTGGAAGTGTTCCTTTTTCTTCATTTTTTTTTAATAGTCTGAGGAGAATCAGGGTTAGTTCTTCTCTGAATGTTTGGTAAAACTCCCTTATGAAGCCATCTGGATCAGGGATTTTATTTGCTGTTTTGTGTGTGTGTGTGTGTGTGTGTGTTTTAAGTTATTATTAACTAGAGACCCAATACATGAAGATTCGTGGAAGAATGGGCCTTCCTTTCCCTGCCTGCACTGCCTTTTCTCTGGCTGGGAGCCACCTTTCCACTCCAGACTAGAGCCGGCTCTCTGCCTTTTCAGGCTGCCCAAAGGCCCAGAGTGGCTGGGGTGCAGAATATCTGTGTCATCCTAGGCCACTGGGTGCCTGCATATTCAAATTAAACCACCATCTGCATTGTGTTAATTTGCATACTCACTCCTGATTGGCTGGTTGGCATTATAAAAGTATGGTCAAGTTATAATTTTCTCTTTTATTAGTATAGATGCTTTAATTTTATCAGTAATCATTTGCCTGTTTAGGTTTTTCTAATTCTTACTGATTAAGTTTTGGAAGATTGTATTTTTCTATGAATCTCTCCATTTAATCAAAGGTGTCCAGTTTGTTGGAATAGAATTGTTCATAGTACTTTTTTCCTAAGGGGTCAGTTGTAACTTCACCTCTTTCAGTTCTGATTTTGTTTATTTGGGTCCTCTGTCTTTGTTTCTTGTTGAGTTTGGTTAGAGGTTTATTCATCTTATTTATCCTTTCAAAGAATCAATTCTTGGTTTTATTTATCTTTTGTGTACTTTTTTTGTTTACTTGATTTTTGTTTTTGGTCTCTCTGTCATTTATTTCTGTTCTGATCTTTATTATTTCCTTCCTTTTTCTTACTCTAGACTTATTTTGTTGCTCTCTTTTTAATTCTTTAAATTGTAGGCTTAGATAACATTACAATTTTTTCTTGTTTTTTTGAGGTAAGCTTGTAGTGGTTATGAATTCCCTCTTAGGCTGCTTTCACTGAATCCCATAGATTTTGGATTGTTGTGTCTTCATTGTCATTTGTTTATAAGATGTTTCTTTTTCTTTTTTGAACATTTTGGTAACCCATTCATTATTTAGTAGTATGCTATTTAGCCTCCCTATGTTTGATTATTTTTGAGTATTTTTATTCTTATTTATTTTTACTTTATTTCAGATATTCAGAGAGAGGGAAAGAGAGATAAAAAAAATTAATGATGATGTAAAGTCATTGATTTGCTGCCTTTGGCAGGCCCTTCGCTGAGGATGAAGCCCTGAACCTGGGTATGTCCTCTTGACTGGAATCAAACCCAAAACCCTTCTTTGTACAGGCAAATGCTCTATACACTGGGCCAAACTGACCAGGGCTTGAGTAGTTTTATTTTAGTTGATTTATAATTTTATATCTGAGAAGATGCTTGATATGATTTCAAACTTCTTGAATTTGTAGAGACTTAACCTGTGACCTAACATCTGGTCTATCTTTGAAAATGTCTTATGTGTGCTTGAGAAGAATGTATATTCCATTGCTTTGGGGTGAAATGTCCTGAATATGTCAATTAGTTTCATTTGATCTAGTGAGTTGTTTATGATTGCTGTTTTTTTTTTGTTGTTGTTGATTTTTTTTTTTTGTCTAGAATATTTATCCTGTGATGTCAATGGGTATATTAATGTTCCCTACCATGCTGTCCTGAGCTGAATAATTCTTGGAAAGGACCCTCCTTGATTTATTTGGGTTTTCCTGATGTAGTTGGGTCTTGAATGTTATTGTCTCATTTGCGGATGGAGTCTCCTCATAATCTGTCTGACTACGTAGCTTATCCCCAACCTCATGCAAGCTATTGCATATGTCTTGCTTGCTGCTCCAGGCGATGCACAGAACCACTGATTCACCACTTGTGTCAGGCTTCACAAGCCTTGACCCCAAGCAGCAGGGTCCATCTGCCCTCTAAAGCAGGCTTGTTAGCCATGAAGCACTCATGGATTGGTTTGGCAGAGTTCTCCTGGGCCTTGCCTCTGCCTGCCTTTTCCTGTTAGCCACATGTATATCTGAATCACTCAAAAGTCTGTTTTTGATAGGGATTTAGGAGGGGTAGGTGTTGTTTAGCTTTCAGGAATATGGTGGTATGTTTTCCTGCCCCACTTGATTGTTGATGTCCTGTTCATGGGAACGACATCCCCTCCAATTTGCTATAAGTGATGTTGTTGTTCACTGTATTTTGTTCTGATGTTGTTGAATCTGTTCCCTTGGTGAGTCTATCCTGGATCTCCTGGAAGCTGCTGTAGTGTAGGTGAATGTGAGTCACTGTCTTTTTATGGACATAGTCAACTTAAATGAGGTCCAAGAGATCGAATCCCCTACTAGTACAATGTTCAGGAATTCCTTATCCCCAAGGCTAGGTGTGCCTTGAGTCTTCTGACTTAATTGTCTCTGTTCTGAGTTGTAATCTCTTCCTTCATACATCTGGTCCAGCAGGTAACTGCAGAAGCTCAGGGTCTGTTGAGCCACTTGGGCAGTCCCTCTGACATGTGACACCCTGTGAGGTCCTGGAGTCTGTGGCAGGGTGCCTCTTGAGATCCTTCTGGTGAGCAACTCATTGGGGAGGTCCTGGAGCCCACAATAGGGATCACTTGCAATGTCCTGCTAACGTTCTACTCACTGCATGGGTCCAGGGTGGTGTCCAAGATTAGTCTGCATAGTGGTAAGGCTGTGCTCCTACCTTTTGCTGGTCCCCTCTTCAAGATGCCCTGTTTTTTTTTTGTGCCAGAGCTGCTCCTCCTAGGGAGTGCCTCCTGGTGCTAGCAGGGGTTCTTTGTCCAGGAGTGTTTGATCCACCACCCCTAGACTTCTGTGATATCTAACTCTCTCTCTCTCTCTCTCTCTCTCTCTCTCTCTCTCTCACACACACACACACACACACACACACATCACATCCACACACTCCCTCTTCTCACTCCCTTATTCACGCACACTTTATTCCTCATTTCAGACCTATGGCTGCCATGTTGAAACTTTCAGATGGTATCCCTACCACTTTTTTATCTGTTCATCTATCGTTGAACGCTTTGGTTGCTTCCAAATCCTGAGTGTTGTAAGTATTGCTGCAATAAACATATGAACATATATGTCTTTTTTATTTAATGGTTGTTTTTTTTTAGATAAATTCTGAGAAGTAGAATCATTAGGTCTTTCTTCATCTATTTTAATATATATATATATATTTTTTTAACTAAAGGCCCAGTGCATGAAATTCATGTATGGGGGGTTGTCCCTCAGCCCAACCTGCACTTTCTCCAATCTGAGATTCCTTGGGGGATGTTTGACTGCCACAGGATCAGGCCTAAATTAGCAGTCAGACATCCCTCTCACACTCCAGGACTGCTGGCTCCTAACCACTCACCTGCCAGGCTACCTGATTGCTCCTAACCACTCCCCAGCCAGCCTGATTTACAACTAACCACTCCCCTGCTGGCATGATTGACACCTAACTGCTCTCCTGCCAACCTGATTCCTCCAACTGCCCTCCCCTGCTGGCTATCTGACAATGTGGAGGCGGCCATCTTGTGATGATATGAGGTGGCCATCCTGTGGTGGCCATCTTATGATGATGTAGAGGCAGCCATCTTGTGATGACATAGGGGCACCCATCTTGTGACAACGCGGAGTGGCCATATTGTGATGTGAGGGTGTGAGGGTCAATTGCATATTGCCTCTTTATTATATAGGATCTATTTTATTGATTTTAGAGAGGAAGGGAGAGGGGAGAGAGAGAGAAATATCAATAATGAGAGAGACTCTAATTATTGGCTCATTGATTGGCTTCCTGCTGCACACTCCCCGCCCCCCTCCACTGGGGATCAAGCCCACAACCCAGGCATATGCCCTTGACCAGAATCAAACCCAGGACCATTTAGTCTAGAGTTCCATGCTCTATCCACTGAGCCAAACCAGCTGGGGCTATCATTTGTTTTAAAGCTTATTTTGTCTGGTATATATTATGCTACTGTAGCTTTTTTTGTTTCCATTTTCATGAAATATGTTTTTCCCATCTTTTTTCTTTCAGTCTGTGTGTGTGTTTTATCTAAAGGGAGTCTCTTGTAGATGGCATATGAAAGAGTCTTGTTTTGTTATCCATTCACCATCCATATATCTTTTGATTGAAGCACTTAATCCATTTGCATTTAAAGTCATTGTTGATTGATATGCATTTATTGTCATTTTAATTTTTCTTCTTCTTCTCCTTCTCCTTTTCCTTCTCCAAGAAGATGCTTTAACATTTCTTATAATGTTGATGGTGATGAATTTATTTAACTTTTTCTTGTCTGAAAAGTCCAGTATCTGTCCCTTGATTGTAGATCATTGCTTTTTATCACTTAGAATACTCCTTGCCAATTTTTTCTGGCTTCCAGAGTTTCTGTTGAGAAATCAACTGACTGTGTTATGGTAGTTCTCTTAAACATAACTGTTTTATCTTGCTGCTTTTAAGATTCTTTCTTTGTCTTTAATATTTGTAATATTAATTACAATGTGTACTGGTGTGGAACTCTTTGAGTTCATCTTATTTGGGACTCTCTAGGTTTCCTGGACTTGCATGTCTATTTTCTTTACAAGGCTAGGGAATTTCTCCATCATTATTATTTACCATGGTTTCTAATTGCATACATTCTCGATTCTCATTTTGGCACCCCATGATGAAAAAGTTGGCATGCTTAAAGTTATCCCAGAGGCTCCTCAAAACTATCCTCAGTTTTTGAAAATTTTCAGTTGTTTTAAATTTAATTTTTTAAAATATATTTTATTGATTTTTTTTTTACAGAGAGGAAGAGTGAGAGATAATTAGAAACATTGATGAGAGAGAAACATCAATCAGCTGCCTCTTGCTCACCCCTTACTAAGAATGTGCCTGAAACCAAGGTACATGCCCTTGACCAGAATCGAACCGGGACCTCTCAATCCACAGGCTGACACTCTATCCACTGAGCCAAACCGGTTTCGGCTTACTTTTAATTTTTTATTGTTCACACAGAGTTGCAGATGTGTTTCATTATTCTCACCCCCCCACACACATACACACACACTTTTGCCCACCTCCAGCCAGTCACCATCTCCCTTTCATGGCCCTCACAGGACTATTGCTTTGTCCATGTCCTTTAGCTAATCACTTCACCTTCTTTTATCCAGTTCCCCCCACATTCCTACCCACTGACATTTAACAATCTGTTTCATTTTTCCATGCCTCTGGCTCTATTTTGTTCAACAGGTGTTTTTTTTAAATTTCTTTGTTTGTTTTTTGTTTATTAGATTCCACATATTAGTGAAATTATATGGTATTTGTCTTTCTGTGACTGGCTTGCTTAGCTTAGCAAAATAATCTCCAGGTCTGTCCATGATGTAATAAAAGGTCATAGTCCCTTGTATTTTACAGCCACATAGTATTCAATTGTGTAAATGTATTATTATTTTTTTCCCCACAAAGCTACTGAAGTCCATTTAGGTTGTTTCCAGATCTTGGCTATTTTAAATAGTGCTGCAATGGACATGGATGTGCATATATACTTCCTGATTGGTGTTCTGGGATTCTTAGGATATATACCTTGAAGTAGGATTGCTGCGTCAAAATGCAGTTTCATTTTTAATTTGTTTGAGGAAAGTTTTTAGTGTTTCAACAGTGTTTGTATCAGCCTGCATTCACATCAACAGTGTACTGTACTAGGATTCTCTTTTATCTGCATCCTTGCCAGCATTTCCTGTTTGTTGATTTATTGATAGTAGCTATTCATCTAAATAAAGTGATATCGAATTGTAGTTTTAATTTTCATCTCCCAGATGATTAGTGACCTTTAGAATTTTTTTCATGTCTCTTGTCCATCTGTATGTCCTCCTTGGAGAAGTATCTATTCAAGTCATTTACCCATTTTTTAATGGGATTGTATGTCTTCCTGCTGTTGATGTGTATAAATTACTCACATATATTTGAGATTAAACCCTTATAAGGTGAATCATTGGCAAATACGTTCTCCTAAACAGTGGCTTTCCTTTTTGCTTTGTTGATGGTTTCATTTTTATGCGGAAGCTTATTCATTTAATGAAGTCCCATTTGCTTATTTTTTTCCTATGTTTGCCTTGCTCTTTGAGATATATTGGCAAACATATTGCTCTGAAAGATGTCTTGGATTTGCTGCCTATGTTTTCTTGTATAGTTTTTATGGTTTCACAATTAATACCATACCATCTTTCTTCTTTGTCAAATATTAATTGAACATAAGTATAAAGGTCTGGGTTTATTTCTTGGTTCTCTGTTCTGTTCTATTGATCTATGTGCCTGTTGTATGCAAATATCAGGCTGTTTTGATTACAATGGCTTCATAGTATGGTTTGATATTTGGAATTGTGAACTCTCCAACTTTGTTCTTCTTTCTCAGGATTGTTGAGAGGATATTTAGGGTCCTTTTTGGTTTCATATATGTATTTGAAATATTTTTTCCGGATCTGTAAAATATTCCTTTGGTTTTTTTATAGGGATTGTGTTGAATCTATAGATGGCTTTTGGTAGTATGGACATTTTAATGATATCAGTTTTTCCAATCAATGAACATGGTATATGCTTCCATTTGTTTGTATCTTCCTCTATTTATTTTTTAAATGCCCCATAGTTTTCTGAGTACACATATTTTACCTCCTTGGCTAAGTTTATTCCCAGGTATCTTATTTTTGTTGTTGTTTTTCCTCTTGCAATAATAGAAGCAGATCAGTAAATGTCTCAAGGTGACTGGGATCCACCTCCATCCTTTTCATCTGTCAGATTTAGTTACTGAAAATGCTATTTCTGAAAGGGCTTATGGAAGAATTGAGAGGATCATATTTCTAGACCTGTAAGAGAAATGTGCTATTCAGATTCAAGGGAATGGTGAGTGTTTCCTTCCATCCTATAGCCACAGGTCTGACCTCAGTAGAGCGGAGAATCTCCTAGGCACATGGATAAGGTCTGCTGGAAGCCAGGCATTTCTATGAGCTCTTTCTTGAGGGGAAGCCAAGAAGGTGGAAGGGATGGCTCCACTCAAATCCAGTCACTGACATCCCCAGAGACTGCCAAACCAATAGGCTTGGATTCTGCTGCTGCCTCCTCAGCAGGAGTTGAGATGCAGAGCAGGGGAACTATGTTGCAGAGGGCAGGTAATTGTTGCTAGGAGGGGTTTGTCCTTCTCAGGATAAATGGCTGCTGCAATATTAGGGAGGTGGGGTGGTGAGATGACCCAGCATAGGTATACTGGCAGCCACTCTCCCACATCTCTCTACAATGCTTCCCTCCATAGACTCTCCTCAATGGACTACATTCTGTACCATCCTCACTCTGTCAAAGCCCTGGGTGAGTGACTGTGAATAATAATTCTAGGTTCTGGCTCTTTTTAAACAAGTATCTTTGTCACCAACATGGTCCCTCTCTCCCTGATTAGTGCAATCTCTGCTGATTTTTACCAATGGGTGACACCTAGCTGCTGTTCCCAGCTCTGGAACTATGAGCTGGGGACCCCAGCCTAAGGGTCAGGTCTCATCCTCTCTGGGGGAAACCATGCAATGGAGTTATCCCTCATTCAGCCTCAGCCTGCTGACCATGGGTATGGGTCCAACCACTCTTCCTACCAGTTTGAGGGTGTTTTCTTCCCTTCTTTGTTTAAAAGTCTCCTCTTCAGCCCTGGATTGTGTGGTTCAGTTGGTTGGAGCATCATCCCAAATGTTGAAAAGTCTATGGTTTGATTTCAGTCCAGGCACATACTCAGGTCTGGACATGTATGAGAGGGAACTGATTGACACTTCTCTCTCACATCAATGTTTCTCTCTCTTTCTCTCTACTTTCTTCTCTCTCTCTCTCTCTCTCTCTCTCTCTCTCTCTCTCTCTCTCTCAAATTAATAAAACCATGTCTTCAGGTGATGACTTAAAAAAAAAGGAAATGAAATTAAAAAATAAATAGAAGTATTTTCTTTAGCTTGTATTTTGTTGGTAATTCAGGGTGAATGCAATCCTGTTTATTTTTATTTCCAGTTTGTTTCTGAGAGAAGTTGTGAGAAAGATATACCTTCTCCATTGCTACTTTGAACTACCAGCTCTTTTAATTGTTTTGATTGGATGTTTTCTGCTTTCTTAACTTCCAAATCTTTAATTTGATTCTCTTCTTCATCTACTCCACTGTTGATTCTCTTTGATGCATTCTTCATTATAAATATTTTAATTTCTGATTGGTTCTTTTTTATATCTTCTAACTCTGTTTTTATGTTTACTATCTCTTTGTTGAAATCCTCACTAAGTCCGTATACTCTTTTCCTATCCTTTAACCATTATTTTAAATTCTGCATTTAGTAGACTGCTTTTACTTATTTTGTTTAGTTCTTTTTCTGGGCCACATTTCTTGTATCCTCCTTTTGGCAACCTCCCTGTGTTTGTTTCTATGTATTAGGTGGAGATGCTGCTTCCCTAGGGCTTGGTAGAGAGGCCTAATGTAGTAGATTTATAATGGCAGATTATCTCTGATAATCAGAGGTGGGAACTCCAGTTGTGCCCCCTGTTTAGGCTTTGTGCACCCCTATATTATAGTTGAGCCTTGATTGTAGTTGCACCTCAATAGAAAGGATTTACACTCAGACTGATTGGTTGTAAGGACTGAAAACCATGTAGGTACTGACTCCATGATACAGGACTTACTTCAACAAGTGTCCGGTGCCTTTTGAATCCACCCTTTGTAGAGAATGTTGGTTGGTTCATTGATGTGGTCTGATGTTATCTATTAGATCCTCTGGCTCTGGTGCCTCCAAAGAGGTGCAGGCTAAGGTCAGCCTCTGCCTATGTTCTGTCCAGGTTGAATGGGCATCAGATACAAAGTGATCTGCAACTGGCTGCTACTTGTGCTGGCTTTGGAAGTGCCCAGATGAAGCCAACTTGCAAACCAAGGTCAGCTGTGGGGTATTCGGCCATGCAGCATGTAAGAGCATGCTAAGGAAAGATGCTATTTGTTTAAGAGATTTTAAGAAAATCCAGAGCATGAGCTAATACAAACCTTTTCTATGGAAAACCACTGGAAAAGGATTTGGTGGGTCCACAAGTTGGGTGGCGAGGTTTCTGGGAATCACTAGGGCAGAATGAAGAACTTACATGTGTTTCTGGACATTCATATATGGCACTTGCTTTCTGGACTTAAATAAAACAACAACACCATTATCTTTGCCAGCTCTTCTGTCCTGGAGAAAGCTGCACCCCCAGCGCTCACCTGATGGCAGGTAACTCAGTTCTTCCCCATGTGTCCCTGCTACCCCCATGTGGAATGTCCTGTGTATGGGCCCTTTAAGATGGAACTGCCTGGGATGCCACCAGCCCTCCATCACACTCAGCCACAATCTCCACTGTTTTTCACAGACAGAAGTTATGGATACTTCCCTTCCTGGTACTGGATCCCTGGTGTAAAGCTAGGAACCCTCTCTCCCCAAGGGCAATCTCGACTACTGAAATTTATTTCCTAGTTTTTACCACCACAGATAGTTGTGGGCACAGTATTTTTTCTGTGTCAGTACCAATCTTACCACTCTCAATGTAGCTTCCTTTTTATATCACCAGTTGTAGGACTTCTCTTCAGCTAGATTTCAGGTGGTTCTGAATGATGGTTGTTCTGTAATTTAGTTTTAATTTTGATGTTATTAAGATAGGATGCAAGTTGTTTTACCTACTCTGCCATATTCTTTTATTCTTACTCCACTGTGGTTAAAGCATATTTTTATAGAATAGCTCTTCAAATAATGGGTGGCTTATTAACATTAAAACAAGGCATAGTTATATCATTGGTCATGTACAACACTTCATTTGGGCTTTGTGAAATTCTGAAAGAAAATGCTTGGTATGTAGTTTTCTTCTGTAAAAGCTTAAAAATATTTTTACTAGGTGTTTAAGATATCTGCAGTTGAAGGATACTGAAAGAGTATATTACATTATAGGTAGAATTGACTATAAAGACATGGAAATCTTTGTATACAAGAGAAAAGTAAAAAGATTCAGGATAAAATATTTTGAAATTATTTATTTTGTTACTTAAAATAAAAAGTACTTTGAGGAAAAAGTGTCTGACTTATTTTCTAGCTCTTCTTGTTGCTAAAAAGATGAATTTATTTAAAATGAAGGGAAGACTTTGTGAGATGCTAAATTAAATGGAGAGTTGAAGTCAATCAATGGCTGTCACTTAGCATGCCTAGATAGTAAGCATGTCTGGACTGTTTAAAACTGCTATTGTTTATCCTCCAAAGTAAAGACGCACACATTACTCACATACATAATTAAGTTATATTAAATTCTGGGCATACTAGGCAGTATGCATTATAATATGTGAGGTACCCTTTAACTTTATTATTAAATTCATCATTGCTCTTTATAATTCTATATAATAAAATATGGTATGCAAATTGACTGTGTCTCTCCTATACCCACAAGCCATGCCCACCAGCCAATCAGGAGTTAATATTCAAATTAGCCCAACCAAGATGGCTGCAGCCATGGAGAAAGCAGAGAGCTTGGGTTTCCCTGTCAATGGAGGAAGCTAAATTTTCCGCCTTCCCAGGCCTACCTTGGCCTCCACTTAAGGCTACAAAGTTTTAATTATAAAAAATAAATAAATCCCAGGTATAAAGTTCTCTGCTTGGGTCACTGGGGGTGTGTGGCTGGCCTGCAAACCACCACTGGACCCTTGCCCAGGTACCCCATGCCCCAAGGGAACCCCCATCCATATCTGGGACATTTTCAGGGCAAACAAGCTGGCCAGCTGGCCCCCACCTATGCACCAGGCCTCTATCCTATCTAATCCTCCTCTCAAACAAAAGAATAATAGGCAAATTGACCATCTCTACAACACACAAGATAGCTGCCTCCATGTGGTCAAAGATGATTGACCCCATGTGGACACAAGATGGCCAGGAAGATGGCCAGCAGGAGAGGGCTATTGAGAGGGACCAGGTCTCTAAGGGATGGCAATTGGAGGTGATCAAGCCTGCAGGGGAAGGCAGTTAGAGGTGTCCAGGCCTGGAGGGGAGGACTATTAAGGGTGACCAGGCCAGCAGAGGAGGGAAGTTTGGGTCAACTGGGCTTGCAGGGAAGGGCAGTTGTGGGGACCCAGGAATGCAGGGAAGAACAGTTGGAGTGACCAGGCCAGCAGAGGAGGGAAGTTAGGGATGACTGGGCCTGCAAAGAAAGGCAGTTGGGGGGACCCAAACCTGCAGGGGAGAGCAGTTGGGTGGGACCAAGAATGCAGGAGAGTGCAGTTAGGGGAAAAGAGGCTGGCAGGGGAGCAGATAGGCATCAATCAGGCTGGCAGGGGAGTGGTTAGGGGGTGTTCAGGCTGGGAGACAGGAGCAGTGAGGGGCATTCAGGAAGGCAGGCAGGCAAGCAGTTGGGAGACAGCAGTCCTGGATTGTGAGAGGAATGTCTGATTGCCCACTTAGGCCTGATCCTGGTTTTTCGAGGGTTACATGGAATGGCCTATGAACAATCCTAGGTCATTGCCTGAACTTTAGTGAATTGGTCTCCAACTCTTTCTTTCTCTGACCTAAAAGCTTTGACTAGATATCCAGTTGTATTAAATTGTGAGTCTAGTACATTAACCAAAGTGTTTTTCAACACTTTGTTTACATAAACCCTTTAATACATGCTCAAGGTATCTAAGCACTTTGGGGAAAAAGAATTGATGAGCACATTTGAAAGTGAGTAATTTTTTTATCCTTTTGTAAATAAATATCAAAGATAAAAAGGATAAGCAAAAACGTAGAATTTTGAAATATAAGACTAGATGCCCAGTGCATGAATTTGTGCAAGAGCAGGCTTTCCTTCCCCCAGCTGCTGGCACTGACTTCCTTCTGGCACCTGGTACAGGCTTCCCTTCCCTTGCAGCCTGGTATCATCTGGACGGTCATCTAGAAGGTTGTCCAGTCAATTACCATATTATACTTTTATCATTATAGATAATTACAATAATAGCTTTATACATGTGATAGCAAGGAGTACTAGGATGAGAAGCATCAGGGTTAGCTGTCCAGGATGGGCACCCTCCATAAACTACTTTTGAAGGTAAGAGGCTTTTTTGTATACCAATTGTCAGGTACAAAGAGGTGTCTAAGAAAATCATGGCACTGCAGAACAAAAAAAGACTGTCACTACAATGTAAACTCTAGTCATTTACACATTCTAGAAGAAAATGGTTGGTGGTTATCAATCGGGTTGTGTTTAGGATCCTATAAGATGAAAATGGACTCCAATCTCCTCTGCCTTCCTGCTCTAGTATAACAGTCTGTTGATTGCCTCTTTGCCTCTGTATCTGTTTGTTTGTTTTTCCCCCTAATTCCTTAAAATAATGTTATATGACTTTTAAATGTGTACAGTGAAATAACATTGCATAGTAATTAAGCATCTATAATCATTCACTTAGAAATAATATTTTAAAAGTCATAAATTTGGTAGTGTTTAATTTTCTCCTTATCTTATATTTCTCTTCATAGGAAATTTTTCTAATGTAATATAATTTTATCATTGAACACATTTTATGTATCACTGTTCTATGCATTTCTTCCATAAAAATATTTATATATTTAAATTTAGATGCTTGTATATATTATGATTAAAAAATTTTAATCAATGCCATTGGGAGTCTCCGTTTCCCTCCCATCAGAGAAAGCCAGCCAGGTACTCCGGCATCCACTCTCTCAGCGCACACGCGCGTCTCTGTACCTCAGCTTTTTGCAGCTCCTCTGGGTTACTGTGAGCCCCTCTCTTTCCTTCTAGTTGTAGAACTTATACTCGGCCAGCTTTCCTGTGGTTCTGGATGATGTCTGTTCTGTCTTTTAGTTGTAGTTTTGAAATTGTTGTACGAGGCAGCAGTGTAGGCATTTACCTATGCCGCCATCTTGGTGGAGAGGTGCTATGGAGGGGAAAAAAGAGAAACAAATGTAATAATCTGAATAAAAAAGATTTAATTAAAAAGAAAAAAAAATAATCATTTTTCTTTGTGAATTAAGCTATAATTAATATAACTAGTAGTATACAACTAATTAAAACAACACTATAGCCCTAACTGGTTTGGCTCAGTGGATAAAGCATCCACCTATGGACTGAAAAGTCCCAGGTTTGATTCCAGTCAAGGACATGTACTTTGGTTATGGGCACATCCCCAGTGGGAAATGTGCTGGAGGTGGCTGATTGATGTTTCTCTCTCATTGATGTTTCTAACTCTCTATTCTTCTTCCTTCTTCTTTTTTAAAAAATAAATAAAATATATATTAAAAAACACTATACTACAAATGTATTTATTTATTTTAAAAATATATTTTATTGATTTTTTTAAAGAGAAGAAGGGAGAAGGAGAGTTAGAAACATTTATGAGAGAGAAACATCAATCAACTGCCTCCTGCACACCTTCTACTGGGATGTGCCACAACCACGGCACATACCATTCACTGGAATCAAACCTGGGCCCTTTCAGTCCGCAGGCCGACTCTATCCATTGAGCCAAACTGGTTAGGTCTAAAAATTTATATTAGTAACTATTAAATACAAAAGTGTGTGAGGATTTTCATGTTGAAACCTATAAATTAATGTTAACCAACATTATCCCAATCAATTTACTTAGTAATTGATAAACACAAAAATAAACGTTTAAATAAAACCCATTTCTTAATGCGGCAGATTTTTTTCAATTAATTCATTACCCATAAATAAACATTACTAATTGCTAGAATGAGAAATTTTTCAGTGAAAAATTAACAGGAAAAATTATGTAGGTTATATTAACTCTGAGTTCTAAACAGTGAATTACTAATTGTTGATGATGAATTATTTACAGTAGGATGAATACATATCTTATTAATTATTCTATATTTAATTAATTCATGCCATAAATGAATAAATGATCAGATAAAAGTTTGGGTAACAATAGAGAATCAGAGACTTAATAGCAAGCAAAGTGAATATGAATTTAGAAAATATGATAATCTTTTGGGAAAAGTTAATGAATATATATCTCTTATAAATTTGAATAAATAGTTGAGAACATATGAAACTTTTATCTACTTCTAATTTATGTTTTAATTAGTAACTTAAGTTGAGTTGAAGAGAATAATCATGGATGGTTTTTTTTTGTCCTCTTCTTTCATATCATGCAAAACTTTTAATGATATGCTAACCAAGATAAGAAAAAAATAATATATACCAAGATGCAAAAGTTGTAAGTGCAAAAAGGACATATTTTCCAACAATTTAGTACTTTTCAACATGATTTTTATAATTCTTTACTATTTTATATCTAGCTATATGATACTATACACATATAGTCTTACTGTGTATTTGTTGTCTAGCTGAAATGAAGCATTATCATCTTCAATACTTTTTAACTGACATTGACTTTGATCATACAAAAATATCTCCAGAGCCCTGTATTCTTGAACAATTGTTGGACCATAAAATAATTTCATTTTTATATATTGTGTTCTGACTAAAATACATACAGTTGGTTTAAATTTTTTTAAATGGCCTATTTTACTGGTATCTGGAATTTTTTACATCTCAAATTTGTATCAGTATGATTTTTCTTCAGTCTCTAAGTATTTAGTTTTCTTCTGTTATTTCAAAACAGGACTTGTAATACACTCTTTAATAGAAATGTTAATAGTATAAACTGATGACAATTTATTTCTGAACAATAGTTTATCATTAATCATTATATTCACTGTATATTTGTTCCTTTATAGGACTTTTTAAAATTAAATCTTTATTATTCAGATTATTACATTTGTTTCTCTTTTTTCCCCGTTATAGCTCCCCTCCACCTGGCTTCTAGCCCTCCCTTTACACTTACCTTCCCCCGCATTGACCTCATCCACAATTGTACGATTTTTGTCTAGCCTCTCTCTGAACCCCCCTCAACCCTTTTCCCCTGAGAATTATTAGTCCACTCCTTTTCTGTGTTCCTGATTCAATTATATTCACCAGTTTATTCTGTTCATCAAATTTTTAATTCACTTAATTTTTAGATTCACTTGTCAATAGATATGTATTTGTTGGTCTTAATTTTTTATCTTTTACCTTTGTCTTCTTCCTCTTCTTAAAGAGTACCTTTCAGCATTTCATATAATACTGGTTTGGAGTTGATGAACTCTTAGCTTTTTCTTATCTGTGAAGCTCTTTATCTGCCCTTCAATTTTGAATAATAGCTTTACTGGATAGAGTATTCTTGGTTGTAGGTTCTTGCTATTCATCACTTTGAATATTTCTTGCCACTCCCATCTGGCCTGCATAGTTTCTGTTGAGAAATCAGCAGAAATCAATCTTATGGGTGCTCCCTTGTAGGAAATTAACTGTTTTTTCTCTTGCTGCTTTTAATATTCTCTCTTTGTCTTTTGCTCTTGGCATTTTAATTATGATGTGTCTTGGTGTGGTTCTCTTTGGATTCCTTTTATTTGGGATTCTGTGTGCTTCCTGGACTTGTAAGTCTATTTCTTTCACAAGATGTGGGAAGTTTTCAGTCATTATTTCTTCAAATAGGTTTTCAGTATCTTGCTCTCTCCCTTCTTCTGACACTCCCACAATTCTGATGTTGGTACGCTTGAAGTTGTCCCAGAGGCTTCTTACATTATCTTCACATTTTTGGATTCTTTTTTCTTCTTGCTGTTCCAGTTGACTGTTTTCTGATTCTTTATGTTTCAAAAATTTGACCCGATTCTTGTCTTCCTCTAGTCTGCTGTTAGGTCTCTGTATAATATGTTTTATTTCAGTCAGTGTATATTTAATTTCTAGTTGGTCCTTTTTCATCTCCTCTTGGGTCTTGCTAAATTTATCTACCTTTTCTAGGAAATTCTTGAAAAACCTTATAACTGTGGTTTTGAACTCTATATCCAGCCATTTGTTTTCCTCCATTTATTTTGTTTGTGATCTCTTCCTTTGTCTCTGCATTTTCACTATACTGGGAGAACTTTTGTGTTGGGTTCAGCCTTATGATACAAGACTTGCAAAACTGCAAAAGCCTCTCTGTTGAACTTGGGATGAGTGGAGTCTCAGGGCTTAATGGACCGCCTTGCCTTCCAGTCGGCCTTGCCCAACATGGACTATGGGTCTCACATGCCTCTCTGTAATCACTGGAGCGATCCCTATGTGCATGTGCAGTGCCTCTAGACCACTGCCTTTCTAGGTCCCCTGCGCTCTAGGGCCATATGAGTCTGGATCTCCATGCTCTCACCTGAAACAGGAGCTTAGTGGAGTTAGAAGTGGTCCAGCTGGGAGGCTCTTTATCCCACCCACTATGGAAAGCCAGCAGCACAATCAGCAGTCCCTCTTCTTTGCACAGTGCTATGCATGCCACAAGACTTCTGCCCTTTCAAAGCTCCCCTAAATTTCCATGCACTTCTCCCTTGTCACAGTCCAAACACCCCCATATGAGTTTTGGCCAGACCTCGGGTTCAGTGACATAGGATAAGGGGTTCAGTGCAGTTGGGAGTCTCCCATCTCCCTTCTTCCAGAGGAAGCCAACCAGGCAATCCTGCACCTGCTCTATCCACATGCGCATCTCCATACCTCAGCTTTTTGCAGCTCCTCTGGTTATCTGTGAGCCCCTCTCTTTCCTTCTTGTTATAGAATTTCCACTCAGGCAGCTTTCCTGTGGTTCTGTATGATGTCCCTTCTCTCTTTTAGTTGTAGTTTTGAAATTGCGCAAAGCAGCAGTTTAGGTGCTTACCAATGCTGCCATCTTGGAATCTCCCTCTATAGAACTTTAATATCAAATAATGAGTTACTTTTTTATTACAGTTTGGGTAAAACTTTTATATCTAAGATAAATTGGTGTAGAGTTTTAATATAATCTTTTCTGAATATTTAAAGATAGTATATGATTTGTTTTTATCTTTTAGTTAATGTAATGATCAATTTTCAAATGTTAAGCTAACTTTAACTCTTATAATGAACCCAATTTGAACATTGTGGGTATTTTAAATGTCACTGAATTGGAATTACTACTCTCTTTCCTAGAGTTATTAATGACTTATAATTTTATTTTCCTATAATTTCTCTATTAATTTCTGAGATCATCACCATGCTATCCCCACAAAATTGATTAAGTATATTGTCCTTTTTTTCTAGTCTCTAAAATAGTTTCTGTAAGATTGATTTAAAAATATTTTTAAAAGTTGAAAGAAGTTAAATATTTAGAAATTAGCTGCACCTTGATGTTGGTTTTTGCTTTTAATAAGTACAAAGTTCCCATAAGAACAGACATGTAGATCAATAGAATAGAATAGAGTACCCAGAAATCCACCCAAACCACTCCGCTCAATTAATAATTGACAAACGAGGGGAGAACATACAATAAAATCAAGATAGTCTCTTTAATAAATGTTGTTGGGAAAATGGGACAGATTCATGGAAAAAAAGTGAAACTAGACCACCAATTTACACCATACACAAAAATAAACTCAAAATGGATAAAGGACTTAAACATAAGATGGGAAATCATTAAATACTAGAGGAATCCACAGGTATCAAATTGTCAAAGCAATTTCTTCATTGATACAGCTCCTATGACAATTGAAATTAAAGAGAAAATAAACAAATGGGACTACATCAACAAAACAACAAGAAAGCCCACTGCATGGGAGAACATATTTGCAAATATTATCTCCTTCTCCCCCAAATTTACAGAAAACTCATACAACTTCACAAAAGGAAGATAAATAATATAATAAAAAGATAGCCGAGACTGGTTTGGCTCAGTGGATAGAGTGTTGGCTTGCAGACTGAAAGGTCCTGGGTTTGATTCCGGTCGGGGGCATGTACCTTGCTTGAGGGCACATCTCCACTGTGGGGGGTGCAGGTGATGGCTGATCGATGTCTCTCTCTAATCGATGTTTCTGACTTTCTATCTCTCTCCCTTCCTCTCTGTAAAAAATCAATAAAATATATTTTAAAAAATTGGCAAAGGCCCTAAATACTTTTTGAAAGAAGACATAAGGGAGGCCAAGAGACATATGAAAACATGCTCAAAGTCACTAGTCATCCTAGAGATGCAAATCAAAACAACAATGAGGTACTTTTTCCCACCTATCAGAATGGCAATCATCAACAAATCAACAAACTACAAGTGCTGGCAAGAATGTGGAGAAAAAGGAACCCTTGTGAACTGCTGGTGGGAGTGCAGACTGGTGGAGCCACTGTGGAAAACAGTATGGAGTTTCTTCAAAAAACTAAAATGGAACTCCCATTTGACCCAGTAATCCAATTTCTAGGAATATATCCTAAGAAACTAGAAACATCATTTAGAAAGGATATATGTACTCCTATGTTCATAGCAGCACAATTTACCATAGCTAAGATTTAGAAACAGACTAAGTGCCCATGAGCAGATGAGTGGATTAAAAAACTGTGGTAAATCTACACAATGGAATACTATGCTGCTGTAAAAAAAAAAAAGGAGTTCTTACCATGGGTTCTGAGCCCACTGAAATGAATTAATCTTGCCTGGTGTCAATGTCATGGACTTACTAGAAGCTCCAAGATAGAGCTAGTGTAGATGAAGGAAAGTGTTTTCCAAATGGAAGGAAGCAGGCCAGCTCAACTGGGGCAGCAACAGAATTTGCAACAGCAGGGACTGACCTAGAGAGCATTATACTAAGTGAAATAAGCCACTCAGAGAAAGATAAATATCTCATGATATCACTCATTTGTGAAATATAATGAACAACATAAACTGATGAAAAGGGACAAATCTAGTGACAGAGAAAAATCAATCAGACTGTCAAACCTCAGAGGGGAGGTAGGGGAGTATGAGGATAAAGAGTGGGGATCAATCAAAGGACTTGTATGCATGCACATAAGCCTAACCAATGTTTACAGATACCAGGTTACATATGTGTCCTTATCTCCCCTTTGAGTGAGGGGTGGGGGAGTAAAGGGGAGATAAGGACACATATGTAATACCTTAATAAATAAGGAAAAAATTAAAAAATAATAAAACCACCAAAAATAAGTAAATACATACATACAGTCATACATACATACATACATACATACATACATACATAAATACATACATAGGTCACACAATATCCCAAATGTCTTGTTAGTGTCTGTATGATATATTATTATATTCCTTTTTCTTCTTGATATTAGTTGTTTTGTTTTTACTTGGTTGGTTTTATAAGAGCTTTTCTGCTGTATTACTTCTTTCAAAGAACAACCATTTAATTTGTGAAAACACTATATTATATATATGGGTTCTGTTCACTTAATTCCTGCTTTTATACTTATTTTTAAATCATTGTACTTCCCTTGGGTTTATTTTACTGTTATTTCATTAATTTATTGGAATAAATATTTAGCTGAATGTTTTTCAGTTTTACGTTTTAGTTTATAAATTAAAAAGCTATGCATATTTTTCTAGGAATGCCTTTAGATGCCTTTCATACTTTTTCGTTTTTACTAATCCTTAATATTTATTTTAAATATATTTTTATTTAGAAAGGGGTATAAAAACATCAATGTTGAGGGATATAAAAACATCAATGATGAGGAAGGATCAGTGATCAACTGCCTCCTGTACTTCCACTACTAGAAAATGGAGCTCACAACCTGGGCATGTGCTCTGATCTGGAATCAAACCATGAACTCCTGGTTCATAGTTCAACACTAAACCACTTGGACACCCCAACAGGTCTTTACCAATTTTTATATCGAAACGTGTTCTAAATTTAATTGGCATTTATTTCTTGAGAAATTATATTTTTAGAGATCTATTGATTAACTTCCAAATATAGGGGGTAGGCACTTATTTATTTGTAACTCATTGACAGTCAATTCTTCCAGGAGGATATTCTCTACATAATCAGGGGCAATTGGGGCTGGCAGCTGCTGCTAGCACGTGCTGATGGCCTCAAGTGATGGGGTGGTGCCAGGCACTGGCAGTGGGTGCAAATGATGGCTCTGGCACCAGTAGTGTGTGTGAATGGGGCCAGCGCTGACAACAGGTGTGAGCAACAGGCAGGACCAGAGTGTGCAGGACCAAAGAATTTTCAGTAACCCCCAGAGGCTCCACCTGATTACAAAGATTGGTGCCGTGCTACCCTGCTCCACCATCCCAGTGCAGTTGATGCCCACCATGTTCTGTGCTCTGCTGCCTGCTGCTGACATCCACCATGTTTCACGCATACTCCCTGGTGGGCAGTGCATGTCATAGCAGTCGGTTGTTTGGTTGTTCTGTTGTTCTGCCATTTGGACTGTTTACATATATATATATATATATATATATATATATATATGTGTGTGTGTGTGTGTGTGTGTGTGTGTGTGTGTGTGTGTTTATTTACATGCGATGTCTTTTTCCATGTCATTATTTTTAATACTTGTGAATCCTTATATCCAGGTTGTATCTCTACTAGCATAATTGTTTACTTGATTGGTATATGCATTATTTGTTTATTTTATTCAATCTGATATATATTTTTATTAATTGGAGCATGCAGATTACTTACATCAAGTATAATTACTGTTGTATTTGGCTTTTTACCTTTTGTCTTGCTATTTATACTTTTTTGTTCTACAGTCTATTTTATCTTGATTCTATAATCTTAAAAAAATGAGCTTTTATAATAATTTAAGTAATTATTTTTCTAATAATTTGAAGAACTATTTTCTTTTATTTCTAAATTTTAATATTGCTTATTTACATTTATAATATTTTAATAAAAATCAATAATTTATTTTAAATATTTAAAATAATTATTTACATATTTTCTTACATAATTTTTATTACCAACTTTTTGGTTAATATTTTTAATTTTTGTTTTCTCATTTATCTGTTTGGCATTTGTATATTTTAAGTTATCTTCCTGTCTTATAGTAGGTTAACTAGTTATTATAGGGTGCTTACATATAAAATAATGTATACTAGGACATTTACCACATTCCACATAATCAGAAATCTTAGTATACCTCAGTGGTTGGCAAACTGTGTCTTGCAAGCCATATGTGGCTTATGAGCCATGGTTTGTTGCTCTGTTGACTAATGACTTTGCCAACCACTGGGATAGGGGCTTAATCACAACGAACAACAACAGCCTGTAATTATTGGAATCGAGAGTCTAGGTCAGTGATCAGCAAACTCATTAGTCAACAGGAAGTCAGATATGCCTCAAGAGGTCCCAGATTGGAGAGGGAGCAGGCTGGGCTGAAGGATACGCCCCTTAGCACAAATTTCATGCACTGGGCCTCTAGTTTTATTATAATTGAATACTAACAATAATAGCAGTAACTAACATTTACAGAAACCTAATATGTGCTACATGTTACCATCTGCTTTACATTTAGTATTATAATTTTTGTAACAACTGTGCAAATAATATCTTTATGTTCATTTAAAAGAAGAAAATGAGACTCTACACTGGCCGGTTTTCTAAGTAGTTAGAGCATCAGCCCGCAGACTGAAGAGTTACAGATTCAATTCCTAGTCAAAGGCATGTACCTCAGTTGCAGTTTTGATCCCTGGCCCTATAGGGTGCTTGGGAGGCTACCAAAGATGTGTTTCTCATCCTTTCATTCTCTCTCTCTCGAAATATTGATGTTTCTCATTCTCTCTCTCTAAATATCAAGGGAAAAAAATATTCTTAGGTGAGGATTAAAAAAATATTGAAAAAAAATGAAACTCAGAGAAGTTAACAGTATAAGAACCACAGTATCAGTAAGCCCACCATAGAATCTTGTGTTGGAAAAAACTGAAATTATACAATACATTAGTGGTCCCATTTTCCATATTTGGAAAGATGATTTAGAATTTTCAAAATCTATGTAGAAACTCAAGAAACTCTTATTTTAAAAACTGATAAAATAATTTAATATAGTTAAGTTTTGAAATGACTCCATGGTATGCAATTAAGTGACAAGCCGCAATTTGGACATCTAGATTCTTGAACAAGCTTTACACATGTCTTTTTATTTCCAATTTTTCCAATTACAGTTGATATACAACACCAGAAGCCTGATGCATGAGATTCGAGCTAGAATGGGTTTTCGTTTCCCTGGCCACCAGCAATGCCTTTCCACTCTGGCCCAGCCCCTTTCCTCTCAGGCCCTAGGGCCACCTCTTTCCGCTCCAGGAGCTGCCTCTTTCCACTCTGGCCCCATCTTCCCACACTGCCTAGAGGGCCTGAGAAACTCTGGGTGGGGGCAGAATGCCTGTGTCATCGCCATGGCGACTATGGGAGCATCCCATCACTCAGTGCCTGTGTATGAAAAGTAACTGCCATCTTTGTTGAGTTAATTTGCATATAACTCTTGATTGGCTGGTGGCATAGTGGAGGTATGGTCATCAATTTACATGTTTTTCCATTATAAGGTAAGATTATATTAGTTTCAGGTATATAACATAGTGATTAGACATTATTATAACTCATTCAGTGATCCCCCCTATAAGTTTAACATAATACCCACCTGACATGATACATAGTTATAATATTATTGATCATGTTCTCTACTCTGCATATTACATCCCCTGACTGTTTTAGTAACGGGTGATTTGTATATATTAATCTGTTCCCATTTTCATCTATGTCCCCAACCCTCCTCGCATATGACCACCATCAGTTTGATATTTATATTAAGTTTGTTTCTGCATTGTTCATTCATTTCTTAATGATTTTCTTCCAAATCCCACCTTAATGCTTTTGGATCAGGATAAAATATGCCCTTATGATGAAGGTGCCTCACTGGATGTACATAGTTGGCCTGAAATTTCATAGTTATTACTGAACTCCAAAGAGTGCCACAATCATTTAAAAGTCCTTGTGTGGTTGATCTGTATTTGCACACATCCCCTGACCAAACATTCACTTTCATTACCAAAGTTTGCACCCCACGAACCAGAGCTGAATGCAGGGCATCACCGAGGCCATCTCATTCCTAGGCACTGGAAAGCAAGGGAGGATAGAAGATGGAGGTTTATGTGTCTATTTCCTGCACTGTGTGTTTGTGTTTGTCCTAGAGTTCTGCATTTATTCAAGCTAATAGCTCTGCTGGCAGTCTTTACCAATGTTCTTGAATCTTAATTTTGGTAATACTGATCCCTCTGTATTCATCTTCAGGCCAAGGGGTGGCAGAAACTTTATAATCTCTGGGATCCCAATCTTCTTATTGCCTTTGGGCTTTCTCTTCTAAACATTGCTTGCCTTGTCTGGTATGGCTCAGTTGATTGGGCACATTCTCTGTCAGGGCACATGATCCTTGGTAGGGAGCATGCATTTCTCTCTAAAGGAAATCAATTAAAAACCACTTTTGAAAATCCCTTTATTTAATTCATTTGAATTGAACACTTTCCAGGACACTATAGCTTTGTTACTGAATACCCTACAGATACAACTCAGGTGGCACACATTGCATTGAGAATAAACTATAGATCTTGGTCCAGCTTTCTGACCCAACTTTTCTAGCCCCAGCTATCTTTTCCAACTCTTCCTACTGGACTTCCCCCTCATCCTCTGCCCTTTTTTTTCCTGTTTTGAAAAGGGCTAGTTCCAATTAACACACTTAAAAAAATCTTACCAGTAGATTCACCTTTGAAAAATGTAGGTTATGAAATTCTAAAATTTTGTAGTAGGCAGAAGCTTTCCACAAAACCAACAAAATCTGCTTTACCAAAATAAAATTAAATAGTTTTAAAACTTTTATGACTTTAATAATATTGTTTCAACAGTGGAGAATTATTTGCATATTCTACATATGTATATTATGAACTTTATTTCCCTTAGTACCTACGCACTCTGTGCATGTGTTTACAAGGCTGTTTTTAATGATTCATCCTGCCAGCCCCTTAGCACACACAAGGGTATCTTGTCTTTTTACATTATTTTCATCAAAAGGTGTAAACATTTGCTTGATTTAATAACAGGAAAGGTATGAGAAAAGATATAGTGTCTGGAAAAAAGCATCAACCCACCATTATGATTTATTAAGAAGCAATCTGAAACACCTTTTCAGTATGTTTCTATAAAGAAGTCTATAAAAATGAATGGGTGGGTGGAATTCATTATAAAATCAGATTTGCATAAAGGTGCATTTTCTCCTAAACAGATACTCTGAGAAAGCTTTAGCTAATGTGGAAACATTAGAAATCTATAGATCAATTTATGAGACTGGCAGAAAGCCTACCAATTACCTGGGTAAAGACCTATGCCCTGGTCAGTACCTGGTGCAGCAACCTGGAGGCTGTCAGTGGCCATGGCCATTGTCTGGCAGAGAAAAGACACTGAAACAATTGCTCAGCAGTTAAAATGTGCAGAGCTCTTGGACAACTCTGAGAAACTACAGAACCCATCTTTAGATAAAATACTAACCAGTTACAATATGCAGAAACCTGATCTAACGGCATTTGTATTTGTTTAATAATTTATAGATTTGCTTGTCTATTTGGACAACAACAAAGAGCCAGCATCTACCTGTTGGACTTTCTATACTTTCAACTCTTTCTTGCTGTTAGGGACAGAGGCAAGATTGAGACAAAATTAATACATCCTGTTTATTTATAAACTTATAACAAGGGAAGCCATTTACACTGACTTTTGTTCCAGCAATCACTAGGAGAGATTGAGAGGAGAATCCTCTTTTAGGATAAAAGAAGGAAACTGACTGGCAAACATTCTCTCTAGGTGATATTTTGGAAAGTGAGAAAACTGTCAGTTTGGTCTTCAAGTGCATATGGCAGACTGTGGTGGCAGCAAGGATCGTACAAGCAGTTTGGGGACGTTTCAAATGGAAGGGCTTATTAAATTTAGGGGCAAAGGGTTCTATGTGGCCAGCCATGTCCAGCAACAAGTGAGGTTGGCAAAGTCAAATTGTAGTCAAACTGCTATGATAGTGAGAGTGATGGATGCTTTTTTCAAGGCCCGAGCCTTTCTCTTGCACTTTCCCTTCCAAGATCTGACCACCCTGTTCACCTGGCATGAGAATTCACTTATACTCCCATCTCTGCAGACAGGAATCTGAGGTTTCTCAGGGGCTTAATTCACATACTTAGAAGGGATGCTGGATCTGAATCTGTATGTGGCACTTCCAACCCCAAATCTCCCTGATACTATGTTTTGGCTTTCCTGAAATCAAAGGAAAATTACATATTGGGAACTTCTGAGTAAGAGAATGTCATCTTTACATTTTAATTAAATGTGCAGTGGTTTCTGTGGTCCAGAAGCAAAATGTGCTTGTGGAATAGCATGTAGCTCATTAACAGCAGATCAGAGAGCTGATCCTGATGAGGATTATACTGGATTCCAGTACCCCCACGCTCATCTACTGTGACTGGAGTGACTTGTTTGGGATATGAACATGGTGGCCGCATCACAACATGCTGCTCTGACTGATGGCAAGAGTGCAATGTAAGAGGAATACAATACCTACCTCACCAGGTCATTGTGAAGATTAAATTCAAATGAATACAGCTAAAGTTGTGTCACATTGTTGGGATGCATTGGGAGCTCATGGCACTCACAAGAGGATAAGCAAGAAACAGTCCCCTGGGTTTGCACCTTCTAGGCCAGCTGCCCTGAGTCCTCATATGGAAGGGTCACATTTTTATTCATGACAGACATGATACTTTCTAGAAAAGTGCTTTTCACCCACAACCCAACGCCTCATCCTGGCTTTGCTTTGACTGTGCATAGCATTTCAATAAAATTGGAAACTGTTATAAAGCATAAATATTGTAAGTCTGGGAGGAATGTCTGTTTGGATTTCTATTATAAATGCAAAGTCAATACATTTCTGCTCTGCTCAGCTTCTGAGCCAGGCTTATTAGAGGATAGCAATCCTATTTATTAAATTAATACACACTGATTTATAGCTGATATTTTTGTCTTTACATATTATTTCTTCCTAGAAAGATACCTTTGCTTTATTGCTTAAATTCACTGGGTTGCTTTAAAAGGACAAAAGCTCCCTTTGAATACATGCTGAAGGCAAGAAAATGCTGACTTTACTCTAGGAAGTTTACGTCTAATATTGAGTTCAATGGTTTTGTTTCTGTTGTCACCTTTTCAATTTAATGCATTCTAATAGTCAGAGTCTTCAAGGAGACATCCAAAGGATTATCATTTACCTCACTGCGGTCCCTGAAATCTGAAGTTATTCTACTCCTCCCTACACATCCTAAAAGATACACACTTATACACACACCTTAACATATACACACACAAACACACACTCACACACATTAACACACACGTACACACTCATAAACACACTTTCACACATACACACACATGCACACTCATTCACACACCCCTTTCTTAACTGCTTTTGCTCTGATCCTCCAAACTGACAGTGCTTTCCTTCATATTTCATTGGTAAGCCAGAGGACATGTCAGTGTATCACACATAACTATGAGTCTACATGCATATGTGCGCATTATATGAACACTACATATGTGAGTATATTATGCAGGTTAATGTTGCATTATGTCATGTACATTATATATAAAATAGAGGCCTGATGCACAAAATTCATGCAAGAGTAGGCCTTCCTTACCCTAGCTGCCAGCACAGGCTTCCCTTGCAGTCCCAGCTTTGTTTGGAAGGTCATCTGAAAGCATGTCCACTCTAATTAGCATAATACGTTATTATTATTATAAATTAGTAGGAGCCCAGTGAATGAAATTCATGCACTGAGGAGGAGGTTTCCTCAGCCCAGCCTTCCCCCTCTCACATTCTGGGAGCCCTCAGGGAAGTGGTTCTCAACCTTTCTAATGTATTGACCCTTTAATACAGTTCCTCATATTGTGGTGACCCCCAATCATAAAATTATTTTTGTTGCTACTTCATAACTGTACTTTTGTTACTGTAATGAATCATAATGTAAATATCTGTGTTTTCTGAAGGTCGTAGGTGATCCTGCTAGCGGTTCTCAACCTGTGGGTCGCAAACAGGTTGAGAACAGTTGTCTCAGGGAACATCCTACTAATGTCCAGAGAGTGGGCCTAGGCCGCAGTCTGTCCTCCCTCTGTAGGAGGTGACTGGGCTGATCAGGGGAAGGCACCAGCCTCATCACCCCGCTGCTGCAGCCACTGCCAGCCAATGCAACCCCCAAGGTGTTTTCATCAACATGGACTCCAATCCCTTAACCTTGAAAAAAATTACAACTTTCTTTAGGCATTTTCAAGATGTGTCTTTCATAGGATATGACATGTCTTCCTTCCTCCCTCCCTCCCTGTCTCCTTTCTTCCTTCCTTCCCTCCTTCCTTCCTTCCTTCCTTCCTTCCTTCCTTCCTTCCTTCCTTCCTTCCTCTCTCTCACCTTAGGATATGTTTCTTTTGATTTTTAGAGAGCATGGAAGAGAGGGAGAGACAGAGAGAAACATCAGTGTGAGAAGGGTCACTTTGATTGGTTTCCTCCTGCATGAGTCCTGACCTGGGCCCAGGCCAAAGAGGATCCTGTAACCTAGGTACATCCCCTTGATCATAATCGAACCCAGACCCTGCAGTCCAAAGCTCTATCCACTGACTCAAACCGGCTAGGGCAGGATATGACATTTCTTAGCCCCTCCAGCAGCAGCAGATCTTTGTTTTTTTTTTTTTTTTTTTTTTTCTCCAGGAGTGAGGTGGAAAAACCCTAGATCCCCTTCTTAGATTCTTATTACCCAAGTTACCAAGAATACTGCAAGTGGCGGCATATAGGGAGCTTAGCCAATGAGTGGTCAGAAAAGGTGTTTATGCTTCAACTGGTCTGGCTCAGTGGATAAAGCATTGACCTGCCACAGGGATCGGGCCTAAACCAGGAGTAGAACATCCCTCTTGCAATCCAGGACCACTGGCTCCTAACCACTCACTTTCCTGTCTGCCTAATGCCCCCAACTGATCCCTTGCCTACTTAATCACCACTTCCTGCCTCTGCCTGCCTGCCTGGTCACCCCTAACAGCCCTCCCTGGTGGCCTGGTCTCCCTCAATGTACATATGGCTGGGCTCCCTCAGCTTGGTCTGTGCCCTCTTGCAATCTGGGAGTCCTTGGGGGTTGTGCTCAGGGAAGCGAACCTAAGCCAGCAGTCACACATTCTTAGCTCTGCTACAGAGGTGGGAGAGGCTCCCACCATCGCTGCTGTGCTTGCCAGCCATGAGCCTAGCTCAAGGCTTCTGGCTGAGCAGCACTCCCACTGTGGAATCGCACTGACCACCAGAGGGCAGCTCCTGTATTGAGCCCCCTCATGACCAGTGTGCATCATAGCAACTGGTTATTCCACTGTTTGGTGGATTTGTATATTAGCTTTTTATTATACAAGATGGGAGGGACTGAAAGAGGTCAGAGGAGAGGGGGATGTACATAGACAAAAGTGTGTTAATTTCCAAAGGTGGGGGGATGGCTGAGTGGAGTAGGGTAAAGAAGGAAATGGGAAACATCTATAATAGCATCATCAATAGAATAAAAACAATAATGATATACCACTACAGCACACATCTATTAAGAAAAAAAGACACATTATGAACTATGTATTTACTACTTTGATAAAATTTTAAAAAAGTAAAAAGAAAGAATTTTGTCCAGAAAGGAGTGTGGTTGAAATATTTGTTTGTTTGTTTGTTTGTTTATTCATTTTTATGGAAAGCTAAGGAATCTTCTGAGCCACTGTGAGAGCTGTCTTTGTTTTGGGGGAGAGAGCAAGCAAGTTGCAACCAGCAGCATTTTGGGTAATCTGCCTGAAATAATTTAAAAGAGAAAAAGACAAATTCCCCAAGTCTACAGTTACTTGTAATTTATTTTCTTATTCTAAATAAAGTCATTTTTGAACCTTATTATACCCCCCCCCCCAGGTTCAGTAAATGTTAGGCCTCACAAAACTTTTTTTTAGCTCCTGAGGGTTCATGTTCCCCAAAGAATTCAGATTCATTCATTATATTTATTTACCCCTTTTAATTCTTGATCTAGAGGGAGAATGAGGACAGTTTTTACTCAGTAATTTTTATAATAAGAATTGTATTGGAGCCTGCTCTTTCTTTGGCTGTTTATGGGTTTACCTTACTGGGAACTCACAGAGACTTTAAGCCCTTTGAAGATAGGGACAGAGCTGTATTGTGTTTCTATAATAAAGGAACAAAGTTAATACAACTTTTATAAATATTTGTTGAAGAAACTGATAAATTTCAGTGCCATGAGGCATGACTTTTCCTTCTGCATCTCTTTATTGATACTTTTGTGTGAAGCATAAGGCTGAGGGGATGTGCAGGTAGAGTGGAGTAAAGTTGCTTTATCCAAACCCTAGATCCCATACTTTGATTTTACAGAGTAGTTGCATTTCTGAATGATATTTTGAATTGAGTATATTAGATTTGCCAATATTAACTCCTTTTACTCATAAAGATTATTTTTAATGCTGTTTAAATATTTCATACTATGAGGTGCAAAATATTTTGATTATTTCAAGAATCTTTGCCCATTCTTTTTGTAGTAAAGTGAATTATCAACATGGTCTGTTTTGGGGGGATCTACGTAAAAATGGGGCACACCAAACTAAATTTGGTTCTAACAGTGACTAATTCACATACCACATGTGGTGTTAGATGGCTGTTGGACGTAACCATTTTTTTTTTTTTTTTTTTTGGTCCCTTTGCTCCCACAGCACCTGCTTCAACCAGAGGCAGTGTCTTGACCCTCCTTGACCTCTTTGTCATGGTGACCACAAGGCGTCCACTGCCTGAGGCCTCGGCAGTCAGCCAGGTGTTGACCTTCCCAAGATGGTAGCAATCCTGACACATGGGCATCAGGGGCGGGGTCCCTCAGCAAAGGCTGAGCAGGGAGGCCATGGGAGAGCTTTCAGGCAGGCCAGCTGAACCCCACAGAGTCACACCAGCAGCTTCCCTCCTCCTCCCCTCTCCTCCTTTGCCAGGGGGCTGGTGGCTGAGGGGAGCGTAGCCTGGTGAGGCCGGTGAGGATTCCTGAGGGTGGTGAGCCTGAGGTCTGGTCCAGGCTGGGTGGGCGGGGCTTCTCCCTTGGGTTTTGGGGCTGAGGGGGGCGGAGACGCATCCAGACTCTGCACTGGGCCGGAGCTAGAAAGCAGGGAGGCTGCCCCTGCCCCACTGTGGATCCCTAGCCCAGAGCCCCCCTCCCAGGGCAGGTCCAGTACTCAGGTGCTGCCAAGGTCACCAAGACCCTTGAGGACAGGAAGGAGCATCTGGGCCGCCCTGCAGGGAATCCATGGCTTGGGTGTCTGAGCAGGAGTAAGCAGCCGGTGGCAAGAGCAGATGGAGAAACTGGCCAGATATGTATGGCAGGCAAAACTTCTGCCCAGGCAGTGCCAGGGCCGTGGAGTTGTGGTGGAAAACGAAGTGCTGGCAATCCGAGGCCTCAATGCTGGGTTGGGGGTCTGAGAACATCACAGGGTGTCGGTGCACCTCTCCTGCCTCTGCTGGCACTGGTTCCATTGTGCGCTGGCAGGGGTAGGGTAGGGGCTGGCCCTCTCACTGCTTGCTACCCTCAGCAACTTGCCAGTCCCCTATGGGCTGCAGGGTGGCGACCGGTGGGTCATTTGGTTGTCCTGGTCGTAAGGGACACTGCCTTTTTATATCTATAGATAGGTATAGACATTAGACATGGACAAGAAGGTAGTAAGGACATGGGAGAGGGTGGGTAGGGACTGAAAGGAGAGGAGTAAAGCAGGGGAGGAAATGGGAGATATCTGTAGTACTATCAACAATAAAAAGTATATTAGAGAAACATAATGATAAAAAATACTCTGACATGGATTATAAAAACTCCCAGGGATTATTCTTTAATAGCTGGTAAGCTTTGGGTGGCCCACCTAGTCTCCCAGGTTTTGAATTCTACTGGATTTAATGTAGTGGATGCTTATAAATACACTGAGAAATTCTCTTCCCAGGTTTTCCTCTGCCCCAGACTATTCTCATTTCTACTTTTCCTGTCATTTGGAGAGGTTTTTTTCTTCCTTCCTTCCTTCCTTCCTTCCTTCCTTCCTTCCTTCCTTCCTTCCTTCTTTCCTTACTTCATTCTTTCCTTCATTCCTTTCTTCTCTCTCTCTCTCCTTTTTCCCCCTGACTCTCAAGCAGGGCTCATTGCTGCCAGTGAGGCTCCTAGGCAACAGAAGTGTGGGGAGGCAGGTAAAAGGGACAGGAATAAGCAAAACAAACAAACAAACAAAAACGCTCCCACCCATCTTCTATCAGCTTTCTCAAGGGTAGACATGGAGACTTCTAAGCATCTCTACCTGCTCCCACCTCTGCCTGCCCAAGCTCCTCCTCCAAATGCCCTGCACCCAGCCTCCAGCCAGAGGCAGCCCAGGCAGGACTCCTCAGGAAGGCTTCTGGAATCTCTGTGACCTGACATTTTCTAACTGGTTCAGTCCTCCCTTGTGTCTCCTTTTCACTGTTCATTTGTCTCTTGCTCTGAAAGATTAGCTGTCTTTATGTTTATCTAGGACATCTGCAGTACTTGATTCCTTTTTCTGGCTGAAAAATATTCCATGTGTGGATATATCACATTTTGTTTTATCCATTCATCAGTTGATGGGCACTTGGATTGCTAAAAATATGTATTTACAAGTTTTGAATGAATATTTGCTTTAATTTATTTTGATAAAGTCTAGTAGTGGAAATTTTGGGTCACATTTTCTATTTTTTTAAATACATTTTTACTGATTTCAGAGAGGAAGAAAGGGAGAGAGAGGTAGAAACATTAGGGATGAAAGAGAAGCATTGATCAACTGCTTCCTACGCACACACACTCCCATATTCCCCACAGGGGATGTGCCCTGACCTGGAATTGAACAGCGATCTCCTGGTTCATTGGTTGAAATTCAACCCCAGAGCCACGCCAGCCAGGATGGGTACCATTTCTTTATACATCTTAACCAACATTGACTATATTTTTTAACTGATATATATGTGTGTGTGTATATATATATATATATATATATATATATATATATATTTTTTTTTTAGAGAGAGAGAGAGAGAGAGAGGAAGGAAGGGAGAAAATCACTGATGTAAAAGAAAAACATCGCTTGAATGCTTCCCACACAGGGGGATCAAACTGAAACCTAGGTATGTGTCCTGTCTGAGAATCAAACCTACCATGTTTGGTGAACAGGATGATGCTCTCACCAATTGAGCCACACTGGCCAGGGTGTCACTGACTATACTTTTCAATTTCTCCCATCCTAGTGGGTAGGAAGTGTTCATTCCTTCAGTAGGGTATTGAGTCTCCAGTTATTATTGTTGAATTTTATATTTCTCCAATTATATCTGTCTCTGTTCCATATATTTTGGGGCATTCTTGTAGGAACATATTTGTTTACATTGCTATGTTTTCATGAAAAATTGACATGTCATCAGGTCAAGGGGGTCCCCAAATGGGAAAAACTGTTGTCTCTCTCCCTCTCTCTCTCTAATGGGAAAAAAATCTAAAATCCAAAAGTCTGAAATCTGTTTTGTCCCTTTGTCTCCTGTTTATTTATGCAGTAGTTCTTTTTCCTATCCTGCCTGCTCATGGTGCTTAATACTGTCCCTATCTAATCAGACCATCCTTAATTTAGAACCCTTGTGCTTTCCTCATTGCTCAGTTTCAAAGCTCAAAGCCCATGTGGTGTCTCCTTCTTCCTCTCCCCTTATCTCGCAGCATTCCTCTGTAAAAATGTTTCCTTATTCCTGATATCCTGTGAGTTGTCTTTATCCTCTCTGAATGTATGCCTTCCTCCCAACTTATCATGTGGGCTTTCTCTATCCTTTATACAAGTAAGAGGATTTGTTTCTCCTGTTTGTCCTTGAGGGCCAGCAAGGGCACTGTGTTTGGTGATAATTGATCTGCCTTGCTTGAAGGCATAGCACATGGCTTATAGGACATTGATTAATTTGGATCTTGTGTCTATTTCAGCTTCAGGGCATTCCCCGCTGTTGAAATTGACACAAAACGGGAAGAGATAAATATGTGAAGGCTGGGGCCTTAGAAGTCTTAAGGCTGATATTGATGAGCCAGTAGCCATGGTAGTTCTGCCTGTGGCTCTTCTCCAACACAAGAAAGGTAAATGGAATCTTGAGTAGGAAGCAACTGCCATCAACACATTGGAAACCATCATTACATCACCTAAGAGGGAAAGAGAAACATTGGTGAGCTCCCAGAAATAACAGATAGGGACTAGAAATAAAATCAGGAAAGGAGAGTGTGTATTCTTGAGTCATCAGTGGTCCTTTGCCATAGAGGTTCAGATCATTGATTTTTTTAAGTTTTATTAAATTTACTGGGGTGATAGCTTATCTAATAAAAGAGTAATATACAAATTGGCCATACCTACACTATACCTACAAGTCATGCCCACCAGCCAATCAGAGTGAGTATGCAAATTAACCCAACCAAGATGGCTATAGCCACAGAGTGAGCAGGAGGGAGGCTTGGGTTGCCCCTGATGATGGAGGAAGCCAAGCTTTCCACAAACCCTAACTGGCCCAGGCTTCCACTTAAGGCAACAAAGTTTCAATGGCTGTACAAGCAGAAGTGTTGGCTCTGATTCAGCTACAAAGTTTCAATTGTAGAAGATAAATAAATCCCAGATACTAGGGCCTCTGCTTGGGTTGCTGGGGGGTGTGGCCAGCCTATAAACCACCACAGGCCCCTGGCCCAGGTCACCCCATACCCCAAGAGCACACCCACCCTGATTCAGAACACCCTTCAGGACAAGCCAGCTGGCCCCTACCCATACACCAGGCCTCTATCCTATCTAATAAAAGAGTAATATGCAGATTGACCACCACTCTAATACACAAGATAACTGCTCCAATGTGGTCATAAGATCCTTCCCCCATGTGGACATAAGGTGGCCACCACAAGATGGCCAACAGGGGAGGGCAGTTGGCAGGGACCATGCCTGCAAAGGAAGATAGTTATGGGCAATCAAGACAGTAAGAGAGCAGTTGGAAGGAACCAGGCTTGCAAGGGAGAGAAGTTGGGGGTGACTGGCTACAGGGAAGGGCAGTTGGGGGTGACCAGACCCACAGGCTGGCAGGGGAGCAGTTAGGCATCAATCAGGGGAGTGGTTAGGAGGTGATCAGGCTGGCAGGCAGAAGCAGTTAGGGGCAATCAGGAAGGCAGGCAAGTGAGCAGTTGGGAGCCAGCAGTCCTGGATTGTGAGAGGGATGTCTGACTATTTAGGCCTGATCCAGGTAGGGGTCTCAGATTGAAGAGAGAGCAGGCTGGGCTGAAGGACACCCTCCCATGCATAAATTTCATGCGCCAAGCCTCTAGTTGGTTAATAAAGTTATATAGGTTTAAGGTATACAATTATATACCTTAATTATAAAATATATCATCTTGTATATTATATTGTACTAGAGGCTCCATGCATGAAATTTGTGTGCGGGAAGGCAGAATTCCTCAGCCAAGCCTGCACCCTCTTGCAATCTGGGACCCCTCAGACCATTGGACATCTCTCTTGCATTCTTGGATTGCTAGCTCCTAACCACTCTGACTGCCTGATCAGCCCTAACATTCTCTGACTGCCTGCTTAATCACCTGCCTGCTTAATCACCCCTACCCACTAGCCTTACCTGCCTTGTGGCCCCTAACCACTCACCTGCCTGCCTGATCACCCCTAACTTCCTCTGGTTTGGTCCCTGCCCCAGAGGCTTCATCCAGAAGGATGTCTGAATGATGCCTAAAAGGTTGTTTGGCTGTCCTGTCAAATTAGCATATTATGTTTTTATGATTATAGATGTTCATCACCCCGAGTCAAGTTTCCTTCCATCACCATTTATCTATCCTTTATCTTCTTATATCTCTCCCACCCTCTTTTCCCTCTGGTAATCAGTAATCACCACACTCTTGTCTGTGTCTATGAGTGTCTGTGTCTATGTGTTTTTGTTTTTCTTTATTTTTTTTTTCTCTTTCTGGTCCATCTGACTAAAACCCATTCAAATTTCAATGAGAAATGGAAACAAGATACTTCCTATTTCCATGCTAGATAGTTCTGGAATAAAAAAATATTTCTCTTGCTTGTGTTCTAACCAATACCAGGATAAGGCAAGCAGAGCTCAGATACTTTCTCCAGGAAATACTCATTCCTGGAGAACACACTGTGACTCAGTTACTTAATTCACTCACTAAGACTAAAAATCAATATTCATGTTGACAACTCCCCTTGTGCCCACAAATCCAAAGCCCTTCCATGGATCTGCCCATGCCAACCTTGCAAGCTCTGACTAAAAATCACCCCTCCAGACTGTATAAGCCTGTTTTCCTATCTTCCCCTGATGTTTTTACTGGACATGAAGAAGGTATTGTTGTCTCTGAGTTATACGTTTAATGGCCTTTGTTTAGCATTGGAGAGTCAAGGATTTCTTCTCTAATTTAAATGTTTTTCTGTATATTTTTCTGTCTCACTTACTTCATTTTTCTATCACTGTAGAGAGCAGTCTCATCCATCAGCCCCACACACTGCTGTGCCACACTCTCTCTTCTCTTCAAACTTCTCCAGATACTGCTTTTTCCCTGCAGTCTGGGTCCTCTTTCTTTTCCACTTAGTTAAGTCTTTCTCCACTCTTTCTTGCAATGATAAAGTTCATATATGTATCTCTTCTCTGGCATCGGATCAACCCTCAGCCTCACTTCCTACTGCTCTCCTACATATGTTCTGTGCTTGTCCAACAAGCTTCTTGCTCGGACATAGTCTAGCTGTCTCATCTCCATGCCTTCCCTGCTTTTCCCAACACCTAGACTACTTAACTATACCCACTCCCCCCAACCCCGCAAACCCCTGTCTGTACTTAGACCTTTTCTCTGTTACCATAAATAGGAAACATGGAAACCTTAATCTTCTCTTTTAAAATGGTTAGGTTTCATCTTATTTTATCCCAGTGCTTGTTTTGTAAGCAAAACCAAAAAATAAGAGACTATAGAATGCCACATGTGAGTATATCAATATCATATAGAGTGGGGACATTCAGCTGGAATTGGCTGATTTTTAGAGACAGTCCAGGCTTGAGCGTTCTGGGTCAGTCCAATGGTTCCAGTTGTCCTGAATAGTTGTAAGCCTCTTGTTCTACCTGCCTATGACTCGGTAGTTTGATAGAATGAACATGTTTATTTCATATCTTGTGGTGAATAAACAAAAAGCAAGCTGAGAGGAGGAGAAGCCTATGAAATACCTGCCGTGTCTAGTCCTGCCTGCTCCCAGGGAGGGACTCTGCTACCAGGTGAGCAAGCCTGGAAAGGCATAGAGGTCAATAGTGGTCACACAATTCTGTGACACTAAACTCTCTTCATTTCCCTCCTGTGGATTAAGGGCAACTGTGCTTCTATGGGAAGTCAAGTGTATACCTGTCATGGGATGCAGAAAGTGCTTGTTGATTAAGAGCAAATCTCAGGGACTATTTTAGGATCAACACTTGAGATCATAGACATCAGCTTTATGTGATTTTCTTGTACATTGTCATACAGAATTAAATGTTTAATAAAATTTCCCCAATGATGGCAAAGCTGAATAAATATTACTATAAGAGTTTTAGCCCCATGAGGCCTTCCACTGTAACTTACAATGGACCTGTGGCATTTTAAATATTGCTGAAGACAGGTTTTTCATATCAACACAAAATAGAATCATGTATTAATAATTCATTGGAACAAACTTTACTCTGATATAGTAAGTGGGTTATTAATTGGTGCTTTTAAAAGTCATAGTTCTGAACAGAAGTCGCTTTATTTCTCCTTCCCTGCTTGAGTTTTAGATTAGCACAATATTTGCAGAAGAAACCGATGTCACATATTTAATTATGGGAGCAAATCAGAGCTCTGCTTTTCAAGATCCATCATGTTATTTTAAACAACATAAAAAGTAGCACATTCAATGACAAACTAATTTAAATAATAGGCACAACCAGGAAAAAAGGCATCCCCGGCCTCCAGAAGGACAAACATATGTGGCAAATATTCTCTAGACTTCTATCAACAATGACACGTTTGCATGTAGAAAATCTGCCCGTATTTTCTGTGAGAATGACTGCTAAGTTATTTTCCTGAGGACTGATAGAATCTGCCAATGTCTCAAGACAGTGGGCTTCCTGTGTGATGTCATGCGTAACCTGATGGAGAGGAGAGCTTCTTTTCCCTCACACAGGTGACTCCAGCTCCTAGAACAGACTCTGGTACAAAATATGCCCTCAAAAATATTGTTGATGTCATAATAAAACATGACATGAGAGCTATCTTTTAAAAACTTAGCAGTCTGTCTAGCAGAGAGAAAATATCTATCTGTACTGTTGAATTCAATGATGATTTTAGAACAGGACAAATAGGTGGAAGAGACTTTCTGTTATAATCTATTATTAATTAACATGGGAGTGTGTCCACTATTGACATTCTAGTGCCCATTAGGATTCAGAATTGAATAAGACCTAGTTCTCATTTTTTAGCAGATCTGACCCCAACAGAGAAATAAACAATTTGAATCGAAGTATTCAGAGAAAGCCTCCAGAATGATCATTTTAAAGGTTTCCAATCCAATCACATGATTAACTCACTGAAAATACATCTTTCACTTGCCAGTGCCTGCAAAATAAAAGCCAGACTCTTAGCAGGAGATAATCTCCTATTCCTTTTCTGACCCTGGCTTTCAAATTCCCTTGAATATCATCATGACTTCAATTTCAAGTGCCTCTAGGTAGCCAAATATACCCTTTTCTCTTCATGGGAACCCTGCCTCCTATTAAAAGTGCCATCCTCCCAACTTTGCACAACAATTTAGTACCTGTTGAGATCCCAGTTCTTACTAGCCTTTTGGATTCTGCTGAGATATGACCTCTCCCAACAGCCTTCTCTAAAATGAGGAGTGATTATAGGATCAATAATGATATTTTAAGTGTTAATGCTATTTAACAAAGCCAATAATTTTTAATAAGAATAAAGTTGTTAACTTTAAGTGCAAATCAAATGGAAGTAGAGAAAACAGAGGTAGAACTAAAGTTATTAGAACACTGACCAGAGTGTATCTGTGGGCTTAAAAACAAAGGGAACATATAAAGATGTTTCTGGTTATGAGTGTTGTTTTCCTTGGTTAGAGTATAACATAGAAAGTAAAAATTAATACATCATTAGTAAAAAATACTGCTAGTAACTGAAATAGAAAAATCAAAAGTGGGAGGCTATGCCAAAAGAAGTTACAAAATTCAGACGAGGCATACTGTGTTTAAATTGATGGCAAAATACCCAGATTAAAATGACTTACAATGTGTTTAAAATGTGGGTCTTTATAGAGAGAAAGAAAGGAAGAAAGAAAGAAATAAAGAGAGAGAGAAAGAAAGAAAAAAAAAAACAGGGAGAGACATGATGGTTTTGAGGTTAAAGTTCATTTAGTATTTCAACAAAGTGATTTACTTGTTATGTATTTCCCCACCAGACTCTCAATTCCACAAAACAGGAATATGGTCTGTAATCTTCATTGCTATAACTCAACCAATGGAAATAATGCCAGGCACATAGTACTGGGTTCATTAACAATGAAAAAGAATTCATGAAAAAGAATTCTGATATGGAATATGCTGTATAGCATATATTATGCTTTATATGTGCTTGCCTTAAAGAAAGTAGTGTCCTAGAGAGAGGTAAAAAAGGACATTTATAACAAAATGGGAAGCTAGGCAAAAAAGATGTGCAGTACTGGATACATATAGGTCAAAATCCAGGGAACTTGCTTTTGTTACAGGATAGGGTGAAGGGAAAAAACCATCATGGAAGAGTCCTTATTTTGTTTACTCTTTTAATGAGGAAAATGAATATGAAAGGCTTCCTAGTTTCAAAAAGGATTATACTTTTACTAGAGGACGGGTGCAGGGATTGTTGGTGCACTGGTAGGGTATGTCAACCTGACCTGCACCAAAACCAGCTACCTGACTTCCCCCAAGGAATGTAGTAGTGCATGAAGTGGCAGGCAGCCAGGAAGGAGCTCAAGCCTGGGCTGAGCTCAGTAGTGCTGCCACAGAGGCAAGAGAGGCTGGTGTTATCACAGGTGGGCTTGCCAGCATCTTGCACCTATCTGTCAGCTGAACGGCACTCCCACTTTGGGAATGTACAGGCGACCAGGGGCAGCTCCTGCATTAAGCATCTTCCCCCTGATAGTCAGTGCATGTTATAGCGACTGGTCAACCAGTTGTTCAGTCATCTAGATGCTTAGGCTTTTATAGTTATAGACTAGAGGCACAGTGGATGCAATTCATCCACAGAGGGGGATTCCTCAGCCTGGCCTGCACCCTCTCCAATCTGGGACCCCTCAAGAGATGTCCGACTGCTGGTTTAGGCCTATTCCCACAGGGATTAAGCCTAAACCAGCAGTCGGACATCCCTCTCACAAGCCAGGATAACTGGTTCCTAACCACTCACCTGTCTGCCTGCCTGATCACTCCTACCTTGATACCCTGCTGGCCTGATAGCCACTAACTGTCTCTATTTGCCTGGTCGCCCCTAACTGCCCTCCACTGCAGGCCTGATCTCACCCCCAACTGTTCCCCCACTTGCCAGGTTGATCACCCCAAACTGCCTCTGCCTCAGTTCCCACAACTATGGCTTTGTCCAGAAGGAAGTCAAACATCTGAATGATGGCAGGTCGACCCAGTCTAATTAGCATATTATCCTTTTAGTAGTATAGATAGATTATATAGGCTAGGATTGCTTAAATGGGGGAGGGGAGCCTTTTTCAGCAGGAGATGCTCTTTACAGACAAAATCACATAATCCCTTTATCTGCACTGATAGCCAGCCATATGAACTATACTGCCAAACTGATCATTAAAAAATTGAATCCCTTCTTATACCTTACACCCAATAACGGTTGCCCTTAAAACACCTTCTCAGGCCCCACCTTAGATTCTGCCTTTGTGATTCACCCAGATTAGGTTCTGATTGGTTGGTTTCTATGCCAGTCAGTGTCAAACGCACCCCCTCTTGGCAATTTAACCAGACTTGGTTCTGATTGGCTGGTATCTATGCCAGTCAAAATCAAAATCTCTGCCTTCTAGGCAGCCATTGATTCCTCACAATTCACCCAGATCTGGTTCTGATTGGTGAGTTTCTATGCCAGTCAACATCAAAAGCTCCACCTCCTAGGAAGCCATTGGCTCCTCACAATTTACCCACATTTGGTTCTGATTGGCCAGTTTCTAAGCCAGTCAGCATCTCAGGAATTATCTCAGGGCCTGATCATAGAGGCAGGCTGATCAGCAGCTGTCCCAGGCTGCTGGTGAGTAGACTGAACTGCTGACCTCTAGAAGAGAGAGTGAGGCTTGGCTAATGGCAAGGCCTGGAGAGAGAAGCAGAGTCTTATAAGCAGAGTCTGATCATGCTGCTTCTCTCTTTGGGCCTCTCCAGTAGCTGCAGCTGCTGCTGATCAGCCCCACCTCTCTCTCTCTCTCTCAGAGGTCAACAGTTCAGCCTGCTCACTTGCTGTGCATGCAGTCTGGAATTCAGTTGAGCTTTCAGTCCTTTTGGATATTGCAGCCCTGGCCATCATATGTGTGTGTGTGTGTGTGTGTGTGTGTGTGTGTGTGTGTGTGTGTGTATTAGAGGCCCATTGCATGAAGGTCATACATGGGGGTGTGTACCTCGGCCCAGCTTGCACCCTCTCTAATCTGGGACATCCCTCTCACATTCTATGACTGCTGGCTCCCAACCACCTGCCTGCCTGGTTGATTGCTCCTAACCACTTCTGCCTGCCGGCCAGCCTGATTGCCCCTAACTGCCCTCCCTTGTTGGCCAGTTGCCTCCAACTGCCCTTCCTTGCAGGCCTGGTCCCCCTCCAACTGCCCTCCCATGCCATCCCAGTCACCACTAACTTCCCTTCCCTGCAGGCCTGGTCCCTCCCCAACTGCCCTCCCTTGCAAGCCTACGTCTCCCCAAATGCCCTCCCTTGCAGGCCCAGTCACCCCTAACTGCCTTCCCCTGCAGAACTGATCACCCTTAACTGCTCTCTCCTGCTGGACTGGTTGGCCCCAACTTCCCTCCGTCCTGGTAATCTTGTGGTGGCCATCTTGTATCCACAGGTTGGTGGCCATCTTGTATGTTGGAGTGATAGTTAATTTGCATATTGTTATTTTATTAGATAATATATAGATAGTTATTCTGGCCTTTTCCCCATTTATGGAATAATGGATGCTCTTTCCAGTTTTCCTAGATAATTTATATAATGTATTTAGATATTTAGACTGTTTTATTTGTCTGAATTTATCTGTTGTTTTTCTCAAGAGGCAACAGTGCTTCATTGCTTCTTGCTGTAGAGGGAAGGGTGAGGCAGAGAAGAGTTGTATGGACAACTGCTGGGTTGCATTTAATCAGGCAGCTTTCTCACTTCCTTTCATTTGCCTGTCTACCACTTATTCTTGCCCTGGAACTCTCCAGATGCCACTGCTGGCATCCCTTACAGACAATGCTCCTCAGCCACAGGTCCTATGAACTAAGACTTCTTCCATGTGAGTGATTTTCCTGTCAATTGCTTGAAACTGCTCATTATTAAAGGCCTTTTTCCCATTCAAAAAACCACCTTGCTCTAAAAACCTAAAATATTTTAAGAATTATTTGTTCACATAATTTAATTACACAAGTTTGATTGGACAATTTTAATGATTATGTTTATAATTTTTAAATGATGAAAAGTTAGGATTCCAAGCTATAAAATTATTTGTTCTTAGATTTTAGGATTTACAATAGATGTGTACTAACAGTAGATTAATATAAAAATAATATTCAAACATTGTTTTACTATAATAATTCATGTCTGTGAAATATATTAAAATATGGATATACAAGGAGACATTAATATTTTCCTGCTACTCAATACTATTTTCCTTTTTTAAAAAACAAACTTGTAGGTTATTAGTGTTATGTTCCAATCAAAATGAGATACTTTGGAATTGTATTATTATAAACTCTCAATTTTTCTCCAAATTCTTTTGCATCAGAATAACCACTCAGAAAATCTGTTTATATATTTGCAATAAATGTTGATCTGATCTAAATAGTGTTGGCATGATTTGTTAAGTAGAGATGTTAGTGTTGGATCAACAAGCTCTTCTAGTTATTGAGGACACCTTGTGTGTATACAGGTAGGTTCCTCTCAACTCCAGCTATTTTAAAGTAGTACCAGGTACAGGCTAAAGAAGAGAACTAAGAGCTGAAGGAGCACTTGGAAATGAAACAGGCATCTGTAAGGCTGGATAGAGGAAGAGACAACATAAAGCATGCAATCAAAGCTGCCACAGGTGACTAATTCTGAGGCAGGCAAACCATCGTATAAGAAGTTCACTGGTAAGAGGATATGGAACTAAAGTAGAAGGGAGCCAGAGTGGTAGAACACTGGAATGATATTGATTTCTGTCACAGACTTTAGTATAAAATGCAGTGCTCCACCTCAAATTACTGATATCACATTTAGAAAGGCAATGGGGCATGGTGCTATTACTAAAGAAGTATACATGGTGTAATAATAAATTCTTCCCATAAGTATAGAAAGAGGACACCAATTTCAGCAAAGGGTAATATTGTCCTTTAAAATTGCCTATTTGTAAATAATTCTCAGTCACTAATTTGTATAATTTGCATATGCTGGCTTTCTAAATCAGCATAGCAAGACCTTCACTGGCAGTAAGTCTTATGGTGTTTTCCTTGTAAGCACAAGTCAATAGGAATAAGGTTAAAGGCTCAATATACCATTTGTTGATGTTTCTGAGAAATCATCAGTATTTCTCCTTATCCCTCAATATGTCCTAAAGTATCAACTGTCTCTGCATTCATTTATGGTACACTATAGAATCCTACAATTTTTCATAAAATGAAAATGTGGGGTAATTGCAGGGAGGGGAGGGGATAGGTGGAATCACAAGAGGGGTATGAAAGGGGTAAATGGTTGTGGGAACAAATAAAAACATAATAAAAATTTCCTCAAAAAAAAAAAAACACTAAAAACTGAACTCCCAGTAATCCCACTTCTAGGAATATATTCTAAGAAACTAGAAAACCAATAAGAGAGAATACATGCATCCCTATGTTCATAGCAGCACAGTTTACCATAGCTAATATTTGGAAATAGCCTAAGTGCCCATCAGCAGATGACTGGATTAGAAAACTGTGCTACATCTACACAATGGAATACTATGCTGCAGTAAAAAAAGAACTCTTGCCATTTGCAACAGCATGGATGAAACTAGAGAGTATTAGGCTAAGTGAAATAAGCTAGACAGAAAATATAAGTATCACAGGATCTCACCCATTTGTGGAATATAATGAATATAATGGGATAACATAAACCAATGAACAAAAACAGATCCAGAGACAGAGAAGCATTGATTATATTGCCAAACTGGAAAGGGAAGTTGGGGGAGACGGAGGGTAAGAGGGAGAGATAAACCAAAGGACATGTATGCATATATACTAGTATAAGTTTGCAACCAATGGACACAGGTACCAGGGAGGTCAGGGAAAAGGGGATGGGGAGGCAATGGGGGGATAAGGACACATATGCAATACCTTATTCAATAAAGAAAATAAATAAATAAATAAATATAAATTTTAAAAGGTGCTGCCATTTCTGTGCCTTTGGAGAAGACTTAGACTTTCACACCTGTTTTATGAAGAAGAACATTAACTAGCTGAAATAAACTAGTTGAATTCCATTTCTGAAAATCCAGAAGACAATAAACTAAAGAGGCTAAGGAGAATTAAGAAGGCAGAAAGAGATCAACTAGAGATGATAAATCTTCTAATGTCAATCAAGGTCTGGGTGATAAGCAATTTATTTAAAGATTTAGTGCTCTCTTCTTATATCTGTATGAAGGTGTAGTCTTCAGATAATAAACCATTTTTAATGGTAAATTCCTATATTTTCACATATTTCCAAATCTGAAATATGTAGTTACTGGTTTAAACACTAGATTGAAGGAAAATAGGTATCACTTCCCAACTCTGTTGAATTTGGAGGATTTAAATATATTTTATTTTATTTTTTTACAGAGAGGAAAGGAGAGGGATAGAAAGTTAGAACATCAATTAGAGAGAAACATTTATCAGCTGCCTCCCGTACACCCCCCACTGGGGATGGGCCCGCAACCAAGGTACATGCCCTTGACTGGAATCGAACTCAGGCTCTATCCACCGAGCCAAACCAGTTTCGGCTACATTTTTATATATCCCCTAATAAATGTTCCCAAACTTGTTCTTTGGTTTCTGCACTTTCACCCAGGATGTACAAAGTAAACCACAGTTAGGCAAAGCCAAAATCTGTAAATGGTGAACCCTATTGGGATTCAGGCACATGTTGTTAATTGGAAGAGCATAATTTAAGTGTAGCTTTGCCAAACACAAACTATAATGAAACAGCATGTCCTCTAAACAAGTCTGGATGACAGATGCTCATTATCATTTGTTGTAAAACAGAAAATGTCAATAAAAAAGCTGGATTATTTGCCTATTTTGCTTTACATTCAGTTAATTTGGAAAGATCAATTCACTCAGCTTTCCACTGTATTTTATTCTAGGTGATCATAAAAGGAGAGTCTGATAAAGAAAAGTGAAAAACCAAAATAGTGATAGTTTGTCCCTAACTAAGGTCTTAAATAAAAGATACCACTGAAAATTTTGACAAGAAACTTTCAAAGAAGAGGGAAATCCACAAAAACTCTTTTCTATTGATAATGAGACAATAAAATGTATTCTTTAGATTATTCAGCATTATAAGATTGAGTTTCTAATTTCGGGAAAGGGAATAAAAAAGAGGGCTGAACTGCCACATGATATAGAGAGTATTTGGAGCCATTGTTTTAAACTTTAGAGGGAAAGAACTGTAATTAAAATTGAAAATCTAGCAGAATAGAAGGAGGATAAGACCAGACCAGATCAAAGAATATGATAGTGCTGAGATTGCTGACATATATTTTAAGAATTAAGGTGGGGAATGAATTGGATGCACCAGCATTGTTGTAATGTAAATTTCTCTTTTTTCCCTCAAAAAGATTCACTGGAATCATCCTCATTCAATGATTTATTCAAATTTATTATTTTGGGTGTACCACTGAATAAACTTTAGTGTAACAATGAGATTTCATATAAGGTAATATGATTCCAACATACAGAAATGATGACAAAACCAACCCTGAAATTCAAGAAAATTTTGGAGGAGGAAAACATACTTCCATAGATTTAGGAGGGGGCGGGGAGAAATTCAATGTTTAAAGATAGTACTCAGATTATCTCATCCTATAGCTTAAAATTCTGACTTCCCTTAGAATGAAAACCACATGTCTTACTATGCCATATAAGACCCTAACTCCCTGAGGTTAAATGGCAGGTTAATTCGGATCCACAAATTACTTTTATCTTTTTGTATATCAAAGGTGTGTGAGACTTATTTAATTTAAAATAAATATAATTATAGAAATGAATGATCTATCAAAATTTTAAACACATGATCAATTAATATTGCCATGATGCCAGTGGCTGGTTATTAGAAATAAAATGGGTCTTGGACAATATGGAATTCCATTTCCCCATAGTGTGTCTCATAATGTCTTGACATCTGGGTTAATGCTAAATTACAATCCTTAATTTCCAAATTGGAGATTAATTCTAAATATGAGGTTAGTATAAATATCCTCCCAGCTGCTAGGCTCTTGGGGCCTCTGGGAAGAAAACTTTCAGGCGCAAAAGCCTGTGATGAAAATTTGCCTGGCATACTTTTTCGTGGTTGAAATCTCTTAATTCAGAAGTTGGGCAACAGGTGCAAAAAGATGCATGCAAACAAACAGGGATGGGATATTTCAGATTAAGAAAAAAGGAACATTTATGGATTTTACATTAACAATTTTTCCCAATGTGAGTTAGTTCCTCTCTCTCTCTTTCAAGCCAAATTATTGAAGAACTTGTAAGTGCTATAGAGATATCAGTGGCAAATCATAGTTCCAATGATTGAAATAGAAAATAAATAAAAACAGTGTTTAAATTTAATATGTGTTGCCATTATAGAGCTAAAAGTATAGTTTACTTCAGAGGTGATAAAAACAATAGTGTGCACATAGGGTGTATCCTAGGGTATCTGGAAAGCTAGAGAGGTGGTAAATTTATTCCATGAAGTGCATCTATCTATCTGAGGATCTGTATATCTGAGGAAACCAGCATTATTAGTATGTGATTCTACATTGTTCAAGGTTAAAAGCATTTGAGTTACTTATCCTTGAAACAGCTAAGAAGTCAAAAAATGCCACAGAGGAAATGTATAGAATTGTAATACTTTGCTAATTTACATGAGTTTTTTCACATCAGTTCTTTGAAAGAAATGCAACAATACCTGGCAATCGCAAAGAATCCTGTGAAACAGTTGGAGAGGTCAGTGGACACTCCCACTTAAGACTACCCAGGTGAAGCCATGCTCTCAACATTTGCTGCCTTTAAAAGCAAGCACCATGTGAAAATGGCTGTGAAACATGGTATGAGAGCTGTGGTTTCCAGGCTGTTCTTCATTATTTGAGATGCTGTGCAGTGTCCAAAAAGCACATGTTTCAATAATAAGTAATTGTGGTTTGAATAATAAGAGGAATTTTTTAACTGATGTATATCACTTTTTCTAATAGATTCAAAGCTACTGGCCCATATATATTTATTAATTTTATGGACTAACATCATTAAGTGGAGTCTTTAAACAATTCTTTGGGCCTGAGAGTGCAGAGCCCCTATCCATAGTGGGAACATGGGAATGTAGAAACATCTGCCCTATGATGAAATGGGAAGGGAGAGCAAATGACTGCATGGGGAGGTTAATCATGAAATAGTCAAGGCATATAACTTATTCTTAGAGAGGTAAATGGAATCAGAACATGCACAGTGACCTTTTCAAATGAATAAGAGAAGTTACAAGAATTCTGTTCAGTTGCCCAGGATCTAATCAGTAAGTAGGCAATGAAGTTATCTGCTGAAAATGAAGAGGTAGGATTGAATTAAAGGGCCAGTAAGATTGAAACAGTTTCTTGAGGTATAAAAAATAGCCCCTCAATACAACTAAGTGTATTATAAGAGTTCAATAAATTATTCACTATTTATTTAATCTAACATCATTAATTTTAATTTTTAGACAAAAAACATTTCATTAGAACCTTTGGAAAAATCTAAGATTTTATTTCAAAATGAAATCTAATATTTTGCAGCTTATCATGCAGTTGTTCCGGCTCTTTATGAAATGTGTGTTTTGCATACTAAGACATGCACAAGTGTTTTCCATTTAAATCAATATACACAAAGATGCTGGCTTCCATGAGATTGATGCATGCTGGCTTTTTTTCTGGAGGTACCTGCAGCTGCTGAACTCAGATGTGGTGGGTAAACATATATTTTTAAATTGTTTAATGTGGTACTTCTTTCAAAATACCTCTAACATTCTTCTTGCCCACCCTGTGCCTAAGACAGTCAGTACCTGAGAAAAAGAAACCTTATTCTTCATTTTGAGGTTTGAGAAATGTCAGTGTGAATTATAATAAAAACACCCAAAATAGGTATTCACCTGAAAAGATAGCCAGAGTTTTAAAGAGATTACACATAGAAACTGAAGAAAAAGTACCATAGATATATACATATTTAAAAATTTATCTTTATTGTTACAATGATTAGAGGTGTCACCTTTTATCTCTCTTTGATCTTCTAGACCCACATCCACCTAATGCAGGCCTATCCCGGTCCTAATGCACTATTGTCTATGTCCATGGTTTTGCTTAAATGCATATACGTTTTTTAGTTAACCCCCCTTCCTTCTTAGATTCATCAATCTGTTCTATGCTCCCATGTCTCTGGATCTATTTCATCTGTCAGTTTATTTTATTCATTAGAGTCTAGATACATGAGTAATTATAAATAATATAATTTAAATATATGCCCTCT
>PVJN01000436.1:110917-146509 GCA_004026805.1 Lasiurus borealis
AGTTAGGGCTAAAATATGCATTGTTTAAGCTAGTATTTAAAAGATTGATTTATTTAACATTTAAAGTATCACTTCAAGTATTGGAGTTGGGAGAAACACAGAATGTAAGTGTATCTTGAATTCAATCACCTGTATTGAATGCAGAATTGTGTAAGCTTTAGCAAGTTGTTTAAAATCTCTGAACCTCACCACATTTTAACTAAAAAATTATAGTTTGGTTTCTGCATCCAAGAAGGTGGAGTAGACATATGTTCCCCTATTCCTCTTGTCAAAAACAAAACAAACATGGACATACACACAAAATGAAATAAAGAAACAACAACAACAAAAAAAATAAGAAAACTGAGATAGAGAAGACAGATAACCTAGGGAACCAATAGCAAGCACATCACTGATTATAATCAAAACACCCACCTACCATAATGCTCTCTAGTTTCATTCATGCTGTTGCAAATGGTAAGCATCCCTATTTTTTTACAGCAGCATAGTATTCCATTGTATAGATGCACCACAGTTTTTTTTAATCCACTCATCTGCTGATGGGCACTTGGGCTGTTTCCAAATCTTACCTATTGTAAATTATGCTGCTATGAACATAGGGGTGCATATATCCTTGGTGATTCTGATTTCTTGGGATATATTTTTAAAAGTGGGAATACTGGGTCAAATGGAAGTTCCATTTTAAGCTTTTTGAGGAAACTCCATACTGTTTAACACAGTGGCTGCACTAACCTGCATTACCACCACCAGTGCACTAGGTTTCCTTTTTCTCCATATCCTTGCCAGCATTTGTCATTTGTTGATGTGTAGATGATAGGCATTCTTACAGGTGTGTGATGGTACCTCATTGTCATTTGAATTTCCATCTCTGGCATGATTAATGACTTTGAACGCACTCTCATATGTCTCTTGGGCTTCTGTATATTCCCTTTTGAAAAATTGCTATTTAGGTCCTTTAGCCCATTTTTATTGGCTTATCTTCATTTTTTAAAGTTGTATAAGTTTGCTGTAAATTTTTTTGGTTAATCCCTTGTCCTAGATAACATTGACAAATACGTTTTCCCATGCAGTAGACTTTCTTATTGTATTTTTGATGGGTTATTTTGCTGTGCAAGATCTTTTCATTTTGATTTATTTTATTTTATTTATCATGTTTATTTTCTCCTGAGTTTCCATTGTCCTATGAGCTGTACTGGTAAAGATATTGTTATGACATATATATGATATTTTGCTGCCTACAGATTCTTGTAAGATTTTTAAGGTTTCTTATCTTACATTTTAGTCCTTTATCTATTTGAGTTTATTTTTGTGTTTGGTGTAGGTTGGTGATCTAGTTTCATTTTTGTGCATTTATCCATCCAATTTTCCCAACACCATTTATTGAAGAGCCTGTCTTGACTCTATTATATATTCTTGCCTCCTTTGTCTCCTATTAATCGAGCATAATGGCTTGGATCAATTTCAGGTTCTCTTTTCTCTGTTCTGTTCCATTGACATATATGTCTGTTCTTGTGCCAGTACCAGGAATTTTTTAGAAAGTGGCTTTGAAATATAGCTTGATACTTGGTATTGTGATCCCTCCAACTTTGTTCTTCTTTCCAAGATTGCTGCGGCTATTTTGGGGTCTTTTTTTTCCATATTAATTTCTAGAAAATTTGTTCTAGGTCTGTGAAATGTTCTGTTGATATTTTAATGGAGTCTGCAATGAATCTATAGATTGCTTTGGGTTGTATGGTCATTTTAATGATGTTGATTCTACCAATCCATGAATAAGGTATATTCTTCCATCTGTTTATGGGTTTCTTTATCTCTTTCTTTCAGTGTCTTATAGTTTTCTGAGGACAAGTCGTTTACCTCCTTAGTTAAGTTTATTCCTAGGTATGTTAATTTTTTTGTTGTTGTAATTATAAATGAGATTTACTTATTTATTTGTTTGTTTTAGTTTGTCTTTCTGTGAGATCATTATTGGTGTATAAAAAACCATAGATTTCTGGGTGTTAAATTTGTATCCTGCTACATTGCAAAATTCCTTTATTAAGTTTAGTGGGTCTTTTTGACAGAGTTATTAGAGTTTTCTAAGTTCAATATTATGTCATATGCAAATAATAACAATTTTACTTCTTTTCCAATTTGAATGTTTTTTGTTTCTTCCTCTTGTCTGATTGTTCTGCCTAGCATTTCCAGTACTATGTCGAACAGGAGTGGTGAAAGTGGGCATCTCTGTCTTGTTCCTGTACTTAGGGGAAATGAGTTTAGATTTTGCTAATTGAGCATGATGTTGGCTATAGGTTTGTCAGATAAGGCTTTTATTATGTTGAGTTGTGATCCCTCTATTTCCATTTTTCTGAAAGTTTTTATCAAAGAGAGTGTTGCATTTTCTCAATATTTTTACTGCATCAATTGATATGATTATGTGATTTTTGTCTATCAATTAGTTTATGTGATGTGTTATTATGTTTATTGATTTGTCGATATTGTATCAGTTTTGCATCCCCAGAATAAATCCCACTTGGTCATGGTGTATGATATTTCTAATGTAATACTGGATCCAATTTGCTAGAATTTGTTGATAATTTTAGCATCTGTGTTCATCAGAGATATTGGCCTATAATTCTCTTTCTTTGTAGCTACCTTTTTTGGTTTGAAGATTAGGGTAATGCTGTCTTCATAGATAATGCTAGGAAGCTTCCTCTTTAATTTCTTTGATTACTCTAAGAAGGATAGGTTTTATTTCTTAGAATATTTTATAAAATTCTCCAGTAAAGCTGTCTAGACCAGGGATTTTGTTTGCTAGAAGTTTTTTGTTTGTTTGTTTGTTTGTTTTGTTTCTTTTTTACTGCTTCAATTTCATTGGTAGTTATAACCCTATTCAGTTGTTTTGATTCATTGTGATTGAGTTTTGGAAGCTTGTATTTTTCTAGAAATATGTCCATTTTGTCTAGGTTGTCCAGCTTGTTGGAGTAGAGTTGTTTATAATATATTTTTATAATCCTTTGTATGCCTGTGATGTTGGGTTGTTACTTATACTTTTTCATTTTTGATTTAGTTCATTTGTATCCTCTCTCTTTGTTACATGGTATTCCTGGCTAGAGATTTATCAATCTTGTTTATCCTTTCAAAGAAACATCTGTTGGTTTCATCGATATTTTGTATTATTTTTTTGCCTCTATGTCATTTATTTCTGCTCTGATTTTTATTATTTCCTTCCCTCTGCTTATTCTGAGGTTTTCTTGTTGCTCTCTTTCTAATTCTTTAAGTTCTACAGTTAGGTAATTTATTCCTATTTGTTCTTGTTTTATTAGGCAGACCTGTAGAGCTATGAATTGCACCCTCTCAGGACGGCTTTCACTGTGTCCCATAGGTTTTGAATTATTGTGCTTTTATGGTCATTTGTTTCCAAAATGCTTTTTATTTCTTCTGTAGTCTCTTTGGTAACCCAATCATTGTTTAATTGCATGCTATTTAACCTCCACTTGTTTTTATATTTATTGATTGCTTTGATTGTAGTTGATTTCTATTTTTATGCCATCATGATCTGAGAAGTTGCTTGATATGATTTCTATCTTCTTGAATTTGAAGAGACTTTCCTATGCCCTAAAATCAGCTCTATCTTTGAAAATCTCCAGTGTGCACTTGAGAAGAAAGTGTATTCTCTATCTTTGGGGTGAAATATTTTGAGGCTGTCAATTAGTTCAATCTGATCTACTGAGTCATTTAGGATTCATGTTTCTTTGCTGATTTTTTTGTTTGGATGATTCACCCAGTGCTGTCAAAAGGGTACTAAAGTCCCCTACTATGATTGTATTGCAGTTGATCTCTTCCTTAATATCTTCCAGATGTGTGTGTGTGTGTGTGTGTGTGTATACAAATACATATATATACATATATATATATTGTATTTGGATGCTTCTGTATTGGTTGCATATATGTTTACCAGAATTATATCCTCTTGCTGAATCATTCCCTTTAGTATTGTGATGTGGCCCTCCTTATCTCTTGTTGTGGCCTTCATTTTGAAGTCTGTTTTGTTAGAGATAAGTATTGATACCCCAGCTTTTTTTTTCATTTGTGTGAAAAAAAAATTTCATCACTTAACTATCAGACTGTGTGAGTCCTTTGTAATGAGATGGGTCTCTTGTAGACAACAAATATATGGGTCATATTTTCTTATCCATTCAGCTACCCTATCTCTTTTGATTGGGCCATTTATATTTATACTTAAGATTATTATTGATAAGTTTTTCTTCATTGACATTTTTATTTTTTACTAGAGCCTGGTGCATGAAATTCATACATTTGTCGGGGGGGGGGGGTCTCTCAGCCCGTCTTTTGAGAAGGGACACCATTGGTGCACAATCAGGACCAAGAGGGATGCTGGAGGTTGGTCATCCAGGGAGGGACTGAAGGAGGGCTCCAAGGTGTGTCTAGCTCATCTTGCTCATCAGTTCCGATCTGCCAGATCCAGCAGCAAGCTAAACTACTGGTCAGAGTGTCTGCCTTTTAGTGGTTGGTGCATATCATAGCAACTGGTTGACCAGTTCACTGTCTGCCCTCTGGTAGTCAGTGCATGTCATAGCGAGTGGTTTAGCAGCCTTAGCATATCATTACCATATTATGCTTTGACTGGTTGAATGGCCAACTGGGCAACTTGACACTTAGGATAGTAGGCTTTATTATATAGGATACCTGTGTTCCTTCTTCCATTCCTATTTCTTCTTTTTAAAGTCCCTTTAGCATTTCTTGCATTGCTGACTTAGTAGTAATAAACTCCCTTAGCATTTTTTGTCTTTGAATCTGCTGATTTCACCTTCAATTTTGAATGATAGTCTTGCTGGGTATAGTATTCTCAGATTTCACCCCTTGCTTTGTATCATTTTGTATATTTCATCCCACTCACTTATGGCCCTCTGTGTTTCTTTTGATAGAACAGTTGATAGTCTAATGGGAGATCATTTGTAGGTAACTTTCCATGTCTCTCTGACAGCCTTTAAGATTCTTACTTTGTTGTTGATACTTGCCAATTTAATTATGATGTGTCCCGAGGTTGATCTTTTTGGGTTTATATGGTTGAATACAAAATCAGGATAGTTTTCTGTCATTATCTTTTAAACATCTTTACTATTTCTTGCTCAGCTTCCTCTCCTCTAATACTCTTACTATGTAGATGTTGTTATATTTTATGTTGTCCCAAAGCTCCCTTAAGCTCCCCTGCCTTTTAAGTTTTATTTTATTTTGCCAATTTCTACTCTACTTGGGTGTTTTTATACATTGTCTTCTAAATTGTTAATATGCTACTCAGCTTATTCTAGTTTACTGTTGAAACTTTCCATTGTAGCTATGTCATTCTTCATTTCCTTTTGACTCTTTATTTCCTCTTGATTCTTACACATGTTGTCAAATTTGTTTTCCATCCTTTTCAGCATCCTTATAATTATTTCTCTGAATTCTTTCTCTGACAGATTGACTTCCTCCATTATGTTTATTTGCATTTCTGATGATTCCTCCATTTCTTTCATATGGGAAATGGGAGGTGTTTCTTCATCTCCCACTTTTGCTGTTCCTTTGTAATTGTTTCTATGTATAGATAAAATTGCTATTCCATCCAGATGTTTTTATATTGTCTTATATAGTAGATTTTTCTGTGAAACTTGGTAGTTCAGTCTCTCCACTCCTCTGGTCTTGGTATTATAGGGAAGTCATCTACTGGGGGGATATATGAGTTCTATTGGTGTAGTTGGATCTTGAGCATTATTGTCCTGTTCATGGATGGAGTCTTCTCAGGGTATCTGCTTATGTTCTCACTCTCTACAACATTGACCAAACAGCACAAAAACAACTTGATAATACAAGACACAAAGGGAACAAAACATGAATTTACTTATGACAACACTAACCCAAATAAAAATAACCACTAGAGAAAACAGAATTAGGAGAGAGAAAAGAGAATAAATGTAGTATTTAGGAAATAAAAAAAAAGTTAGTAGAGAAAAGAAAAAGAAAGAAAAATATGGAGAGAAAAAAACTCAAAACAAACAGATAAACCAAAAAATACCAACACCCAGAAAAGGGGGAATAGGCAGAATCTGTAGAGCAAAACTTGTATACAGAAAGTAAGGTTAAGGAATTGAATGAATAGGGTAAAGACCATGGTTCAGTATAAAGGAGTAGAAAAAGAATGAGTGGATAAGAAGAGAAAAATAAATAAAGAAAATTAACAAACTAAAAATAAATAAATAAATAAGAAGATACATAAAAATATATAAATATTTTCAAATTAATCTATTCATTTATTAATTCATATTTCAGAAAGGAGAATAGAGAGAGAGCAGTTAGGCTTGAGTTTATTTAGTGAAACTAATTAAGCAATTATAAGAAAAAGAGAGGAGAGGAAAAGCAAGCATACAATAATTGACTAGTGAAAAAAGAAAAGGAGAAGGATGTTTGTACTTGGAACTGAAGGGAGGAAATTTGATAAGTGAGTAAGACAACAGAGACAATAATAATAATAAAACATTAATAAAGCCAATAAAGATCAATTTTTAACAAGGGATAAAAAGAAAGACAGGTGAAAATCTAAAACAGGGACAGGAGAGGAGGAAACAAGGATGAAAGAAGGAGAAGTGAGGTAGGAAAAGGTGGTAAAAAAAAGATCAAATTACAATAAAAAGTGAAAACTAGAATGAGGAAAAACATATAATGTGTTGGAGGCTAAATAACAGGCCACAAAACAAGAAATGGATTAACAATGAGATTCGGGATAGAACAAAAAATTACTTTTAGAAAACTTAAAAAAATAAATACACACAACACAAAATATATGGGAAACAGAAAGCATTGTTAAAAAGAAAGTTCAGAGCACTACACAACAACTTGGAAGAAGAAGAACAAGGAGGAGGACGAGGAGGAGGAAGGATCCCACAATACAATTTAACTTTACTTGTAAAAGAATTAGAAAAAAAAAACAATAAACAAACACAAAGTGGGAATGACCTGAAAAGCTACAGCTGTGGCAGCCACTGAACAGCTGCAGGACCCAAAAAAACGCTTGGATTGGGGAGCTGCACAAACCACATGGAAATGTCAAATTTTGCATGGGATAAAGAGAAAGAACTACATAACCAGACACCTGGAGAAGAAAGACTATGGACAGACAAAGAAATATCCACATATGAAAGAATAGCAGGCATTGCCAGAAAAGGAAGTAAATGAAATGGAGCCAAGCAACTTGTCAGAAAAAGAATTCAGAGAAATGGTCATGAGGTGGCTGAAAAGAACGGAAGACAAATTCGACAATATGAGTAAGAACCAAGAGGAAATGAAGAAGAACCAAGAGGAAATTAAGAATAAGCAAAAAGAAATAAAAAATGACATTGCTGCTGTAAAGAACTCCATAGAAAGCATCAAAAGTAGACTAGAAGAATCAAAGGACCATAACAGTGAGCTAGAACACCAAGTAGGAAAATATACCCAAGTACAGAAGCTTCTAGAAAACCAAAAATAAAAAGCAAGAGGAGAACCAAAGGGAAATTTGGGATTACACAAAACAATATCCACTCTTTTCCTCCAGAAAGAGTGGAAACTGAACAAGTAATAGAAAACCTGTTTGAAGAAATAATGACAGAAAACTTCCCTGATATAAGGAAGAAAAAAACCCACACAAATCCAAAAAGCTCACAGAGTCCCAAGCAAAATGAACCACAAAACGCCAACACCAAAGCACATTATAATTAAATTGGCAAACACCAACAATAAAGAATCTTAAAATCAGCCAGAGAGAGACAGAAAGTTACCCACAAAGGGACCCCCATAAGACTAGCAACTGATTTCTCAACAGAAACTCATCAGGCCAGAAGGGAATGGAATGGAATATACAAAGTCATGTAAAGAAAGGGTCTGAATCCAAGAATACTGTACCCTGCAAGGTTTTCAATCAAAATTGAAGATGAAATCAGGAGCTTCACAGAGAAAAAAACAACCGAGGGAAATTATTACCACCAAACCAGCAATGCAAGAAATGCTAAAGGGTCTGCTTAAAAAAAAGAAAGAAAGAAAGAAAGAAAGAAAGAAAGAAAGAAAGAAAGAAAGAAAGGAAGGAAGGAAGGAAGAAAGAAATAGTAAGCAAAGAAGGTATTCAGGGGTAAAGAATAAAAATGGCAACAAATAAGTACCTATCAATAATAACTTTAAATGTAAGCAGATTAAATGCTTCAATTAAAAGTCATAGGGCAAAGGATTGGAAAGAAAACATGACTCAGAGGGGGAGAAAAAATGGTGGCAGAATAGATGGACCTGTCTGTAGCCTTGTCACTGGGCAGACGGAGAGAGCAGCTGAGAGTCGCACTGGGAATGTTTGTTGGCAAGTTAAGAGTCAGTTATCCTCTAGGAGAAGGTGGGGAATGGCTGGATGTGTCTCCGCTGACCAGGCAGCCCCACTGCCACGGGGTTTTTGTTTCCCAGAGTCACCATCATGAAGATGGATACCGCACCATCTTGCAGGGGGAAGTGGATGTCTAGGGCAGTATGAAAGCTACAGGTGCAGCACCTACCAAACTGCCTGGGGACCCAGAACACTGCTCTCCAATAGACACAAACACTCAGACTCAGAGGATATCCACACACCACATGGAAAAATCAAATTTTGCCTGGGATAAAGAAAGAGAGCTACATAACCAGACAACTGGAGAAGAAAGACCATGGGCAGATGAAGAAACAGCCTGCATATGGCAGAAAAGCAGGTATCACCAGAAAAGGAAGTAAACGAAATAGAAGCAGAAATAAACCTGCCAGAAAAAGAGTTCAGAGAAATGGTAATAAGGTGGCTGAAAATAATGGAAGACAAAATCAACAATATGAGAAAGGGCCAAAAGGAAATGAAGAAGAACCAAGAAGAAATGAAGTATGATAAAGAAGAAATGAAAAATGGCATCACTGCTATAAAGAACTCAATAGAAAGCATCAAAAGTGGACTAGAAGAAGCAGGACTGAATCAGTGAACTAGAAGACAAGGTAGGAAACAATGCCCAAATACAGCAGCTTCTAGAAAAATAAAATTAAAAAGGAAGAGGAGAGCCTAAGGGAACTTTGGAATAACACAAAACAAACAACATCCACATAATTGGTGTCCCAAAAAGAGTGGAAACTGAGCAAGGAAAAGAAAACCTGTTTGAAGAAATAATGACACAAAACTTCCTTAATATGGGAAAGAAAAAACCCACACAAATCCAAAGAGGTCACAGAGCACCAAGAAAAATGAACCCCAAAAAACTGACACCAAGGCACATTATAATTAAATTGGCAAACACCAACGACAAACTAAGAATCTTAAAAGTGGCCAGAGAGAAACAGAAAGGCACCTACAAAGGAACCCCCATAAGACTACCAACTTATTTCTCAACAAAATTCATCAGGCCAGAAGGGAATGGAATGAAATATACAAAGCCATGCAAAGGAAGGGTCTGAATCCAAGAATACTGTACCGAGCAAGGCTTTCAATCAAAATTGAAGGTGAAATCAGGAGTTTCACAGACAAAAAAGAACTAAGGGAATTTATTCCCACCAAACCAGCAATGCAAGAACTACTAAAGGGTCTGCTTAAAAAAAAAAAAAAAAAAAAAAAAAAAAAAAAAAAAAAAAAAAAAAAAAAAAAAAAAAAAAAAAAAAAAAAAAAAAAAGAAATAGTAAGCAAAGAAGGAATGCAGAGGGTAAAGATGAAAAAGGTGACAGGTAAGTACCTATCAGTAATAACTTTAAATGTAAACAGATTAAATGTTCATAAGACATAGGGTAACTGATTGGATAAAAAACATGATCCATATATCTGCTGTCTACAAGAAACCCACCTCATGAAAGAGATGCCCACAGATTGAGGGTGAAGGGATGGAAGATGGTATTTCAGGCAAATGGTTATGAAAAAAGAGCTGGGGTTGCAATACTTATATCTGACAAATTAGATCTCAAAGTGAAGGACATAACAAGAGATAAAGAAGGCCACTTTATAATACTAAAGGGAACAATCCAACAAGAATAAATGACTCTGGTAAACATATATGCACCCAATGTAAGAGCACCTAAATACATAAAAAACTTCTGGAGGATATTAAGGGAGAGATTGACAACAATACAATCATAGTAGGAGACTTTAATACCCAGCTGTCACCATTGGACAAATAAATCTTAAATGACTCACTAGACCAGATGGAATTAACTGACATCTTCAGAACATTTCACCCCAAAGCCACAGAAAATATATTCTTCACAAGTGCACATGGGTCATTTTCAAATATAGATCATAGGTTAGGTCATAGGAAAGTCCCTTCAAATTCAAGAAGATAGAAATCATACCAAGCATTTTCTCCGATCATAATGGCATAACTTTGGAAATCAAATAAAATAAAAACAATACAAAGAAATCACACACATGGAGAATAAATAGTATGCTGTTAAATGACTTGTTAACCAGAGAGATCAAGGAAGAAATAAAAAACATCATAGCAACAAATGACAATAACACAACAATAAAAAATTAATGGGACACAGTGAAGGCAGTCTTAAGAGGTAAGTTGATAGCCCTACAAGCCTACTGCAAAACAAACAAACAACAACAACAAAACAGGAAACAATGGTAATAAATTTCCTAACCCTACAACTCAAAGAGCTAGAAAGAGAGCAACAAAAAAGCCCAATGTATGCAGAAGGAATGAAATAGTAATGATCAGAGTGGAGATAAACAACATAGAGAACAAAGAAACAATTCATAAGATCAACAAAACCAAGAACTGGTTCTTTGAAAGGATAAAAAAGATTTATGGACCTCTAGCCAGGCTCACCAAGAAGCAGAGAGAGAAGACCCAAATAAGCAAAATCAGAAATGAAAGAGGAGAAATAACAACAGACCCCACCCAAATACAAAGGATTGTTTAAAAAAATACTATGAACAACTCTCTTCGAACAAACAGGACAACCTGGAGGAAATGGACATATTCCTAGAAAAACATGACCTTCCAAAACTCAATCAGGAAGAATTTAAACAACTCAATAATTCAATAACTATGGAAGAAATTGAAACCATCATCAAAAAGCTTCCAGCAAACAAAAGCCTGGGACCAGATGGCTACATAGGAGAGTTTTACCAAGCATTCAAGGAAGAATTAAAACCTACCTTCCTCAAACTATTCAAAAATATTCAAGAAGAAGGAACACTTCCAAACACCTGCTATGAAGCCAGCATCACCCTATTAACAAAACCCAATAAAGACAACACAATGAATAAGAATTATAGGCCTATACCTCTCATGAACATAGATGCCAAAATCCTCAACAAAATTCTAGCAAATCAGATCAAGCAGTACATTAAAAAGATCATACATCATGACGAAATAGGATTCATCCCAGAAGTGCAAGGATGGTACAATATCCGCAAATCAATAAACGTGATGCAACACATAAATTGAGAGATAAAAATCACAGTCATATCAATTGATGCAGAAAAAGCATTTGACAAAATCCAACACCATTTCTTGATAAAAACTCTCAGCATGGCGGGAATAGAAGAATCATACCTCAACATAATAAAACCTATATATGATAAACCAACAGCTAACATCATACTCAATGGGAAAAAACTAAAACCATTTCCCCTAAGAACAGGAGCAAGATAGGGATGTACACTCTCAACACCCCTGTTTGACATAGCACTAGAAGTATTAGCCATTGCAATTAGACAAGAAGAATAAATAAAATGCATCCAAATTGGAAAAGAAGAAGTAAAGCTGTCTTTATTTGCAGATTATACTATACTGTACATAAAAAATCCGATGAACTCCATCCAAAACCTAATGGACTTAATAAATGAATTTGGCAATGTAGCAGGATACAAAATGAATGCCAAGAAATATGTGGCATATCTATACATTAGTAGTGAAATTACAGAAAGAGAGACTACAAAAGAAATCCCATTTACCATTGCACCAAAAAAATTAAGATACTTAGGAATTAACCTAACTAAGGATGTAAAAGACTTATACGCAGAAAACTACAGGACAGTGAAAAAAGAGATAGAGAAAGATGTAAGCAGATGTAAGAGAATACCATGCTCATGGATTGGGAGAATCAACATAATTAAAATGTTCATACTACCCAAAGCATCTATATATTCTAGGCCTACACTTTAAAATACCAACAAAGTATTTCAAAGAACTAGTAAGAACTCTCCAAAGATTCATCTGGAACAAAAAAAGACTGAGAATATCCAGAGCAATCCTGACAAAGAAAAATAAAGTAGGTGGGATCTCAATACCAGATTTCAAGCTATATTACAAAGCAACTGTTCTCAAAACAGCCTGGTAATGGCATAAGAACATATAGACCAATGGGATAGAATAGAGAATCCAGATATCCATCCAAATCACTGTGCTCAATTAATATTTGACAAAGGAGGCATGAACCTACAATGAAACCAAGATAGCCTCTTGAATAAATGTTGTTGGGAAAAACTGGACAGATACATGCAAAGAAATGAAACTGGACCACTAACTTATACCATATACAAAAATAAACTCAAAATGGATAGAGGACTTAAACATTAGACGGGAAACCATTAAAATACTAGAGGACTCTACAGGCACCACAATCTGAGACCTATGCCAAAAGAACTTCTTCACTGATACTGCTCCAAGGGCAATGGAAGCTGTAGAGAAAATAAACAAATGGGACTACACCAAAATAAAAAGCTTTTGTACAGCAAAAGAAACCATCAACAAAACAACAAGAAAATCCACTGTATGGGAGAACATATTTGCTAATGTTATCACTGATAATGGGTTAATCTCCAACATCTACAGCCAACTTATATAACTTAATAAAAGGAAGATAAATGTTCCAATAAAAAATGGGCAACAGGCGTGAATAGAACCTTTTCCAAAGAAGACAAAAGGAAAGGCAAGAGACACATGAAAACATGTTCAAAGTCACTAATTATCCGAGAGATGCAAATCAAAACGACAATGCGATACCATCTCACACCTGTCATAATGGCAACATCAACAAATCAACAAATGACAGGTGTTGGAAAGGATGTGAAGGAAAAGGAACCCTTGTGACTATTGGTGGGAATGCAGACTGGTACAACCACTGTGGAGAAGAGTATGGCGTTTCCTCAAAAAACTAAAAATGGAACTCCCATTTGACCCAGCAATCCTATTCTTTTGTATACATCCTAAGAAATTAGAAGCACCAATCAGAAAGGATTTATGCACCCCTGTGTTCATGGCAGCACAATTTACAATAGCTATAATTTGGAAACAGCCCAGGTGCCCATCAGCAGATAAGTGGATCAGAAAACTGTGGTACATCTACACATTCGAATTCTATGCTGCCATTAAAAAAGGGGAATTCTTACCATTTAAAGCAGCAACCTTGATGGAACTGGAGAGCCTTATGCTAAGTGAAATCAGCCAGTCAATGAAGGAGAAATAATACATGATCTCACTCATTTGTAGATAATAAATAACATTATAAACTGATGAACAAAAGGATAAATACAGAGGCAGTAAAGCATCAAACCGACTGTCAAATTACAGCAGGAAGGTTAAGGAGAGGTGGGGTAGATAAAAGATCAACCAAAGGACTTGTATGCATGTATACAAGCATAACCAATGAACACAAGACACTGGGGGTTTGGGGTATGCCTGAGGGGTGGCAATGGAAAGATATGTATACATGTAATATATTAATTAAAAAATAACCAAAGTGTATTGAAAGGAGGGAATGATAATAATAAGAAAGTAAACAAATGACATAAAGATTAAAAACAAACAACCAAACACACACAAAAATAGTATAATAGTTCAACAAAAGCAGTTTCTCTGAAAATATAATCAAGATGGTCAAAACTTTGACCAGACTCATCAAGAAAAGGAGATGTCCAAAATAAATAAAATCAGAAATGTAAGAGAAGTAGTATCTGATACAACAGAAGTACAGAGGATTGTAAGAAAATATTATGAAGCATTATATGCAACAAACTGTTCAATCTTGATGAAATGGTACATTCCTACAAACACACAATCTTCAAAACTGAATAGGGAGAATCAGAAAATATGAACATAATGATTACAATCATTGAAATAGGAGAAGTAATGAAAATTCATCTAGCAAACAAATGTCTTGACCAGATGGCTTTACAGGATAAATTAAGGAAACATTTAAAAAATAACTGTCACCTATCCTTTTCAAACTATTCCAAATAAGTCACGAGAAGGAAAGACTCCTAAGCACATTTTAGGAGTTCTGCATTATCCTAATTCTAAAATCAGAAAAATACACTACAAAAAATAAAATTATAGGCCAATATCTTCAATATCCCTAATGAACATAGATGCAAAAAATCTCGACAAAATGTTAGCAAGCCAAATCCAACATTACATTAAAAAGATTATACATCATGATCAAGGGGGATTTATTCCTGGTTTACAACATTAGTATGCTAGCTTCAAATCAGTGAATGGGATACACCACATAAACAAAATAAAGGATTAAAATCACATATCATATCAGAAAATTGAGAAAAAAAACACTTGTCAAAATCCAGAACTACTTATTATAAAAACTCTCAGGAAAATGGAATAGAGAAAACATACCTCAACGTAAAAAAAGTCATATATGATAAATCCACAGCTAACATTATACTCAAAAGGGAAAAAGTTTTTCTCTTAAGTCAGGAAAAAAAAAGTGGAGAAGGATATCCACTTTCATCAATCTTACTCAACATAGCACTGAAAGTCCTAGCCACATTAATTAGACAAAAAAGAAGAAATAAAGGCATTCAAATTGGAAATAAATACTGTCATTATTTGCAGATTACATGATACTACTTATGGAGAACCTGAAAGACTTCCCCCCCCACACAAAAATAATAGACATTGTTAATAAATTCAGTGTAAAGTGGCAGTATACATTATTAATTCTAGAAATCTGTTGAACTTTTATACACCAATAATTAACTACCAGAAAAGGACTCTAAGAAAACAATCCCATTTACAATTGCAAAACAAAATAATACCAGTGAGAATAAATTTAATGAAGAAGATAAAAAACCTGTACTGGAAAATTATGAGGTAGTAAACAAAGAAATAAAAGAGGATACAAGTAAATGAAATTATAAAATGAATAGGAAGAAATAACATAATTAAAATGTTCATACTACACAAAGCAATCTATAAATTCAATGTAATTAATATCAAAATATCAATGGCATATTGCACAGAACTAGAAAAAATAATCCAAAAATTTATATAGAATCACAAAAATACCCAAACAAAGTCAGCAATATTGAGTAAGAAAAAACAAAGTTGGATTAGACTATGCTATACTATAATACCATAATAATCAAAACAGCATGGTGTCAGCATAAAATAATACATATAGTTCAATGGAACAGAATCCCAAAATAAACCTAAGACCATTAATACTTGAGAAAGGAGGCAAGGACATACAATGGGGCAAAATAGTCTAATTAATAATTGGGTTGGGAAAGCTAAACAGATACTTGCAAAACAAATACAACTAGAGCAACTTCTTAAAAGATATATAAGAATGAGAGGCCTGGTGCATGAAATTTGTGCATAGGGAGTGTTCCTCAGTACAGCCTGACCCTCTCCAATCTGAGACCCTATGAGGGATGTCGGACTGCCCAATAGGATCAGGACTAAATCAGTAGTCAGACATCCCTTTCATAATCCAAGACTGCTGGCTCCCAACTGCTAGCCTGCCTGCCTTCCTGTTTGCCCCTACCTGCTTCTGCCTGCCAACCTGATCACCCCCTATTCCCTTCCAGCCTGATTAATGTCTAACTGTTCCCCTGCCAGCCTGTTTTCCCCTAACTGCCATCCCTTGCAGGCCTGGTCCCTCCCAACTGACCTCATCTTGTGGTAGTCATCTTGTGTCTAAATGGGGGCAGGATCTTTGATCAGATGGGGGAAACCATATTGTGTGTAGAGTGATGGTCAATCTGCATATTACTCTTTCATTAGATAGGATAGAGGTCTGGTGCATGGGTGGGGACTAGCTAGTTTGCCCTGAAGTGTGTCCCATATCAGGGTGGGGGTTCCCTTGGGGCCTGGGGCAACCTGGGTGAGGGGCCTGTGGTGCTTTGCAGGCTGGCCACAACCCCCAGCAACCCAAGCAGAGGCCCTGATCTCTGGGATTTATTTATCTTCTACAATTGAAACTTTGTAGCCTGGAGCAGAGCCAAGTCTCCTGCTCTGTGGCTCTTCTATTAGAATTTATTTATCTTCTATAATTGAAACTTTGTAGCCTCAAACAGAGGCCAAGGCAGGCCAGGACTGCAGAAGCCTGGCTTCCTCCATCACCAGGGGCAACCCTAGCCTCCTGATCTCTCCAGCTCCTTGGCTGCCGCTATTTTTATTTTTATTTATCTATTTATTTATTTATTTATTCATTTGTTTATTTATTTATTTATTTATTTATTTTTTATCTTCTGTAATTGAAACTTTGTAGCCTTGAGTGGAGGCCTGGGCCTGCCTGGGTGTGTGGAAAGCTTGGCTTCCTCCATCACTAGGAATACCCAACCCTCCCTCTTGCTCATTCTGTGGCTGCAGCCCTCTTGGTTGGGGTTAATTTTCATATTTGCTCCTGATTGGCTGGTGGACATAGCTGATGAGTGTAGTAAAGTGGTGGTTAATTTTCATATTATTATTTTATTAGATAGAATAAATGCAAATGGATTAAATATTTATATATTTCCTATTTAGTGTGGGTCAATAGGTTGCTAAATCTTCTGGTATACCAAAAGGTTGAGGATTTTATTAAAAGTCAGGGCACATACCTAGGTTAGAGTTTTGATCTCAATCAGGGCATGTATCATCAATGTTTTTTTCTCTCTCTTTCTTTTCTTCTCTCTAAAATCCATAAGCATAACTCTGTTGAGAATTTTTTAAAAAATCCTTAAATATAATATGCAAAACCATTAAAATCCTGGAAGAAGACAGTGGCAGTAAACTCTTACACTTTTCTTAGCAATAATTTTTCTTGATATATCTCCCTGGGTAAAGGAAACAAAAGAAAAAAAATAACAAATGGGACTACAACAAACTAAAACGTTTTTGCACAGCAAAGGAAACCATCAATAAAACAAAAATATAACCAACTAAAAGGAAAAATATATTAACCAATGACACATCAGAGAAGGGGTTAATATCCTAAATTTATAAAGAACTCATAGTACCCTAACTGGATAGAGTGTCAGCCTGCAGACTGAAGGGTCTCAGGTTTGATTCCAGTCAAGGGTAGGTATCTTGGTTGTTGGCACATCCCTAGTAGAGGGTGTTCAGGAGGCAGCTGATCAATGTTTCTCCCTCATCTATGTTTCTAACTATCTCTCTCACTTCCTCTCTGCAAAATATCAGTAAAACACATTAAAAAAATAATTCAAACTACTGAAAACAACAATACAAACAAACAAAATCACCATAACCTCAAATAATTTAATTAAAACATAGCAGAGGACCTGAATATACACTTTTCCAGAGATGTCTATTCTTTGAAAAGATCACCAATAGACATATGAAAAGATGCTCATAGTCACTAATTATAAAAAAAATGCACATCAAAACCACAATGAGGTATCACCTCATACTTGTCAGAGTAACTATCATAAATGAATCCACACATGACTAAGTGTTGATAAGGATGTGGAGAAAAGAGAACCCTCATGCACTATTAGTGGGGATACAGATTAGTGCAGCCACTATGGAAAACAGTATGGAGGTTCCTAAAAAAAATGAAAAATGGAACTTCCTTATGACCTGGAGTTTCCACTTCCAGGTATACATTAAAAAAAAAAAAAAAAACTGAAACAATAATTTGAAAAAATATGCACACTTCAGTGTTCACTGCAGTGTTTTTACAATAGCCAAAGTATGGAAGCAACCTAAGTGCCCATCAGTTGAAGTATGGATAAAAAATTGGTGTTACATATAAACATATACTTGGCCGTAAAAGATAATGAGTTCTTAACATTTACAACTTATTGAAATAAGTCATTCAGATAAATGGAAATGCTATGTAATTTCACTTACATGTGGAATTACAAAATTAATAAACAAATAGACAAAAAAGAGATTCAGACATAGAGAGGAGACTGATTGTTGCCAGAGGGGAAAGGTGTTGCAGAACTAGGTGAAGGTGGTGATAGGACAAAATAGTCATGGGGACATAAAGCCCATAGGGAATATAGTGAATAGTATTGTGATAACTATGTATGGTGCTAGTTGGAGTGCTGTAAATATCAAGGGACCACACTATGAAGTATATGATTGTTTACCTACTATACTGTATAGATGGAACCAATAAAAAATAACACCTAAAGAAAACAAAAAAGAAGCTACATAAAACAAGCAAACAAAAAACAAAACAAAACAAAAATTAACCAAGAAGAATAGAAATAAAATAGTAAAGAATAGAAATCAATACAATTAAAAATGAAACAATCTATCTATCTATCTATATAAAAGCTCAGTGGCTGAACCGCAGAACAACCATAACAATTGGTCAACCAGTCTCTATGACAAGCACTGTCCACCAGGGGGCAGATGCTCAATGCAAGAGCTGCCTCCTGGTGGTCAGTGAGCTCTCACAGTGGGAGTGCCACTCAGCTGACTGGGATGATCCTCACAGGCCATGCCCTCACCAGTGCACAAATCCAAGACTAGGCCTCTAGTATACTATCTAATAAAGAGGGAACATGCAAATTAACCATCACACTGTCACAAAGATTGGTGGCACCGAGTGTTTTTAGGCCCGCCAGAGTCCCCCAGGCCTTTCAGCCTAGCAGAAGAGGGGGGTCAGCAGGCACAAGGTACAGCCAGACCTGCTCTCAGCTTCCCAACTGCTCAGGGCCAACACACAGGCAAGCCTCAGATCTTGGCTTCCCAGCTACCAAGCGTCGCCCAAAGCTTTGGCAATCATGGCCAGCTGAGGCTTGAACTGCCATCAGTGGCAGCAGCAGAGGTGTGATGGGGGTTTCGCCTTCCCCTAATCACTGGGTTGCCTCCCGCCACTGAGGGCTCCTGGACTGTGACAGGGGCAGGCCAGCCTGAGGGACCCCCTCCCTAGTGCATGAATTTTCATGAAAATTGACATAACTGTAGAAGGACTGAAAAAGAAAAAAAAAAGACACAAATTACCAATATCAGGAAGAAAACATGGGACATAACTATACACCTTGCAGACATTGAAAGGATAATAAAAATAATATAAGCAACTCTTCACACATATATTTGACAACTTAGATAAAAATAGACCAATTATTCAAAAAGCACACATGACTACAAGTCATCTCATATAAAATAGATGTTTTGTATAGTCTATCTCTCTCTATATAGGAAATTGAAGTTATAATTTAAAAACTCACAAAATATGTCAAGGCATAGATGATATTTCCACTAAATACTACCAAAAGTTTAAAGAAAAAAAATTAACACTACATTCATTTCTACATACAGTTTAAATTGGCAGTCGGACATCCTCTGAGGGGTCCCAGATTGGGGAGGTTGCAGGTTGGGCTAATGGACACCCACCACATGCACAAATTTTGTGAATCAGACCTCTAGTTTATAATAAAAACAGAAAAGTGGGAGTAGAGGCAAACATCTTTGAAGTTATATGTGGTTCATAGAATAGCAGTGGTGTATTACAAATGGGACTACCCAGACAGAGGTGCTGTTATGACATTGCAGGGACCTAAAGTTTCCCCTGGCAGGATGTATGCTTTGGACAAGCAGCCCCTCCTTCATGTAATTGAACTTTGAGATCATGTTCTGCAAGTGTTTTTGTAAGAAATGCTGGGTGGATATCAGAATAGACTGTGGCTAGAAGCCTAATCCCAAATCCCTGAAACCTCCACCAGGTTTAGGGGCCGGTTTGGTTTCAATGGATATGTGAGCATACATGTGGGTAGTGTGAGTTTACATAATATTTCAAAAGACTTTCCTGGCTAATGTTCCTTTGGTGATTGGAGCAAGTCTCATACATTTGTGTTCATGAGAAAGCTGAAGATCCCTTTTATTATTTTCAACAATAACACCACTAAATGTAAGAGTAGTAGTGAAACAATAATGAGAAGCAGTTAAAACTTGATACTTAAATATGCAAAACCATTTTATCCCAAACCACCACTGTGAATTGGATATTATGAGGTGCTTTTAGGTCTTGTATATGGAAATAAATGAGTTTAGAGAGGTTATTAAAACTCACTCAAGGTTGATCAAGTTAGTGGAAAATTATAATTCAGGTCTGACTTAGAAAAACAAGAATATTGTGTCCCCCAGGATAGATTTTATTTTTTCTTCTCTCAGGCAATCAATTCCTTTATCTCAACCTCCACTACAATGGCCAAACAAGGCAGGACCATGTGCACATCAGGAACAGAGAGATCTGCTCTGTGTGCTCTGAGCAGTTTGTCACTCTGTTTAGCTTCAGTCCCCCTTTCTTCCAGGATCCAAAGTAAATCATTCTTTCCAATTTATTACATTGAAAGGAAAAGAAAAAAAATAACAAGGGATAATGCTCTCTTCCCCCACCTGAAACACCCATTCTCCACTCTGTCCTGCCCTCAGCAGCCAGCACAGATCCACATCTATACTCGTATATATTAGCCTCAGGTATCTCTATTTTTGGAGTGGAATGAGCAAACAGGATAAGTGCTTCTCCAAGAATAGGTGGGAAAGAGGTACTAAAAGTCCTTTGACCTCCCTTTAGATACCATCGTGTCTGGTTTGGTGAAAGCTCTGCCATAGTTGCCTACAGACATAGGTGCAGCCAGTGACACAGTGACACACCCCTATGGCCCCACTCCAACCACAAGTAGCCAAACAGCCTTTCCCAGAAAATTACACTATTGTTCCTTAATGTACTAGAGGAGATGAGGTCATCAAATTGCATTTATTAATAGTGATGGCTTTATGTGTTGCCCAGGGCTTCAGTGTTGATGTCCGCTAACATTTCAAAGTAACAAAGTCATTTATTTCCTTTATATCTACCCAGGAATTTTCAGTAGCATTTTTATATCTTCTCTCCTGTGAAGACATCAATGCTTTTACTCAGCTACATCAAGACTTGGGAAGGCGGGTGGCCCTTTTTACATCATCATCAGGGAAATCACTGATTTCAATAGTTTCAGCTTTTCCCCTCCATCCTCAGTTCATACTTCCTATTAAAAAAGTCTCAATGACCTGAGAACTTCTGCTTGGAATATAAAAACCCCAAAGAAAAATGCTAAAAGGACAAGAGAGGCAGTCTTTCTGATTTAATTAAAATGGACACTTAAATAGAAATAAATAAAAAAGACTTAAAAAATGGCATTCACCATCCCAATGTCAGTGGTCTTTTTATCTATGGCTTAGCCCTCTTTGGTTTATTCTCTGTATTTCTCAGTGAAAATTGTGAAGCCAAACTTTACAAGCCAATTTTTAAATAAAAAATTCATCACTGATTAATTCTGAGCCTGAGTAAAATAAACTGCACATCTTGGCAGGCATGCAAGATTTTTTAACTCCTTTATCAGGTCACCTTTCCTAGCCTTTGTTCATGCCTTCACTTATTCCATTATCAGCCCAGTCATGAGCAAGCCTTAGCAAAGTATGCTATACAGTGTATGTGTCTGTGTATCTTTTCACACAATGATTCTGTTTCCTTTTATACCTTCCCTATATCCTGCCTCCTGTACATGGAGGCTGAGTATCACCATCTCTACGCTTGCCCTTCCAGGCTTATACTTAGAACTACTTGTCTTCATCCATGGAGTTGTTTGTAGGACCTAACAGGATAGAGATTGAATGGCTGAGCCTAGCCATCTTTTTTTTTGAATCTCAGGTGAATGGGACTTCTCTGTGATAATGGAGTTTTAATTCAGAATTGATATGAAAGTATGATATGATAGTCGACTACAATGCTGGAAGCTCTATTTCTATGAAAAGTTGAAAACACAATATCTGTCATCCAAAACATTTATGATACCAGAAGCAGCATACCCATGCACATGCGCGTGCACACACACACACACACACACACACACACAAACACTATACAAAACTCATTAGTTCATTCATCCATTCATCTATCAATGTTTACCAAACATTTACTTTGTATACAATCTTGTTTGGGTGTTGTGTATATAACAGTTGTTACAACACAAAAAAATTAATGTCTATACTTGGGCAGGTTTCATTGCCCAACAGGATAGAAATAAGCAAGCAAAGAAATGAACTTTATGACATGATCTATATATATATAAGCCTAAGCAACCATTATGACAAATGAACAGAATGACCAGATGACCTGTCACTGTGATGGGGACAGACATTCAGTGCAAGAGCTGCTCCCAGCCTGTAGGCCCTGATTACTGGATAGGGCCTGCTGGCCAACCTCCCAATCCTTCCCCTCTGGCTGGCAGGCCCCCATCTCCCAATCAGGGCCAGACCATGGATGGCAGCAGATGTGGCCCCTTTCCAAGGTGGCCAAAGGCCAGCTCCCTCTCTGGGGCTTAGAGCCAACCTTCTGTGTCCCTCTCCTTAGCTGGAAGGCCCCAATCGGTCAACTATTTCTCTGCCCCTCTTCCTGGCCAGTCTCTCCCTGTTCCATCCCCCCAACCAGCAAGACCTGATCATCTGATTGGAGCCAGGCCCCAAGCTGGGACAGGAAACTGGGGCGAGGGGGTAGCAGCAATCCACCTCCCACAGCACCTTGGCGGGGGGCTGTGACCTCTTGCTTGCTACCTGGGGGTGAGGGTGATGGGGACAGAGGTGTGATGAGAATGTGAGTTATTTGCTGAGCTTGCTTTCACTTCCCCAGCTACCCTCCTCCAGGATGCCCTGGCTCATGTGCCAGGAAAGACTCCACACTCAGGTGTCAGGCACCTGTGAGAAGCTTAACCCTGCACTCATGTGGCCTCTCCAGGTGAGCCAGGAAGCAGCCACTGGGACTGCAGGATCCAGTCAGCTACCTGTGTGTTCACATAGGATCCAGTCTGCTAGGCTGGCTATGAGAGAGATTGCTGCCTCCCCAGCTTCTATGTGGCATTGCTGGGCATCTCAGAGGTAGACACTGTGCCCCAACCCACATTTACCACATTTCCATGTGCAGACACAGGTGCTGTGAATCAGGTGGAGAGGGGCACACAGAGGCCTGTTGGCCCAGGTGCTTCCCAGGGCCCAGAGATCAGCTGGTCCCTGCCCTTTCACACCAGATACTCCCACTTGGATCACTGGCCAGGCCTAGGGACCACTTCCCATGCACAAATTTCATGCACCGGGCCTCTAGTATAATATATTAAACAAAAAGTATGGGCCCAGGAATGATGGCACATGGATCTGAGAAGGTACTGTGGATTGTATCAACTCCACAGTCCATCCAAAATATGAAAACATAACTGGACCTCTAGGGTAGATTCAAGAATTTGCAGACTTCCTCAGTGCCTGCTACAGTGTTTCCTCTTTAACCTATATTCCAAATTAAATATTTCCCTCAGTTTCTTTCTTTTAGACCTGAGATCAGAGAAATTCAATAGGCAAAAGGACTCTGAGAAAGTTCAGGGAAGAAGTTGAATAAAGGAACTTATCCATTTAAACTACAGGTGAATTGGGGAGTAAGCAGAAATAAATTATGTATTTGGCCATGTACCAGACAGGGAGACCAGCAACTCAGCACCACCTCTCCAGCAGCTGCTAAAGATATTTAATAAAGATTGATTGTAATATCACTATTTACTGGTCAATTTTTCTCCAAGTATTCTATGTAATGAAAACAAAACAAAACAAAACAAACAAAAGTACATTAAGAATGTCTGCTAATCATCTGCTTCACCTGCTATAAGAAACAACAATCCTACTTTATATTTTTTAATTAGGTAAATATTGTGAGTTTTAATTAATATCTAACTTGCATGCCATCAACTGGTCCTAACACTGGTAAATTATTTGAAACCAAGCCTTGAACACTCTCCTGCTGTAAAGTTGTTCCAATGCTTTAAATATTTCCCTGTTTAGGAAAAGCTTCTCTGCAGTTCATCAGTGCCAGGAGCCAGCACATTTCCAGCAGTGCTTTCCTCTCCTGCCCCAGGCCCTTCTTCTTTCCTCTGTGCCTCTCACTTGCTGGAGGTTTACAAGAGGGCTGCCCCAACCCCTATTCCCTGCAGGCAGCCACCCTGCACTGCACACTCTCTGTGAATAGGAAACTTCTAAAGATCACCAGTGGACTGGCAATGAGCCTTAAGAGGAGTGTGAGACAGAATCTGAACTGGAAAATTGCAAATGCCTACAGGAAACAATGCATGGGTCACTCTATGACAACTTCAGAAGGACAAGTGGAAACATTCCTGTCTATCCTAAAAGACTACACTACTGTCAGTACCACTTCCAAAACTACCCTCCTATGAAAGAGCCAAATGCCTGAGCAGGAGTGGGAGGGAAGTGGGGCTCCTGCCCTCTCCTGACAAGGGTGATGGTGAATTCTTCAGGGGAGGCCTGGCAAAGGATGTCTAATTCTATATAATGAAAGCATAATAAGCAAATTGATTGAACAGCCATCCGGATGACCATCTGGGACCACACTATGACACCCACTGGCACCAGGCCAACCAAGACAGGTGCAGTGCAATTGGTCGGGTCCAACCATCACTCCATGATCACCCGCAGTGGGAGGCCTAGGTCAGCGACTGAAGGGCTGTGGCTGGTGGGCAGGACCTCCCTCTGTGAGAGAAGCCCAGGTCCCGGGCACTGGAGGGAAGCCAGTACCAGAAGCCAGGGGAAAGAAAGTCTACTCTTGTACAAATTACTTGCATTGTGCCCCTAGTTTAATATATAATGTCTTAAGTAAATGGAAAAAAAAAAAAAAACACATCCTGCATATTCTGTACAAGTACTTGACTTAAGATAAAATGCTCATTTTACACAACTGCAAGTGTCATAGTGTGAGAAAAGAATCAGGTTAAGACTTGATAGAGGTGAAGGGAACAAAGAGAAGGATGCAAAGAATGATAATTTATGAAAAACATAAAAATATGTTTATCCTTGTGATATAGGTGGCTGGTTGGTGTTTTACTTCCATCTTATTATTGTCTAGTGTGACTTCCAGGTTAAAATGTCATATCTAGGAAGCTAAAACTATATCTTACAGACTATGTTTTTTTAGCTAGAGTCCCCGATTTAATTTAGATTAGGTCTAAATTAGGGGCATGAAACCTTTTTATTGTGTGTGTGTGTGTCTGATGCAGATTGTAACGGGGTGGCCCATAGTACTAAAGCCCGCTTCTGGATTAGGCCATGTTGAACTGTGGGGATATCCTGGTGGTGAAAGTTTTCTGATTGTAGAATATAGAGCAGCAACCCTGGTCTGTGGAGCTATTTAAGAAGTAATACAGTGGTACCTCGAGGTACAAGTTTAATTCGTTCCATAACCTTGAGGCGTGAGAAAATATGAGACGCTCAAGTTGTGGTAAACTGGTAGGTTGTGTGCAGCTGGCCAATCGGCCCAATTACTCCTATCTCAAATGTTGCTCGTATTTCAAAGCAAAAATCGCTCGCTCGATGGCTCGTATCTCAAAAATCTTGTATGTTAGGGCACTCATATCTCGAGGTGCCACTGTACTTAGAAGCTCAATCTAGAATGTATTTTTAACTTTCCTAGCCCTCTAAAATGCACCATAACATACAGTATAGTAAATCATTACAACTTAAACACCTTAGAATAAAATCTGTTCCCTGTAACTGAACTATTACAAAGATGGTTTTGAGTCCATCCCCATACCAAAATGTTCTACTTGTATCCATTATTTCCCAGTTAGCTATTGGAACTGGCACTCTCTGATGGTATGATTCTCACAAAGTTGAAATTGGAATGATAAGATATTTTGTTTCACTTGGTGAGAATTTCATTTTGATTAATGTACTCTGGAGACAAAAGTCACAACCACATACCCACATAAGCCAAAGAAAAAGAAGGTAGATAGTACATGGCCAGCTATGAAGGAAAGACTTTAAGTCTGGCAATAGTTATTTGTATTTTCTTCATCTCACCAAATCAGTTAATTATTTTATTAGTACTTAAGATAACTCAAAGCGATAAACAGTGATACATGGCTATTTTTGTGCTTTATATTATGAAATATTTCCAATAAAAATAGTGTGAATACTATAATAAACTCAAAAATAATACTCCATATTGTTATCATGTCCAGTCTAATTTTGCCATCACACACATCCCAACATTGAATATTTCTAAGAAAATATCAGATCCTAAAATTTCATCTGTAAACATGTCAGCATGCATTTCTAAGACATGTGCATTTCTTTTTTCATCTAAAAGAGTCACATGACTATTTCCAAAAGGTAAGGCAGCTTTTTAGATAAAAGAGACACATTCCTATACTAATTAGAAGAACAGCTTTTATTTTCATTAGTGATTTTGCACTCAAAATTTCCCTGTCATCTTTTTTCTTAATTTGCTTGTTTGAATTTGGATTGCAAATCAATGGAAATTGGCAGGTGTGTCTTTTAAGTTCCATTTGAATTACAGATTTATTTTCTTTTTTTTTAAATTTTCCTCTGTAATTACTTATTGAAGAAACCAGATATTTGTCCTATAAATTTTTATTGGCATCTCCCTGATCTCATGTGATGTGTTCTCTCTTCTCAGTATTTCTTTTTTGCATTCCATAGGCCTGATAGAACTGTTGGCAATAATTCCTTGCATGTGGGTTTTATATTTCCTTCAGAAACACACCCAATTGAGTAACTTGTCTTCGTAGTGATATTGGTAGCTATTAATGATCACTGTCAAGATTTATTACTTTATTAGGAATTATAAATCAGATGTTCTAATATTGTCACTTTTTGGTGTTTGTTTATCAGTTAAAATGCATTATTAGTTTGTACTGTTACTTCCAATCTAAGTTCCAGACTGCTTGGTCTTCACGGAGCCTCAGTGGCCTTACTGATCCGCAGTGAGTCCTTACTTTATTACACAATGCATACTCAATAGTTTCAGAATAATAAAACCTGCATCACCCTAAGAAATATGACATATAAACTAGTTAATATTTTTTGTTTTGCAGTTCACTTTTCCTTATGGTATAATCCACTGGGAGAACAGTAAAATTGTTATTTCAAATATAAGAAGAAATAATGCTTAATTCAATTATGTCACCAGCTTGAGACACATGCATTTGTTTCATTTTCCTTTTGGTAGATGTTCTATCTAATAAAAGAATAATATGCAAATTGACCATATATCTGTTATACTCACAAGCCATGCCCACCAACAAATCAGAAGAAAATATGCAAATAAACCCAACCAAGATGGCTATGCCCAAAGAGAGCAGGAGGGAGACGTGGCTTTCCCTGGCAATGGAGGAAGCCAAGCTTTCCACACACCCTGGTGAGCCCAGTCCTCCTCTCAAGGCTACAAAGTTTCAATTATAGAAGATAAATAAATCCCAAGAGTAATGGTTGCTGCCATGGAGTGAGCAGAAGGCTTAGCTACAAAGTTTTAATTGTAGAAAATAAATAAATCCCAGATACTAGGCCTTCCACTTGGGTTTCTGGGGGCATTGCCGGCCTGCAAACCACCACAGGCCCCTTGCCCAGGCCACCCAATGCCCCAAGGGAACCTCTACCCTGATCCAGGACATCCTTCAGGGTAAACCAGGTGGCCCCCACCTATGCACCAGGCCTCTATCCTAGCTAATAAAAGAGTAATATGCAGATTGATCATCACACAAGATAACTGTCCCCATGTGGTCAAAGATCTTGCATGCATGTGGACACAAGATGGCCACCACAATATGACCAGCAGGGGAGGACAGTTGGGAGGGACCAGGCCTTCAAGGGAGTAAATTTGGGGGAAATCAAGTCTTCAGGGGAGGGCAGTTAGGGGAAATCAAGTCTGCAGGCAGTTAGGGGTGACCAGACCAGCAGAGGAGGAAAGTTGGAGGTGACCGGGCCTATATTGAAGGGCAGTGGGGAGGACGAAGACCTGCAGGGGAGAGCAGTTTGGGGGGGGACCAGACCTGCAGAGGAGGGCAATTAGGGGCAAACAGGCTCACAGGGGAGCAGTTAGGCATCAATCAGGCTGGCAGGGGAGTGGTTAGGAAGTGATCAGGCTGGCATACAGAAGTGGTTAGGGAAAATCAGGAAGGTAGACAGGCAAGCAGTTGGGAGCCAGCAGTCCTGGATTGTAAGAGGGATGTCCGACTGCCTGTTTAGACCTGATCCCAGTCCTGGATGTAAGAGGGGTCCCAGATTGGAGAAGGTGCACACTGGGCTGAGGGACACCCCTGTCTCTGTGCACTAATTTCATGCACTGAGCCTTTAATTATTTTAAAATTGTCTAAAATTTTCACATGCTTACAAGATTAAATTTATAAATCTATAAAACAACATATATTCAGAGAACTTTAGCTTTTATTCCCATCATCTCCACTCGTTTTCCTTCTTCCCACAAAATAATCTGCTGTTTAATTTTATGGTTTGGGGCAAATATTTTTCTTGTAAGTGTAAACATGTTGGGTACGTGTGTATAAATACATAAACACTATACTCACTTAGATAAACAATGCGCATTATTTTATTTATTTATAGGAAATACATATTTTATCACTTTGTTGCATTTCCATCTTCTTTTTAAGACATCACTGATCTATATTTATAAAAGGCTAAATAAAATGCAAAGTGTCCCCTTGGGAGTTTGACTTGGAGATCACGGGAGTTCCATCACTTGCTATGACATGTACTGACCATAAGGAGATGGAGTGGAATGAAGGAAGGCCCCAACTGGCAACCAGGGCAGGGAGGCCCTGACTGGCAGCCAGAAGGCCTTGATTGGGCCTGCTTTCTGGTCAGGCCTAGGCATCCTACCCGTGGATCTAGTATAATGAGAAATTCCTCATTTTTTGGTAGATCAGAATTTATTAAACCTTCCCCTTATACTGGACATTTGGGATATGTTTATTTTTCCAATAGCAAATAATTTTACAGTTGTGCATGCCTTTGCACATGCATAGTTTTGTATTCTTTTTAAAGATAGTTTCATTTGTTCTAGAGATTGAGGTAAGAAAAAGAAGATATATATATATATATATATATATATATATATATATATATATATATATATATAGAGAGAGAGAGAGAGAGAGAGAGAGAGAGAGAGGGAGATTATTGTGAGAAAGAAACATTATTGTGAGAAACATCAATCATGCCTCCTGCATGAACCCAGACCAGGTATTAAACAGACAACCTGGGTATGTGCCCTGATAGGGAATTGAACTAGTGACACCATGATGCACTGGACAACACACAACCAACTGAGCCGCACTGACGAGGGCTGCATAATATTCTTAATTTATGGATTATTTGGATGAAATGTAAATTTGATAGATATTCCTATCTTCTCCACCAACTTTATTTCCCCACAGCCTTGGTAACAAAGCATATTGTCAATGTGTTAGATAAGAAATTGTATATCAGTTTATTTTAAGTTTTCATGTATCTTATTATTACTCAATTTTAGAATATTTTTATATGAAAAAGGACAACAGCCTTCTTTTTCTGCAAAGTGTGTTCTCCATATCTCTAATCTATATTTCTATAGACGTGTTTCTATTTTTTAACATCTTATACACTTTTTAAAAAAAGATTTTTTTATATATTAGTCATATTTGTCAGTGATAGAAGTTGTAAAGTACAATGTAAAGTAGAATGGAGTTTACTGACACATTTCCATTTCCATTGTTAATGCTCCTGAAAAGCAACGAAAGACAAATATTAATAAATACCCATTGTCCAAAACATAAGCTAAACTTGAGTTCAAAAGTGAAATCCTATCTAATAAAATAGTAATATGCAAATTAACTACCACTCTGCTATACCCACAAGCCATGTCCACCAGCCAATCAGGAGTGAGTATGCAAATTAACCCAAACAAGATGGCTGTGGCCACAGAGTGAGCAAGAGGGGAGCTTGGGTTTCCCCCCCTGATGGATGAAGCCAAGCTTTCCACACACCCTGGCAGGCCCAGGCCTCCACTCAAGGCTACAAAGTTTAATTATAGAAGATAAATAAGTCCCAACAAAAATGGCGGCAGCTACAGAGCTAGACAGATCAGGAGGCTAGGGTTGCCCCTGGTGATGGAGAAAGCCAAGTTTCTGCAGTCCTGGCCTATCTTGGCCTCTATTATGGCTACAAAGTTTCAATTATAGAAGATAAATAAATCCCAACAGAAATGGCTGCTACCACAGAGCGAGCAGGAAGCTAGACTCTGCTCCAGGCTACAAAGTTTAAATTGTGGAAGATAAATAAATTCCCAGATACCAGGGCCTCCACTTGGGTTGCTGAGGGGCATGGTCAGCCTGCAAACCACCACAGGCCCCTCACCCAGGCTGCCCCATGTCCCCAGGGAACCACCACCCTGATCCGGGACACCCTTCAGAGCAAACCAACTGGCTCCCACCCATGCACCAGATCTCTATCATATCTAATAAAGGAGTAATATGCATATTGACCATCACTCCAACACACAAGATGGCTATCCTCATGTGGTCAAGAATCCTGCCCCCATGTGGGCACAAGATGTCCACCACAAGGTGGCCAGCGGGGGGTGGGGGCGTTAGTTAGTGGTGACCAGGCCTGCAAGGGAGAGCAATTGTGGGCTATCAGGCCATCAGGGTAGGGCGGTTTGGAGGGACAAGGCCTGCAAGGGAGGGCAGTTGGCTGTGATCAAGCATGCAGGCGAGGGCAGTTAGGGGTGACCAGGCTGGCAAATAAGGAAAGTTAGGGGTGACTAGGCCTGCAGAGAAGGACAACTGGGGGGGGGGGTACCTAGGCCTCTAGGGGAGAGCAGTTGGGGGAGACCAGGCCTGCAGGGAGGGGTAGTTCGGAGTGACAAGCCTGCAGGGGAGGGCTAGGGGCAAACAGACTTTCAAGGGAGCAGTTAGGCATCAATCAGGTTGGCAGAGGAGTGTTTAGAGATGATCAGGCTAGCAGACAGAAGCGGTGAGGGGCAATCAGGAAGGTAGGCAGGCGAGCAGTTGGGAGCAAGAAGTCCTGGATTGTGAGAGGGATGTCCAGTGGGATTGGGCCTAAACAGGCAGTTGGACATCCCTGGAGAGGTCCAAGATTGGAAAGTGTGCAAGCTAGCCTGAGGGACACTCCCCTCGTTCGTGAATTTCATGCAGCAGCTCTCTAGTGTTAATATGAAGCCTTATGATTGTTGCAATTTATAAAACAAGACAGGCACTATCTTCCCAATAGAAGAATAGAAATTCCAAAAGGGGTATTAAATTCCTGCAGTTTATCTTTTTATGCAGTTCCTGAAGAAGAGAAAATAATTTGTACTTTTTCTCTTTCCTTTGAAATACTTAGCTATGGTGGCCTGGGTAATAGAGGAAGCAGTAAAGCATTTTAAGAAAGAGAAAAATGGAAAAACACCAATATCCTGTAAGTCTGTCAAATGGCCTGCATACTAGCAGTACATAAACAAATGGAGCTTCAGGTAAAATGCCATTTATTCTCAAGCAGACAGATATAAATTCACTTGAAGTGTCTAACCTTATTAATACAGACAAGTGTTATTTTTTTTAAGTTAGTTAGAAATATTGAGTGAAAATTGGAAGTCAAAGTCCCATATGATTTTTCAAATGTCCAGTTTTTATTGATTTTACAGAGAAAAGAAAGGGAGGGAGAGAGAGACAGAGAGAGAGAGAGAGAGAGAGAGAGAGAGAGAGAGAGAGAGAAAGATAAAATATAAAACATCCATGTGAGAGAGAAACTTCCATTCATTGCCCTCCATGCATGCCCTGACCTGGGGCCAAACCCTCAACCCAGGCATGTGCCCTTACCTGGAACTGAACTGGCAATCTTTGATGGACAGAATGACAGAATGACACTCAACCAACTGAGGAACTCTGCTAGGTCCATAACTTTTTATATATATATATTCCCTTATATCTACGGCCTTTTGTTGGTGAACCTCAGCTTGTTCTCTCTCCAAACATCTGTTTCTGTTTTGTTTTTATTATTCATTTGTTTAGATTTTAAATTATTTTGAATTTTATTTCACTAGGTATAGTTTGTATACAATAGTTTATTAGTTTCAGGGATACAGTATAGTGACTCGGCAGTTATATCCCTTCAATGTGATCATAAATTAAGTCACATACAAATGTGCTACCTGTTAAACTATCACAGTAGGTGATAGTCCAAATAAAAGTGAAATCATGCTTTATTTGTCTTTCTCTTTCTGATTAACATCACTTAGCATAAAACATCAAGGTCTAAGATTTTTAATTATTATTCTAACAGAAGCTCACTCTTATTTTGTTGGTCTTAATAATTAATAAATTTATTTCTTGCATTATCAAAATTAGAGGGGAATATTCTGGGTTTCCTGAGGAAGTATTAATAATCTTTTTTGTTAGTCTGGATAATCTTATAGATTTAATCAAGTGCTATCAGAGATTGGAAACAATGCTCTTTTCCAAATCAAATGTGTTTTTTAATTGAAGTGTTTTCTAATTCCACTGCATGATCCATGGAATGCTAAGTATAAGAGCATCAGATTGTAGGTTCCTATAAATGATGTTTGTCACATAAGTAGAGGATATACACTAGACAAACATGGTTGTTGTTTTTTAAACCTGGAAGGAAATTTGGAATCTTCTGCTATAGTTACCTAATAATCAATGAGAAAAATAAATTCCTGAGTTCAGTGGGCAGCATTATAATACCTGTGCACAGTGCTATCTGTCAGAACAGCAAAGGTATGATTTAGCTCTCCTTGTCCCAGTATGTTTAAGTTTCTCCTATACCAAGCTGATTCTATTAAATAATGTCAATTATAATCAGAAAATACATACAACAGTGTCACCCTTTGCCATGACCTAATAATATCAGATAATATTACTACATCAATAGGTTTATATTTACTCTTAAATTTTAATAATATTAGTCTCTACATTTTACAGGTCGGGCCCAGAGGGATGAAACATTAGACCTAGTCCATGCTAGAATTAAAAATTCATGCCTCACCAAATCAATTCTCCATCTTACCTACAATCTCATCTACACTAATAAAAGAGAAAGATGAAAATTGACTGTACCTCTGCAATGCCCACCAACCAATCAGGAGTGAGTACCCAAATTAACCTAACAAAGATGGTAGGTTAATTAGCATATTCAAGAGAAGAGCAAAGACTGAACACTCTGGCCCGAGCAATAACTGAAGATTGAAGACTAAAAACTGAAGATGACTGAAGACGGAAGGGTGCAGAGGCTTGGCTTCTCTACTGTGGCCAGAGTGGAGAAACCAAGTCTCACTGTGGCCAAAGCAAAGAAGCCTAGCCTTAAGGCTTGGCTTCTCCACTGCAGCTGGAGCGAAGGCCTGGTTCCCGGATGCTGGAGAAAAACCAGTGCCGGTAGCCAGGGGAAGGAAGGCCTATTGCACAAATCTTCATGCAACAGGCCTCTAGTTACTATAATAATTAAGTTAGATATGTTCTTTTAATCTTGAGGCTCAAGTAAAACATTGAAAAGATCACGTACAAAAGTAGTTGCTAAAATATCACTGAGCAATGGAGTTCTACTAATAAGCAGTCTTGTATAAACTAGCATAGTTTGTGCCTGCAAGACTATCTTATTCAGCTGTTTTCATTAGTAGTCTTTAGACATCAGAAGGATTTTTTTAAATGCTACAGTTAACTTAAAAAGCAGATAACTAAACAAACTTTTCACTAGTCAAGGTTTCAAAGGTATCATTTTGATGCCTCATAATGGCTCTGTTTGTGAAAGTGACATAGGAGTGCAGGTTGTTTTCACTAAACTGTAGACATGAATAGAGCAATGCTTAACACTGTTGCTGCTTCATGATGTATTTCATTTGTGCATTGTATATATTCCTGACTAAATGTAGGTTTTATGAAAGGAAGGACTTCTTTTGTCTGTGCTGATCATTGCTTTATCATCAGCATTTACAAAGCCTCATGATAAGTAGCAGTCTACTCAGTCTATTGTAGTTTGAATCTAATAAAATTACATAAAATAGAAAAAAATAATATCCATATTTTAGGAATATTGACACAATTAAATGAAATAATTTTTTCAACAAATATTATCAAGCACCAATTATGCCTGCATATGAACCTTTACAGCTATTGGGGACACCAGTTAAATTTAAGTGGTTAGGTCCCAGCCTTCATTAGTCCTACAATTTAAAAAGTATAATTAGCTATCAAGATAAAAAGTCTATCATAAATTATTTCATTAATTTTATATGTACCACAAGGAGGAAGTTCATAGTGGAATGAGAGTGTACAATAAGGAAAAGTTAATAATCTGGTGTCAGGAAAGGCTTCACAGAGAAATAATGTTACACTTGAGACAAAAAAAGATGAGTTTTCATGAGTCAAGTGGGAAGCCATTCCATACTTTGAATAGTATGTCTATTTACATTGAGGTAATAAATAAATATGTGTGTGTGTTTGGTGACAGAAAGCAAACCAGCATGGGTAGAGAAAGAAAATGAACACCACTGTGTACAAAGGTGAAAGTAGAGAGACAATTGGGCTGGAGGACAGCTATTACAATGCCTGGTGCCTAGTGGCTTCTCAATAACTGGTTGCCTTAAATAATCGACACAAACTTCCAAATTTGTGACACATTCTTCACAAATTTTGAAGAATGTAATGGTGGCTGAATCTCTAGCATTTCCATAGAATGTGAAACAAATGACCACTGTATGTGTTAGGGTGTAATCAGGAAAACAAAAACTAATTTATACACTTCAAATAGAAAATTTTCAATGCAGAAAATTGGTGATGAAAGACCTAAAAAAATAAGAGAGAACCTAACTTTTAACTAAATAGGAAAGCACTGCCCCTAAAAAATTAAGGTACCAGGATAGAGACAGTATTATTGAAACCTGGTGAAGACACTACAGTGTAGATATCCAACAGGTCTGAGAGCCATAGTGGAGGCCTTGCAGTCTCTTCTATAGAATGGCAGTTGTCAGGCAGAGAGAGAATGAATCTTGTGTTTTCTTCAGCCTTCAAATCCTGCCTTTGCCTTCTTTGTCTGAATTCAGTGGGAAGCCAGTTGGCAAGGTGTCCTGGGAAATGTAGTTTTTGTGATAGAGGGTTGAGCAGAAACCAGTTAAGGAATGTTACTGAGAGCATTGTCCTCACAAATCACCCACACTCAATAAAAATAAGGATGCTTATCCTAGCTACCTGCCTATTAGAAGATGGAAGTATTTTTTACAGGGTGCCAGCCTATCTCCATAGCAGCCCTGGAAACATGCTGTATTACACAGGTAGAATGGCTTGTTTTTAAACCAGTGATATATGGGTATTATATACAATGCAATGATATAGATGTTAATAATCATATTGAAGAATCATTTAGCTATCTTCTAACTAAAATGTAAGGTGTTAGTTTAACTATATATTTTAAATTACTTTTAAAAGCAACTAATAATTAAGGAAGTTTGGAAAGTTCAGAACCATAAGAGAAAGAAAAAAAAAGTCATCCAGGG
>PVJN01000436.1:146609-187968 GCA_004026805.1 Lasiurus borealis
AATTTTTTTTTTTTTTTTTTTTTTTTTTTTTTTTTTTTTTTTTTGGTAGGTCATGGACACTAGACCAATACCCAATGTGCCTGTTTAATTTTGGCAACATATTTTTTTATCTATTCAATGTCAGAAATAGAATTATTCAAAAAATAATAAAATCTCATTTCACTTTAGGAAATCAAGTATTATAGTAATAGACAAAATGTGTATACCATATAAAGGATTGTTTCATGCATGAGGAGGAAAAAAAGAATCAAATGTTCTCAATGGCAATTTCTTGGGACTAAACAAAATCTGGATTAAATATTTCTTTATGAATTTAAAACTAATTAGAGGATAATACTGATAAACATAAAGATTAATCCATATTTTCCAGTCTTTTTATATCTATTTTATTTGTTAATTTTATATAGTTGGAAAAATGTTAAACATAATTGTTTAGTTACATTATAATGGCAGGAAAAATTGTGTATTCTTTTCTATATTAGCATTGTTAGGTTTTTAACTAGTATTTTTCCCCCCTCCTGTCTTCAGATTATACACATTTAAAACTAGTGATTTTATCCAGATCCCAAACTCATCCCCTCTCACATCTGTCAGTCTTTTTTCTCTATCCATAAGTCTGTCTCTACTTTGTTAGTTTATTTTGATCATTAGATTTCATATATACATGAAATTATATGGTAAGTATCTTTCTTTGACTGGCTTATTTCACTTAGCATAATACTTTCCAGGTCTATCCATGCTGTCTCAAAAGGTCAGGTGGGTGAAAAGAGTGAAGAGATTAAGCAAATAAAAAAGGAAAGACTCATGGACACAGACTACAATATGTTGATTGTCAAAAGGAAGAGGGAGAGGGAGGAAGTTAAAATACAGCAAATGGGAAAAATAGTGATGAAATAAGTTTTGATGTAGGGTGGTGAACACATAATACAATATGCAGAAGATATATTATAGAATTGTATATCTAAAACATATATAATTTCATTAAACAATGTCACCACAAAAAATGCAATAAAAGCTACAACAACTAGTGGCTTCAGATTAATTTAGAGGATAGGAACCAACTGCTCAAGTGCCCTCCAGTAGATAAGTGAATAACAAAGGTCTGGTACATTAACACAATAGAATACTACCCAGCCATAAAAAGGAAAGAAATCTTAACTTTGCAACAGCATGAATGGACCTAGAGTTTATTATACTATGTGAAATAAACCAGTCAGAGAAAGACAAATACTATATGATCTCACTTATACGTGGAATCTAATGAACAAAATATACTGATAAACAAAATGGAAACAGAGGCATGGATACATAGGAACAAACTGGCAGCTATCAGAGGGAAGATGGGAGGGGGACAAGATAAAAGAAGGTGAAAGGATTAGCCAAAGAATATATATGCATAAGCCACAGACTCAGACAACAGAGTGGTATTGGCCAGTGAGAAGCAGGGTGAGAACTGGTTGGAGGAGGATAGAGTGTGAAACATCTGTAACAATGTCAAAAATAAAAATAAAGTTAAAAAGAAAGAAAAAAATAAATCTTGCCAAAAGCTGAGCTTTATTTCTACCTAAATGAGAAAACATTTCACAGACTATTTACTGAAAACAATCTGTAAGTCCCTAGGAGCTGTAAGTCAATATATATCAAGTGAAAGTACACTATTACTTGGAAGTCAATTATGTTTCACCACACATATAGAGCATTTACATTAAAATAAGCCACTGACATTTCCAATCTATATTTTTGGTAGCACAATGTACATGAACTCAAGCAAAACCATGTTTACTGAGTAACTAAATCACTCAGTAAAAACTACATTTAGCAACTTTCAGGAAAATAGTATTCAATTTGCTCCAAAAAGCCTCCTGAGATTAAGTTACTTTAGAGTAACTAATAGAGTCTACTTTGGAGCATTCCTTCCTTCTACCCTTACCTTGTCATAACTGTGGGAAAGACAATAGGTATGGATGCAAATAGGATTCTAAGCTCCAGTTTGGCACTGACTAGTTCTGTGATGTTAGGGAAATAGTTTAACCTTTTAAGCTAAGAGCTTTCAGTCCTGTCTTCTTTTGCCCTGCCACGAAAATGCTAACATTTTTAAACTCTTACTTTCCTATTAACCAAATATTTTTTGATGGTCTACATGCCTAGAAGGAAATATCTGAGAGCTAAGTAGCAGAAGTCTCATTTAACCTCACAAAAACATTCTCTTTTACTCTTGGACCTGCTTCCATGCATAACTAGTTTCACCTACTGTCTCCTTGGTAGGTACCTGACCTGAGGCGATTATTCTGGCTGTTGTCTGAAAGACCAAAACAGATGGAGAGGTCATTGTCCAGCAGTGGGAGAAGCCTCCCGAGAAGGCAACAGAATTGACTCGGCAATCTGGAACTCAACTTGATCAAAGCTAAAATCCATATTATCATATTTTATTTGTTAAATATAATATAACTCAGTTTTATTTTATATGTTGAGAGTTGTAATTTGTGTTATTTGTAAACTAAAATAAAAAACAACCTTTGCATGTTCTGCAGGGCAGGGGTTGGTTTGCATTACGTGTAGGGCAAGACTCATTCCCGACAAGCATTAATAGGCAAAGGACAGAGGGCCCTGACAAGATAGGCCTCAAGTTAGGGCACCAGCTGGCTTACCCAAAGATGGATCACCCTTTCAAAGTGCCAACAACCTGGTATAATAGAGCATGAAGATGCTGTGTTATGTAAGATAGATCCAAGAAGGGTACTATGGAGACACAGGAAAGGGAGCATTCACTCAGGATTGTAAAATTCAAGAATGACATCATTGAGGTTCTTGTCCTGAATTCCAGCCCCCTGGGTGGAGTTCCTATAGGCAAAGATAAAGGCAATGGATATTGTGGTGGCCCACATCCAGGATACGCGTGTGCTGCAGTGGCAGACAACACCACTCAACATAGCTTGTGATGTAAAGATCATCCAGACACAGAAAGGAAGAAAGGTAGTTTTGACAGAAGAAAAAAAAAATTAAAAGGTTCTAATAGGCACTACAATTTTTTGAAAAATTTCACACTCTTGCTTGTTGTATGTACTTGACATGAAATTTTAAAAGGTAGCATAACTTATATGATCTGGCAATTCTTTAACAAAGATGATGACAATTTTATAAGACTGTTTAGATTAGGGAGGAGAGAGATGACAATATTGATTATGAGGCTGGTAAAGGCTGCTATTTCCTAAAGTGTTGCATGGAAGGAAAATGTTTTTGTAGGCATAGTTTTTTTTATCAAACTGGACCTAATAAAATAAAGCAGAGTCCCTCCTTGCAGGATATCAAAGAAGCTCATATGTACAGCACATATCAAGGAAGAGCTGATGGCAAGAAGCACTCCACACACTTGTTGGACTGTGGCAATTTTCTTCAAGAAGCATGCTACAGTATCATTGTTCACGAGTCCTATTTTGCACTGTGGTGGACTATTTAATTGAGACTATGAGGTGTACTCTATATCAATGATACTCTGTGTTGTTAACCTTTGGAACTTCCAATTCATTTTGGCATAGGGTGAGTTCTTCAGAAATATTTATTGAATGGTGTTCATAGAAAGAGCTGAACTAGAAAGAAACATAAATAGAGAACAGGCTTGGAAACTGGCATTTGCCTGGTTCTCTGCACTACATTATTCTCAGGTCATTCCTTTAAGGGTTTGAATTGGATTTGGAAGATGGATTTAAGGGGAACAAAACAAACAAAAACTAGAGCTATTATGTCTTGATCAGAAATAATGTCCCTGGTACTCTTCTGTTTAATCTCAAACATAAATGAATTTGTCTTCTCAAAATAACCTTACTATCAAACATGGATGATCCAGGTTTACTGGTGGTATAGACTGTAAGTAACAAGTAGTGTGAAAAATAAGGAACCTGACTTTCTGGGAAAACATGTTGTTAGAGTTAGGAAGGCTATAATGGAAGGCTCAATTTCCTGCTTATTGATTGTGTGGCAATGGAGAAATCTTATATAATAAAATAGTAATATGCAAATTGATCATTACTCCAACACACAAGATGGCTGCCCCCATGTGGACACAAGATGGCTACCACCAGATGGCCAGCAGGGAGAGGGCAGTTGGGAGGGACCAGGCCTGCAAGGGAGGGCAGTTGGAGGTGATCAAGCCTGCAGGGGAGGGAAGTTAGGGGTGACCAGGCCAGCAAAGGAAGGAACTTTGGGACAACTGGGCCTGCCAGGAAGGACAGTTGTGGGGGACCCAGGCCTGCAGGGGAGAGCAGTTGGGGGGACCAGGCCTGCAAGGAAGGTCAGTTAGGGACAAACAGACTGGCAAGGGAGCAGTTAGGCATCAATCAGGCTGGCAGGGGAGTGGTTAAGGGGTGATCAGGTTGGCAGGCAGAAGCAGTTAGGGGCAATCAGAAAGGCAGGCAGGTGAGTAGTTGAGATCCAAGCCAGCAGTCTTGGATCCCTCGATGGGTCCCAGATTGGAGAGGGTGCACACTGGGGTGAGGGACACAAATCACTGTGCACAAATTTTGTGCACTGGGCCTCTAGTTACTTAATATAGTTCAACTTTAGTGTGTGTGTGTGTGTGTGTGTGTGTGTGTGTGTGTGTGTGTTATTTCTGTTATTTCTGTGTGTAAAAATGTAGAATTAACAATCCAGAGTATGATATCTAAGCATGTTAACTGAGGTTACACACTTGAAGTTTTCAGTGCTGTGCTGGATCATTGTAGTCCTAGAAAGTTTAGAGGAGCTAGAGAAATTCTACAATCTGCCCTATCCCAGGAAAAGTGATAAAATTATAATCAGCCAGGGTGATGAGGTACAGAATGTTATCAATGCAAAATTAAAACCCAACAGCTTAGACCCAGGAAGAGGATGGTTAGTCTTAACTCTGTGGTATTTTATTACACAGGATTTGTGTACAGTATTATTATTTTTTTTTTTTTTAAAAACTAGCCATCACTTGTTGGCTAGGCATCTTCTCAGCTTCTTAGACTAATCCCACAAATTATATTATGTTTGTGCCCACCCTGGTTCCGTCCAGTATGATGTTTTTGGGAAACAAAGAAACACATATTTACTTTTCATGAGAAGAGCACTCCCTGTTAATGGCCATGGTTAAGAAGCATGCACCCAAGTGCACTGGAGGGAAATGACAATTCACTTTGGCAGGAGCAAAGATTCGAGGGAGATGGGGGAGAGAAAGAAAGTATGCATTCAGAGACATTTGAGTTTGAGTAGACCACAGGTTGTGGAGGGAATACAAGCTGGGTCCAGGATGTGTGCTGAATCCTGCAAGAAGGCACAGCTATTAAAGGGTTCTGGGTTGGAGAAGGTCCATGTGGCAGCCATCTTCTTTAGAAGACTTAATCTGATAATGGTTGTTTATCAGCAGAGATTTGATCAGATTTACTGGATATGTTTCTCACCTTAACACAGATGTTGTGTCATCAAGTTCAGGAGCTTTCCCCTTGCATTAGTCACATGTTGTGATTAATTTTTAGAAACTAATTTATTAGCTTCTCAGAGGAGGTGCTCTAGAGCGAGGCTGCTGGCTTTGTCACTGTCCAACTGTGTGGTTTCATTGAAGTTAATTAACCCTAAGCACAACAGTTCCTGAACTTCTCACAATGCTGAGGAAACTTTCCTCATAAGAGACAGTTAATTAGCCCAAAGACACAATAATAGTGCCCCACACACAGTAATGCTCACATTTTTTAGTTTGTGTTACTGTTATTACAATTTTTGAATTTTTTTAGTCAACTATCAGCATATTCATAAGAATTCCTTTTAGGAAGATTTACATTCTAATAAGTCCTTGGATTTTAAATTTATCTCTACCATTTTGCTCTCATAATTAGTGTTTTTCAAAAACATCAAAATGCCTATTTTAAAATTGCAAATTAAATATTTTTGTAATATTTGATTTCTTTTTCTCAATGTGTTCCTCCCGCTGTGTGCTTGTGTTTTACCAAATCACCTTCATTTTTTTTCTTGAAAATTAACTTGGTACTTGTACCCTGAGTGTTGTGAGAAAGCACAAAAACTAGACAACCATTTTTGTTTCCTGACCCTAAAGCCAAAAACTGTAATTGATTATTCTCTTTCTGGACACACAGTCCTCTTTGCTCTGTCTACACTGACAATTATGAAGATTATAATCAGAAGTCACTTCGGGTTACTGGAGATGTTGTCTCTGTTGTGGCATCTAAACACTATTACCTGAGCTCTAAAGACAGCACTGAGCAGAACTCCTTCCCAAATTGTGTGCTATTTTCCATAATAAGGGTCCTAAGGAAGTGAAGCAGGCCAGGGCTTGCTGTTCTGCTGGCTTTCACTGTGCACCTAAAAGTGTCCACATCAGCTTTAGTTTGAATAATCTTGAATCAAAATGTGCTTAGCTCAGTTGGTGTGACTCAGTGGTTGAATGTCAACCTACGAACTAGAAGGTCATGGTCCCATTCCCAATCAGGTCATATGCCCAGGCTGTGGGCTTGATCTCCAGTGAGGTGAGCAGGAGACAATCAATTGATGATTATCTATCCCTACTCTGAAATCATTAAAAATATATTTTTAAATTGTATTTAAAAAAAATAAAATGTGCTTAAAGCAAAAAAATATGTCATTCTTTTGCCTTTGTGAACATAATTCACTCTTGTGGTCCTCAGAATATCTGCTATTCTTGTCTGTGCCATATATGTTGATAGAGTGAGCTGTGCAGACATCTGCCTCAGACTAACTGGGACACTACTGACATGATTTTGCAGTCCCTGAGTCTGCTGCTTGTTTATTTAATTTTTCTATCTCCTTATTAGATGCTTCTCTTAGCTTTTCCCTCTCTCTCTCTCTCTCTCTTTTTATCTTGCCTGTCAATAAGCAATCCCATTTACCACAAAGGCATCCCCACTACATTGTTACTTATGTTTCTACTAAATTATTCCATAAACCTGGAAATTTGACAACCAACCTCCTGAGAATTATGTCAGACAGCAAATAAATAAATAAATAAATAAATAAATAAATAAATAAAGACTTTGAGAGTTCTATATTGAGTTTTATTTGTCTGCCTCTTATAATTACCCTCATGTTTCAATTATCCTCATTTCCCACCTGGGCTATTGAGACCACCTCCCATCTGAGCTCTACATGACACTTGCTATTCTTCACTTCTTCCTTAACAAGGCTGACATTTCAAATTTGATCATGGTGGTGTTCTACTTAAAGTCATTTGGAGGTGTTTCCCTGATCAACAATATACTCTAAGCTCCTCTGCATGACATTTAAGGTGCTACACATTCTGGATGCTTCCTAACCTGCAGATTCATATTGGCCTCATCTATCCCATAGCCTACTAGAAACCCTGGGAAGTGCTGGCTTTCTCTAAAAGAAAGAACAAAAGAGAGAAAGAAAGGAAGAAAGAAAGAAAGAAAGAGAGAGAGAGAGAGAGAGAGAGAGAGAGAGAGAGAGAGAGAGAGAGAAAGAGAGAAAGAGAGAGAAATATTGTTTCATCTTTAAACCTTCAAGTGTTTTGCTATCTCAGCCTAGAATATCCCTTTTTTTTGTTTCATCCTCTTGACATCTAGATACCCTTGAGAACAGAGTAGAGGGTGTGCCAGTTGGTTATTGGCCCTCCAAGTGGCCTGTCTGTGCATTTTTCATCCTAGGACTCAGTAGCTGTTTCAGTCTTCAATCCCCTGGACTATGGGTAGAGGCTGTACTGTTGGCGAGAGCCTGGTGCTCTTTCCAGTCTCATATGTGCCTCCCCCTGGATCTTCCATGTATTGGTAATTCTCAGCCATGCTAGGCCACTGTGTTTCTCATGATGGTACCTCACCCGTGAACACCTCATGGGTCCAGACTTGTTAATCATCAGGTTAGTTTACTAAGTGTTCCATAGGCTTTGCTTTTAAGTCAAGCTTTCATACCTGTATGATATCTGACACTGTGTTGTCAACTTTGAGAGTCCTTCCACTTGCAGATTTATATACTTTTAAGAGGAGAAAATGTTTCTTTATTATTATTATTATCTGAGACAATCATGGTGCCTAATTAAATTAGGTGCTCACTATGGCTGTTATATTAAACTAGTAGCCCTGCGTCCGAATCTGTGTGCCAATAGCTCTCTGCTGCTCTCCTTTAGCTCTCTGCTCACTGCCCTGCTCTCCTGTAGCTTCTTGCAGCCTGCTTATAGTTCACTGCCCCACGCTCCTCCTGCAGATTCATGATCTGGTAATTATGTAGTTGGTTGTTACACCTCAGGCAGGATGGATAATTAGCATATTACTCTCTCATTATATAGGATGAGTGCATGTTTACTGAAATAGCTGTTGTGCTGGCAAGGTATGAGGAGGTGGTGGTGATTTTTGTTCTCACTCCATAGATTTGGACATGATCTTGATTAGTGCTTTAAAATAGGGCTGAAGTTTAAAAACACCTGGAGATTATTTAGTAAATACATTGATTGGTGTTTTCCAGATGTTCATATTCATGGGGATTACCTGGGAAGCTTTTGAAATGAAGATTGAGATTCAGTAGATCTCAGGTGGGGCCTGAAATTTTATTTTTCTAGCAAACTTCCAGGAGACTGGCATGCTGCTAGGTGGGGGCAGGCCACACCAAGTAGTTATTTGGCAATAACAAGAGAATAAATAAGTTTGAACTAATATTTGAATGACATAACTACACCAGTCATGAGATTAGCAGGACAAAGGTTGTTTTACTCAAACTTAAGAGCATATGGAAGTCTCTGAGTAAGTTAAGAGCCTGGAAAATTCCAAGTGCTCCCTATACACCATTATGGCTGAAAAAACAAGTACAAATTGGATAGTGTCCTGTGGTGAGCTGAGCAGGGAAAAGATAGGCACACACAGATTGGTCATCTAGCTCAGTAGTGCAACGAGAGCAACTTTCTTTCATCAACATCTGGGACAGTGGTGCTGTGAAGATTTATCTTGTCTATCTTGGTGCCTTTGAGACACTTCCCAGGTATGAAAATCAGTAATGATCTTCAAATACTAGGATTTCTGAATTTCTAGAAACACTTATAAATAATGAGATTGGAACTGAATGGCCACCATCTCTGTCATTTTCTTGTCATTTGCTTGTCTAATCCAGTCTCATAGAGAGAATATGTTAAGTAAGGATTCGGGGATGTCCAAACTCAATAAATTATCTGAAGATCTACTGAAGAGGGCACAGGGCTGCGCCCAGGAAGAAGAGAAGAATACTGACTGTTCTCTGCACTGTGGATTTCCCTCTCTCCTTGGAATGCTTTATGTATCCTTTGTCACCTGAAACTGAAGGGCAGAAGGACCTATAAGGGTGCCATTATCAGCCCATGCTAACTCTTCATTAAGATTATTTTTTATTCTATAATTTAGCTTAAAATATAAGCATACATAATGCTCTATTTTTTTTCAGTAGCTAAATAAATAATCTTAAAAATCTCCCTAGAACACTATGCTAAGCTGACAATAGCTGCCAAAAATATGTCCACATCTTAATATCAGGAACTTTTCAATGTTACTTTATTTGGAAAAGGGATCTAGGCACATATAATTAAGTAAATAATTCTGAAATGAGTAGGCCCTCTTGGATTATCCAGTGGGTACTAAATTACCTCACTGATGTTCTTCTAAGTGAGAGACAGTGGTGGATTAAGCACACACACATACAGAGGAGGAGGCAATATGCCCTCAAAGGCAACAAAATGGTAGGATGTGGTCACAAGCCAAGGAACTGTGGCAGCAACCAAAAGCTGGAAGAAACTAGGGACATATTCTCCTCCAGAGCCTATGGAGATAAGGTATCCCTGTTCACAATTTTCTAAAATATATTTTATTGTTTTTTTTTTAAAGAGAGGAAGGGAAAGGGATAGAAAGTTAGAAACATTGATGAGAAAGAAACATTAATTCAGCTGCTTCTGCACACTCCCCACTGGGGATATGCCCACAACCAAAGACATGCCCTTGACCAGGATTGAACCTGAGACCCTTCATTCCACAGGCCACTGAGCCAAACTGGTTAGAGCCCTGCTCATATCTTTATTGAGACTTCTGGCCTCCAGAACTCTGAGTGAATAAATGTGAGTCAGGTTAGGCCACTAAATTTAATTTGTTATGGGAAACTAACACTGGTATAAGATGTAAAATTCTACCATTTAAATATCAGAATGAGTAAATATTATAAGTGATGTGTTCGAGTTAATGGTTTTCAGGGAAAGTAGGGCAAGACTTTATGAAGGCTGTGACAATATGTGACAGGTTTCAAGAAGTAAGCTTTTGCATCTTCAAGAAGACACAAGGGTACCTTCCATGTGCTGAAGATCATAGTGAAGATTTCACATTCCTGTCATTTTATTTATTTCTTACTAAAATCATCTGAGGTTTGACATACTTTCCCCTTCTTATGGGTTGAAGTTGAGGCTCAGAGATAACAATAAATTACTTGTTTGTGATCAAAGAGCTTCTGACTTACATGATTGGACTTATCCCCCAAATTTTCTGATTCCAGATCCAGAGTTTATATTATGCAAATTCAGGATCCCTCAGTTTCTTCTTCTGAGGGAAGAGAAGCATAAATTGCAAATTTTTGCAGGCCCATTGCAGATTCATTCTATAAGGAGTCTTTAAATTTGGTGGCAAATGTGGACAGAAAAATGTGCTTCCATCTAGAATGCAGAGTCCCCCTTTATATAGGGAAAGTGAGTGTGACTGGCATTAACTTTTATAGTCCCCTACACTGACATGAGTCAGGCAGGTTCCACTGCCTTCCTCTCTGATTAGGAAAAAGTAGCACAGTCCCTTAAAAACTTTAACAAGGATCTTTTAAATTTGCACTGCAGTATAGAAAAACAAAACAAAACAAACAAACAAAAAAAACCCAAACAAATGGCATTTAAAATTCTCAGACGTTAAAAATCTTTCTCCAAATGCTAAAGATTCAACATACTGTTTTCATCTTTAATATTCTTCCCAGGGATTCATTTATGTGGTTCTGTTAAAAGAGGGGAGAGGTCCTTTTCTCCCCCAGTTTCTAGTGGGGATGGAATTCTTGTGATATATTAAAAAAAGGGAATTTTCTGAGACTCACACAGTAGAATGAGTGATTTTTATTTGCGTAGCATTATATTCCTCATTCTCAAAATTCCATTTTTCATTGTACAGTCATAGAAGATATGTAGCTGGGGCTTTAGTAGTACTAAAATAAGAGCCAGTGATCACAGTTTCCATTCCATGTCTACATACAACCGTTCAGCATTAGGTTTCTGTGTTTCCCTACTGCAGTCTATCGGTCCATTGCATGTGGGATCTGCAAGGCCACTTGGCTCTGGAGGAAATATAGGCAGGAACAAAGCAAGAGAGCTCTATGAGCCAAGTGCACAAGCAAAAGAACTCCTATGTTTAGGAAATTATATATTCACGAATTTCTGTTTGCTTGCAGTAGGTGCTCCCATTCTGGCCTACCATCCCTATTCCCAGGTTTGACTGGTAGGCAAATACCTTTCTGATGCCACCCCAACTTTACTCGGCACCTATCTTTCCTTTGTTGGATCCCTTTCTCCAATGTTTTAAAGCTGCCCAAATGACACGCCAGCAATGTCTGGACTTCCCTTTGATTTTTGATCTTCTCCTATTATTAATAACTAGCTAGTTATAATGATATTGAGTAAAATATTATATATATATATTAGTCTTCTGGAAAGGTACACACTTTTTTCACTTTCATCCAAGGCATGGCAGACTGCATTTTAGAGAGAAATGGGTGTGGTGATACTATACTAGATTCAAAGCCCACTGAACATTGATGAAGAATGATTTTTCAATGGCCTTTGAACAAATAAAGAGAGGTCTCATTCTCTGTAACAGAATTTCGGTAGTGAATCTTATCTGTAAATTAGTCCTCTTACTCTGGCCTCACATGTGCCCCAAACAGTAGAGCATGTGCACCAACACAAGAGGGGTGTGCTCTGGTCATTCCTGTCCTGAGTCCCTCTGCTTGACTTACTGACTTTCTATACTTGCTCCCATCTGGCCCACTTCCTTGGTTTTATCTTCTAGTTAATAGCTCAAAAGTGTCTTCATAACTAGTGTCTGTTTTCAGTTTCTGCCTATTCTGTTTCTCACTTCTCTGTCCAAGGACCTTGAATTGAAACACATAATCAGTCTGTTTTACTTCAGACTAACTTGTTCTAAAGAAATGTACTGCTTGCTCCAGAATGTTGGTGGGCACTCTTATCTGGTTACCTGACCCCTGATACCTGACCCCTGGTTACCTGATATTTGTACTCCTGGGCAAGTGTAAAGTCTTAATGAGTTTCCAAATTCAAAGATTCCTTAGAATCAATCTGAGTTTTCTAGTCCAAATAATACAGTAAATAATGAAATGATTACACCTTATAATCTATCTATATAAAAGGCTGATATGCTAAAGGTCCTTCCCACCTTCTGACCAGTCTCTATGATGACTTGCTTTATAGCCAGGTGGAAACACTTTACACCGTAATCAAATGTATGTTAATCCTTTTCCCTTGCTTCATCTCACTTGATCCTCACGGAAGTCCAGGTTGATAGGAGACTCATTAGAATCCTTTTTTTTTTTTTTTCATTAGACAGAAAATGGAGATTTAGAAGGCTTAGAAACTTGATCTTACTGAAAAGAAGTAAGAAATGATGAATTTTGAAAATGACTTCAGGTTTTCTCACTGCACATAATATAGTCAAACACTGGTGCAGTTAAATATTTTACCCTTTGTTTTCCCTGTGTAATCTACAATAATAATCTACTTCACGTTGATATTTACTGCTACTTTATTGACAATAACCTGAAAGAGAAGTTGGATTGCTTCACTATGACCTTTTAATACAGTTCCTCATGTTGTGGTGATCCCCAATCTTGCTAGCAGTTTTCGGCCTGTGGGTTGCGACCCACAAGTTGAGAACTGCTGCTGTAGAGCCTAGACCATCAGAAAACACAGATATTTACATTATGATTCATAACAGTAGCAAAATTACAGTTATGAAGTAGCAACCAAAATAATTTATGATTGGTGGTCACCACAACATGAGGAATTGTACTAAAAGGTCACAGAATTAAAAAAGGTTGAGAACCACTGGAACTTAAGCTAAATCAGAAAGCGGTCTAATTAAGCAAATTTATCCTATATCTATAAAAGGCTAAGTTGATTCATGCATGCACCATACATATAAAGCTCTCTCTGGCACCAATTGCACACATGTTTTTCAATCTGTCATTGTAGATGGTGAATTTGGTTGACATTTCTATTATAAAGAAAGGGTGAATAGCAATATTAAAATATTTGTTCTAATTTTCTTTCAATGTGCACTAATTCATGCACCAGGCCATTACCCTGTTTCCCCAAAAATAAGACAGTGTCTTATATTAATTTTTGCTCCCAAAGATGTGCTAGGTCTTATTTTCAGGGAATGTCTTATTTTTCCATGAAAAAGAAAACAGTACACATTTATTGTTGAATAACAAAAAAAAAAAAAAAAGGAAATTTATTACCTGTATACAGTACAGTAGTTGTTGTCATCACAAACCAGCTCACTGATTGGCCGCAGCGCTGTAGGAGCTGTTCAGACAGTGCGAGGTCTCTTTAAATCAGGAGTCAGATGCCTTACAGTAGCTTCAGGGGCCTTATATTCCAGGGAGGCCTTATGTTCAAGGGAGGCCTTATTATCAGGGAGGTCTTATTTTTCAGGGGAATGCCTTATATTACAGCAAGAGGCAAAACTGGAAGTAGGTCTTATTTTGGGGGGATGTGTTACTTTTGGGGAGACAGGGTAGTATATTAATATTACAACTAGACACCCGATGCATGAAGATTTGTGCAGAATAGGCTTTCCTGACCCTGGCTGCTGGCACAGCCTGTGCCCTGGCCCGGAGCTGCCTTTCTGTCTTTTCATGCTATCCATAGGCCCAGAGAAGCTGGGGCAGTGTGAAACACCTGCACCAGCATCTTGACCCTGGCCACTGAGGGCCTGTGTATGCAAATTAACCCACCATCTTTATGGGGTTAATTTACATACACCTGATTGGCTGGTGGGCATTACAAAAGTACAGTCAATTTGCATATTTCTCTTTTATTAGTGTAGGTTATACTTAATGATAATTATATGCTTATAATTTAACAATAATGGCTTATGCTCTAGTGAGTTCACAATTTAGATGGAGAGATATGTGCGTGTGTGTGTGTGTGTGTGTGTGCATGAATTCATCACCAATTATAAATCACCAATTATAAAGTTACAATAACTTGAGGAAAATATTCATAAGTTTCTAGTTTTCAAAAAAAATATTTAAGAGCTTCACTTTTTCTATGATATCAATAAATGAAGAACAATACTTAACTCCATTTTATAGGCTGGTAGAAAGAGCTGTACTCTTTTCCATATCTTTGCTCCCTAGTAACTAAGATAAAGAATCCTACAACACTACAGTTAGGAAATCTGTTCCTGTATTTCCAGCATACCAGTAATACAGATTCTTTGTGGAAATGGTTATAGCTTCATTTTTGATATTTAAAGGCCTGACACTGGGAGTTGTTCACCTCTCTGTCTATTAAGCATCTGGCTTTTGGTGACAGCTAAGTGTTTTTTGACATTTACCTGAAAGGTAAAAGCCATTAGTAGCAGAATAAAGTCAATACCAACAATGAAGTTCAAAGTGATGGGACCATGGCAAGAAGAAATATTTCTGCATTTTATGAGAAATACATATTTTTGGTGTCATTAGATCTAGATTCCAACCCCAAATCTGTTCCTAACTAGGTGTGAGAGTATGTGAAATTTTTTACACCTGTCTGAGTTTTTATGTCTTAGTTTTAAACTTGGAATAAAACCTACTGTTAAAAAAAAGAAAAAGAAAGAAAAAGCCAAAATGAGAGGTAATAATTATTAATTTGCAATGATAGACTTGCAATCCAAAACCATAGATTCAGGCAGGAAGCTTATGTCCTGATTATGGAGTGAGGCAAAGGGTTATTATGGGGAAAAGTAAGGGAATTAACACATGGATAGAATAAATGAATTTCTACTGGTGTTATAAAGCTGTTACTCTTTAGCTCTGCATGACTGGTTACAGATTCCAGGTAATATCCAAAATCATTAGTCCTAATAGTCAGAATGGCTGCTTTCCTGTTAGCCTTACCGACAGTTGTTTGAAGACAATGTTGGCTTGACTTAGTTCAAAGATTTCAAAGGTTCCAGGAGCAAGATGCTCAAGCAGTTCCTCTGGAATGGCTGCTCTGGTTCCACTGTTAAATGGCTCCACCTATTGTCTACTTTTCACATGTCCCCATGCTTACTTGAGATTTTTCTATGAAACCATTGCTGATAAGCCATTGGAAAGCATCACTGCTCAGTTATTAACAGTCATTGGTCCTCCATCTTTAGGAAGACTAATCCCCATGTAGGAGGAAAGACTGCTTCCATAGGGGCCCTAGGCTTCACCTGAGCAATAAGAGCATCAGAGCAGAGGTAGGATTCACTGTCGTGGGCCTTTAAGGACAGTTTATACTTCAGATTTCTCAACTGAGGTTTCAGAGGCCTTACTGATCATCTTCAAGTACTGAGTGACCATCATCTGAGTGGTGCTTTCATAACATCGAGCTATGCAAAGCAAAGATTTATAACAACAAAAAGGATAATCTTATGAATACTTAACTGACTTTCTTAATCTCCATTCTTCATGGGACATTTTTTTTATAATAATAAAACATTCATTTCATGTTGTGTAACTCCAGAAAACTGAAGAACCTTAGAGAATGGTCCTTAGGAAGAATTATTTCTACTGATTTTGAAAGCAGATTAGTTGGATACCTAACTGTTTTAATCCTGATAATCATAATATGGGGTTTATAAAGAGTCATGAGAGGCTTTGGGGAAATTTGCAATAAATGTACATTTCTTGACTACTTTCAATTTGGACCCTAGGGTCATGACAGAAGTGTGAGCTGTGCTGAATGGCATCAATATATGGCACCACAATAGGTCAAAAAAGGTAAAATAAGACTGGAAAAACAAGCCAGAGAGAATGACTTGAAGTAGATTATATCCAGCAAATAATCTATCCAGGGATACAGAAAAGAAACACATACTGGGAACCCAGAAAATGCCACAACTTTGTTTAGAGAGAGTAGTCTGTCAGGAATCAAAAAATACTCAAGTAGCATCAGGCATGTTGAAAAGCCACCTAATGAGAGCAATAGGGTAGGTGAGGTCAGAAGAGGCTCATGGAGAAAGCTGTGCTGCAGTCTAACAAGGGTCTGAAATGAGGCTCTGTCAGCTGCCTGTGCCAAGCTACCTTACCTCAGAAAACAGTGTACACTTGGCAAATATTGAAGACAATTATGAGAAAGAAATGGTTGCTCAGCACTGGATGTATAAATAGTTCAGGATTAGAAATTTGAACTTGAAAATTCTTGGAACAACATCACAGAGCCTCTGTCATAGCGTACTTTGAACACTGGGTTGAAAAAGAACTGTAGAATATCCCTTGTGGGCTTGGTTGCATTGAAAGATCAAAAGTACACCATAGGTTGGGTTTAAAAAACACACAGTGAACAGCAAGGAAGGACAGTAATAAATTCTAAGTTGCTGCTCTGTGATTGCTTCATATGTCTTTTGCCTTGTGAAGTTTGAACAGAGCTCCATACTTAAGAAGGAAAGCACATACTCCCCATGAGAAATAGTGGACCTCAAGGAAGAGAGAAAGGATGAGTGCTAATACCAGTAAAAGCGTCAGAGGATCTTTTACTGCTATAATATTAGGGAGCAACAGAGCAGAGTCCAACATGATGCCCCCAGGAGTAAGGTGAGTTCCTAGTAAAAGTGGCTCTGACCAGGAACTCAGGAAGCTGAGGCATTGGGATGCATGTCCAGGGTTAGGTGTGAGTGGTCAAGCTCCTAAAAGCAGAGATGGAGAAACAAATGTGGACAAAAAGGAGCCACATGCTAACCTGACTAACTCAGGGAAGCCCTGTATGGTAGCCTTGCAAACTTATAGACCTGAAATAACTACAAAGGATGGTCTGGAATTAAAACCTTTTAATTATAAAAGCAGTTTATAGTGGATAGTCATGTTCTAGGAAAATACCTTCCCTGACAAAAATCAGTGTTTGATTTTTACTGGGCCTATTGTCTTCTTTGCATCTCAGGTAACTTACCTGTGGACTATCAAATAACTTATAACTTCCCTTTATCCAGGTCCCTCAGGGCACAATAAATGCACCATGGCCCCGACCACAAATTCCCTCATTGTTCCTGTTATAGTGTTGTTTTCTATTAACTATCCTGTACCTGCCTATGCAAAAGAAGCATATGGCTATCCTTTCACTTTTTATCCAATCTCAGAGGTTCTCCACCTTTGCTTTCTCCCACTTCCCTAATCTATCACCAATGGAGTTCATGTAACCCACTTACATCTCCACCTTTGATGATTATATGAGGGGCAGAAATAAAATATGAAGGATCAGCTACAATTATCCTAATATATAAAAACCTTGGACCCCCACCACCAGAAACTCAACAACCAGAAGTCAGTCCTGCAGTCAGTGCTGAGTTGCTGTGGAGATCTAGCATTGAAGGCTATGGCAACAGGCACAGTGACCCAGGACCGACTGCTGAGGGGGCTGCAAATCAGGCCTGGAGAGAGGCCTGAGGAAAGAAGCAGGGTCAGATCCGTTGCGCTGTGGCAGCTGTTGATCAGCACTTGCCTCTCTCTCTCCAGACCTTGTCAGCAGCTATGCCTCCATTTCTCTCCAGGCCTCCACCAGGGCTGCTGGTCAGCCCCACTTTTCTGATCAGGTCCCATTGATAGGCCCAGAGATGCTGAGTGGCATAGAAACCAACCAATCAGAACCAAATCTGGGTGAATTGTGAGGAGCCAATGGCTGCCTAGAAGATGGAGTGTTTATGCTGACTGGCATATAAACTGATCATTCTGAACGAATTTGGACAGCAGAGGAGGGCAGTTTGGGGCTAGATCAGGACAGTTAGGGGAGGGCAATCAGCCCTTCAGGGGAGCAGTTAGGTGTTAATCAGGCAGGTAGGGGAGCAGTTAGGGGAAAATCAAGCTGGCAGGCAGAAGCAGTTAGGAGCAATCAGGCAGGCAGAGGTGAGTGGTTAAAAGCCAGCAGTCCTGCATTATGAGAGGAATGCCTGACTGCCGGTTGAGCACAATTCTTGTGGGATCAGGCCTCAATCAGCAGTTGGACATGTCCTGAGGGTTCCCAGATTAGAGAGGGTGCCGGCTGGGTTGAGGGACATTCCCCCAAATTTCATGCACCAGGCCTCTAGTAAAAAATATTAATCATGCTCTGTTAATCAAAATGGTTCCATTCTGGTTAGAAAGCACATCTTAACCTCACTGGGAGTTATATGCCTTGGGACATGGGAGCTAACATTGGAATGCAGTCCAAGCTCCTTCTGAGAACTACCTGTCATTATGGAAAGATTTACAATCTCATGGCCAAAATAATTTAGTTCAGAAGGCACCACTCTTTATAACCCCCAGCCTCTATTACCTATAATATGGTCCAAGAGCACCCTAAGGTGCCTGCCCTCTGGGATCTCACCCACAGCCCACATGACTTGTTACCTGTAATGATTATCCTCTGCCCACTTCCTCATACCTGTAATTCCTACTTTATCATGTAATCTTATCTTTTTACCCAATATAAGCAGCTTGTTTATGATGGGGTACAGAGCAGATTCTTGTGGATGACCTGCTGCTCTCCCATACTGCCAGCATTCATAAAATAAATCATATATGATTCAACCCTGTTTGTGCTTAATTGGCTAAAATAATGACAGGCAGCCCAGATCCCTTGGTTGTCCAGTTACAATAACTTACGAAAATAGGTGAAAAACTACCATTCTCTGGAGCATTATCTTAATACAGTGAGATTCTATTTCCTGGAAATTGTCAGCAGTTTGGCTCAAATAAAGTCACAAGAATTCTTCACAGGTTTGAATGTTTCTTATATTAACACAAATAAACAGAGAATTCCCATATTAACAGAACTGCAGTGTATAGGCAGTATATTGTATAGAACTTTAGTAAGCTCTTATATTAAAAGGTTATTTACATGCTGGTGAGGAGATATTGGTATTAACTCAACTTGAAAACAGTGTAGTGGTGATCCTCATGTCATGAGCCTAGGGGGCAGCGGGAATAAGACAATTCTCCAGACATTAATTCCAAGGTCAACTGTCCTAAATCAATCCATCTATGGAATGTTTAGTCTTGCTCCCATATTCCTTTTGTCCTTCCTGCATATTTACTCTGCCTCTGTATAGTTTCCTGACTCAGTTGTTTTGTGACTATAAACAAGATCTTACAAATCAGTATAGAAGATTCAAAGTCAGATATAAGGGCAGCAATAAAGGGGAAAAGAAAAATACAAAAGACATTCTCATAATTTAGCAAATTGCTTTTTGGTGAATCTAGTTTCAGTAACTAGAACTGTCTTGTTACCATTTTAAAGTGGTACCTTTCTGATTAATCAATAGGACAGGTTGAAAGGTGTTAATTAAGAAATAGGTTAAGTTAGTTGTGAGAAGGAGAATACATATACTGAAAAATGTAAAAGCAGATTCAGTGACCACCAGTTAGAAGGTTCCTATAATAGTAAGGATGAGAAACAATGTTACTTCTGACCAACTTGGTAGAAATGGAGAGGTGTGAATAGATTCAATAGATATGTAAGAGGCAAAATTGATATGGCTTGACCATCAGATACAGGAGTAGTATGATGAATATGTAAAGCATAATTGCACCTAAAAGAGTAGAGAGAGAGAATACTGGAAATAGTCCCATATTTGAATGGGTGTGATCATTACTTTGGTTTTATAGATGTGGCTTTGAAATATCCACAAGGGGATATTTTGCAGTGGTATAATCAGATCAAGAACTTAGAGAAGCTATCAGGTTTAGAAACATAATTTTTTCATCCTTAATTACTGTATATTATTATAGTACTACACTTTGCAGGTTATTAATACTTACAGTGAGGACCAATGATAATTACTTTGTAAAAAAAATGTTTGTTTTGGCAGAAATGTCTTTATTTTGCCCCTACATGAAGTAGCAGGCAAAGACAGTCCACATTGAAGTTGGACTAATTCTCCTCCACTTTTTCTGTTCCACTCTCAAAAGGCCATTAGAAATTATCATTTGGCTACATTTAAAAAATCTAAATTTAAAAAACACAGTATATTATGCCAAAACCAGTTTGGCTCAGTGGATAGAGCATCGACCTGCGGACTGAAGGGTCCCAGGTTCGATTACAGTCAAGGGCATGTACCTTGGTTGCGGGCACATCCCCAGTGGGGGATGTGCAGGAGGCGGCTGATCGATGTTTCTCTCTCATTGATGTTCCTTTCTTTTTTTAAAATATATTTTATTGATTTTTCACAGAGAAGAAGGGAGAGAGATAGAAAGTTAGAAACATTGATGAGAGAGAGTCATCGATCAGCCGCCTTCTGCATGCCCCCTCCTGGGTATGTGCTCGCAACCAATGTACATGCCCTTGACCGGAATCGAGCCTGGGACCTTTCAGTTCGCAGGCCGACGCTCTATTCACTGAGCCAAACCGGTTTCGGCTCATCGACGTTTCTAATTTTCTATCCCTCTCCCTTCCTCTCTGTAAAAAAATCAATACAATATATTTTAAAAAATAAAAAACACAGTATATTAAATATAAGTAGTATATTAGACTGATGGGGCTGCCATAACAAATTACCACAGACTGAGTGGCTTAAACAATATAATTTTATTTCCTCACAGTTCTAGAGTCTAGAAGTCCAGAATTAAGGAGTTGGCAAGGCAAGATTCTTCTCCTTGGCTTATAGATGACCATCTTCTGATATCTCCCAATGGTATTTTCTTCTCTGTATGTCTGTATGAAATCCTAATTTCACCTTCTCAAAATATACCGTCATATTGGATTCAGGTCCACATACATGACTTTATTTTATCTTAATTATCAGTTGTACTGATTAATAATGCCTATTTTATAATCAAGGAAAATACAATAATTTAAAGAGAAACATAAAAAGTGCTTTATTCAAAGTAATGTCCATCGCTAGCTACACATTTCTCCATCTTTCAGGTAATTTATGGATACCGTCCCAATAGAATTTTTCTTGTTTTGAGGCAAAGCATTCAGAGACCCAATTTTCACTTCTTCATATGTTTTAAAGTGCTGCTCAGAAAGAGCATGTGCCATCTCTTGGAACAAGTGGTAATCTGAAGGAGCAAGTTTTGGTGAATACAGTTTGTGGGTTAATACTTCCCAGGCAAGATCTTTTCACATGTCTTTAATTGTTTTTGAAGTGTGTGATGTTGCATTATCATGATGCAAAATTACTTTGTTTTCTTGCCCATTCTGGTCATTTTACAGTCAAAGTGTGATTCAAATTGATTGTTTTCAGTAGAGATCAGTATTAATGGTTTCACCTGGTTTTAGAAGCTCATAATACACTACACTTTCCTGATCCCACCAAATGCAGAGCTTTGTCTTTTTTCTGAAGCTATTTTGCCTTGCAGTCAATGTTGATGGTTGACCTGGATCAACCCACGATTGTGCATTTGAGATTCTCAAAATAAATTCACTTTTCATCACCAGTCACAATTTGATGCAAAAAAGACATTCTTTCATGCCATTATCACAACATTTTACTGATGACTTTTTGGTTTTCCATTTGTCTTTCATTCTGTTGACATGGCACCCATTTTACTTCCTTTAAAAATTTTCCCATTGCTTGTACACAATCGAAAATTGTTTGCTGAGCAATGTTTAATCTTTCTACAAGTTGTTTTTGAGTTTGACACACATCTTCATCCAATAATGCTTGTAATTTTTGGTCTTCAAACTTTTAGGGTTGACCTGGACATTCTTTGTCTTTCACATCAAAATCATCACTCTTACAGCCAGCATTCACAAGTATTTTGAGATGGTGCATGTTCACCATAACTTTCCTAAAGTATACGATAACTTGCACCAGCATTTTTTTTCAAAATAATGAATTAAAATTTCCCGCAAATGCTCTTTTTTTGCACGAAATTCAACATTTTAAGTGTAAAATTTCTATGATGTTAACACCTTCAGAATATTTGACATATGAAGATTTGAAGCTTGCTATCAATACAACAAAATAGCATACATAGAAAATTGCATATATATCAACATATGTGTAATTTCATCTATTGGAAAATATGTGCATTATTAATCAGTACATCTGCTCTTTAAAATGCCATGTTCAAATAGAATCAAATTCCAAGTTACTGGAGGAAGGGTTAGTACTAGTATATCAACAAATACATTTTTTTGAGGGGGATACAATTCAGTCCACAATAGACAGTAATTGAAGCTGTGGATCTGGTGTATTATTGCCTCTTATAGAATGCATAAGAGGAGAGGACCTGGGCTTATATCATGAGGAATCAAACATTTAATACTCAAAGGAAAAATGGTGAAATAGGAATGAGAATCTTTCAAAGAAAACACAGGAGAAAGCTAGTTAACAGAAGCCCAAGAGATTGAGTCTTAACAAGGAGTCAGTTGTGAAAAGGATAAAAGATCAAAGAAAGATCAGGTAAAATGAGGACTGAAAAAGGATTCTTGTCTTCTATTGTCTAATGCAGAGAAGGGATTTAATAGTCATTAAGCAATGAATTAATTATATATTGCTATATTTGAGTTCTGAGAAAGGAGAAAGATGACAAGGCTGACCATTTTAGAATTGGCTCACCATATTTGTGCAAATGTGAAGAACTTAATATCTTAGAAGCTGAGTTCCAAATAAATTTGATAATTTTTATCTCCCAGTTTTGATTGAGATTATATATCTAGCATACATATCAAGGAAACACAGTGAATATTATTCTAGCTCCTTATTAAAATACTTTAAGCATTGTAATCAAATTAATTAAGGGTAGAAAGAAACAGAGACTGAATATATATCAAGCCACCTTCTTACTAGAGAGGCTTTTGTTCAGATGTGAATTTCAAAGGACAATTTTGGGTGAGAAATGCGAAGCTCTGCTACAGTGTAAGAGAACCAAGGCAATGCCAAAAGATCAGACAAAAGCAAGGTTGGGCAAAGTAAGTGCCCCATACACTAACATGAACAGGCCACCATGTGAACAGTTCAGTGTGACTAATGTCTGAACAGGATAATTGTACTTTAAAATCAAGTGAAAAGTTAACAAACCCAGGTATGAAATGTTTTCATTAACATACTAGTGACCCAGCTTGCAAAATCATGCAGCCCTGCCTACCCACATGCACCCTGCCCACCTACCCGCTGCCCCACCTTGACACCCTAACCTCTCCATCTGGAGCTCCAGTGTGCCTGGCCCGCCCCCAACCCCTCCAGCCTTCTCTGGGCACTTCAAGCCCAGCTCTCCGACCCTTGAGTCGCCTCAGGCTGGTCTTGCCTCCTCAGGGTGCATCCCTACTTCCAAACCATTTTTGGAGCAAAGTGGCAGCTTCACCTGTTATGGCACAGGAGGAAGGAGAGCATGAGAGCTTCCTGCTTGCCATAGAATTTCAGCACCACATCTTGGCAGCAGGGCACTCTGAATGCGAGCAGTGGGTGCCGAAGGACAGGTAAGGGAGGTGCTATGGGCTCTCATCCCTGGCCTTCCACCACAGGATGACCCCACCTCCTCTGGGTGCCTCCCAATTTCGCTCTTCTCTGGAGCAACGATAGCTTTGCCCCTCCATGCATAAGCATATGGCCTCCGGCTGATTGGTCATTAGGACATCATGACCACAGACTTTTTTTTTAATATAAGATGTAATGTTTTTAAAAGTAAATTAATTAGCAATTGAAAGGCATGGGTTATGGACTTCATATATGTAAGCCTTTAAGAAAGATAAGTTCCTGACCCTGGAGACTACTCTAGCATCTTGGTGGATGAAACATTCACAGAGAGAGACATATCAAACAAAAGGAAAAAAAAAGAGGATTTGTCCATGTAACCATACATTTTCCTTGACTTAGGGCCTGAGTTGTCCAAATGGCTTCTGAAAGTGGGTGAAAACTCATGAACATGGGCATGGAACCTGACCCATTAAGTCAAAATTAGATGACAAGAAAGTACAAAATCTCCCTTAAAGAAATAAATTGCAATGCTAGCCCATATAATACTCATAATTTCATGAGAAAAATGTTAACTGTATTCTATGAACTCAGTTCTGAAGCCCAAATAACATAAACAGATTGCAATGAGCAGAACTAATTTGTGCTCTTAGCATCTAAGGAAGTTTCTGGCATTTCCTTAGTGGGCCCTCATTAATATTTATTGAAGTTAATACAGGGCCAGATGTACAGCACAGATTCCCTCAACTTTTTTCATTTTTAAGCAATTTTTGGAGTATATTTTACAAAAGATGATTTTTACAAATCAATTCCAAATTTGTTTGTCACTCTAATCTGACCTATTTAAAGATGGCATCTGATAGAGTTGGAGAGATAAGTTTAGGTTTTTGATTGTAATAAAAAAAAAAAAATAAGCTTAAAAAGATATGGAAAAGGAGATAGAGACTGCTACTCAGACATTTATTTATCCTATGTTCCTTGGGCATTCCTTTTCAAAATAGACCTCCACAAAAGTAAAGATTTGGGGCATTGGCAATTCAGAATATTATAATATAAGACAATTTTCAAAGAATAGGGGTAACTACCTGTTGGGGACCCAATGGTGTACCATACAGACCTGGACTTACTGTTTTGGTCAGCCTTATGAAATACAAAAAGGAAATTGTCGTATTTTCACCACTCTGCTGTTCTAACTTAAAGGCAGACAGACTTGGTGCTGGAAGGCTTTTCATTTTATGTCCGCTTCATGTTCCTTTTCCAAATTGGTCTCAAAGTCTGGGTGTGGAGGTTGGGAGATATGAGTAGCCTTAGGCCTTTACCTTCATTGACCTAGGATACGTCTCCCCCTTGTTCTGAGCCTCCATTTTCCCATCTTTAAAGGACTATAGGAGAAATGAAGAGATAAACTATAAAAATTTTCTTTAAATAGAGAATTTTATGATCCAAATGGTTTAGAAGGCTGTCCAGTCTGAAAGGTTTAGCTGTTGTATAAGTAATTTTGCTGTTATAACCTAAAAAGATCCTGGAAATAATTCTAGGGATATCCTCACCATGACAACCATTGATTCCAATGTTCTTGATGGGCTGATTCCCTAAAGTTAAGTGAATTTTGTGCACTTTAGAAATTAGGTGATAAACCCAGGTAGACAAAGACATTGGCTGCTTGCCTTTGTTCTCCTGGAGCATTGGTGCTTTTAGCAGTATTATCAAAAGTCTTTTTGATTAAAAATGTCAATTCTGCCTTTCTTCTCACCCTGCTCTTACTTTTCCCTAACTAAGAAAAACAGCTTCAGAATCCAAAGTTACCTCAGGTCTAATGCCTATGTGTTGAGAATAAAACAAACTTTTCTTACTTAATGAGAACAGCCTGAAGTCTATGTTAAGAAAATACAAACTAGACAAGATGTTCAAGCAACAGAAAGCCAACTAAATAGCTGAGCACCATTCCTTCTTTAATGTGAGCTGGTTATCCACCAAGCTAAAATGCTTAGAGGGCAGTGGAAACACATCTCCATTTTTTTTCCTTTAACCATTTTCTCTCATTTAGTTATGAATTTTGGTAAATTAGTAAAAAAAGGATACTCTTGCATCTCATTCCATCCTGTTTCTCAGCCTTTCTTTTCCAAATTGGGCTGGAGGATATCCAAGTGATTGGGAAAATAAAAATTCACAAAACCAGCAGGCTGGAAATTGATGGTGATTCCTCAATGCCCACATAATTAAGTATGCCCTTTACTTTATGTTACTCCAATTGAAGTTTTCTTTGATTGTTACAGATTCGGTTTTGATAATAATGAAAAATGCTGTTATTTGCATGTTTCACAGAAACCTATGATGATTTAGCTTTTTATGTACTTTCTCCCCCTCTCGGATAGTGTATCTTTTCTTTATGCCCGTTGGCATTTCTACTCACCTGTCTTATTCTTTCTCCTCTCTCCCTACCTTCTCTCCCCATCTCTCTCTCACTCCTACTTGATCTGCTTCTTCTAACTCCTCTTGATCTCCTTCTACTCTCTTTCTCTTTTTTTCTACTTATTGCTATCCCTTACTTTTTTCCCCCAATTACAGTAAACCAGGGCACTCAGTATAAATGAAATCATTTAAAGGGGTTTTCTTAGATGTGTGTTCATATTTTTTGGGGAAAATCCTATAATTTCAATTTAATAAGCATTGGGTTTGTGCAGTACTGAGGGTATGATGGGCACTGAGAATATGAAGCTAAATAAAACACAGCCCCTGTATGAGAAATCTAGTGGAGAAGAAGCATGTGTTTTGATTGAGGAGTCAGAATGTATGATGGGAAAAGTAAAATAGTTTTATTTTTCCAATAACTTTCACAAATGTATTTTGCCAGCTCCCCTTTATTGCTGAAGACTGGATTCAATGAGTCTCGTGTCTTTCCCTTAGGACTTTAATTGGTATTTATTGCTTTATATTATCTAGCTTTAAGGCTTTGTGCTAAACGGTTTTTATTAAAATAGATGCAGATTCATTCACCATAACAATGCCTATTCTATCATAAAGGAGATATTTCTAATTCCAACTTTTTTTTTAGCAAAACATGAGAAAAATTATGCACAAAATCACAACATTTATCTGTCACTTAATGGCTACCAATTGAAAGAGAGATATCACAGAATATATCCATGGATATAAGAAGGAATTCACAGATCTGACAGTAAAATAAAATGAAATTCTTCAGTTCCTTCTTTGTCTATAGATTGTTTTCTCTGTCTCGGCTACGTTTTCTCTGGACAAAATATGTACATTCAATTACCAAGCAATGAACCAATAGGGTGAGTTAGACTTTAACCTTAGTCACCTATATGTTTTACAAGCATGTGCTTTACAAACACTTTATCTTTAAAAAACTCTCTGGCAGCCTGGCAGATGTGTGTTCAGTTGGTTGAACAATGTCTTATGAACCAGAAGATCATGGCTTGATTCCTGGTTCAGGCACATGCCAGGGCTGTGGGCTCAACCCGTCTTTCCTTGGTCGGGACCATGCAGGAAAGAGCTGATCAATGTTTTTCATTGATGTTTTTACCTCTCTCTCCCTCTCTTCTCTCTGAAATCAATAAAAACATGTATATTTTAAAAATCAGATGTATGCCTATGTCCAAGTCAGTATCTCACTGGTGTCTATGACAGAATGGGGCCAAGTTTGTACCTGACCTAGTCATCATCACTCATTTCACATGTGAGATGATTTCTATAATTTTTTCCAATCTGACCACAAAGCATATTTATCTCTTAATTACTGAGATTTAGATACTGGGATCTCATTCAATATATAAAAATCTTACTGTCTAGGGTTTGGGTGTTGGCATCTGTTTATTTTTTACTTATTTGTTTTGATCTTTAAATATGTAATTATACACATATTGATTCTTAGTATAGTGTATCTGCTACATTTCAGACCATGGTTTAAGATAAATAAATGAGCAGGACATGATCTTTGTCAGAACAGCCTGACAAAGACTGTGATAGAATTACAAATAGGACATTGCAGAAGACAGGAAAGGACTGTTTATGAACAGGGTGGATAGAGCCAATGCATACCCTGACTTCAGAAGAAGAAGGAATTATTTGAGCTGAAGAGACAGAGATATGCATTTCAGAGAGATTATGCAAGTGTGAAAGGGAGAAACAGAAGGGCATATGTTAACTGAATTGAAAATAAATAGATTCTGCCTGGCCAGGTACTTCAATTGGCTATAGCGTTCTCTCAATATGCAAGGTCTCTAGTTCAATCTCTGGTCAGGGCACATACAAAAATCAATCAATGAATGCCTAAATAAGTGAAACAATAAATCAATCCCTCTCTGTGTGTGTGTCTCTCTGTCTTTCTTCCTTTCTCTCTCTTTCTCTAAATGCAACCTTTTAAAAAAATGCTTAAAATAGATAGCTCCTAACACAAAAAAATCAGATTATTTTCCTCTGAGATGATTATGGATAGAAATAGGTATTACATATATTTTCTTAATTGGGCAGGAGAAAGGCAGTCAGTCCCATGTCTTCATCTCATCACTGACAGATATCTCACAGATAAGAACAAAAGGTGGTTATTTCATGAAAGCTACACCACAACTCATATCCCTCTAGATCAGATGGTTTCTGAGTTTCCTCCAGTCCCAGTGGGAGCTGTTATCAGGGTTCAGAGACAGAAAGGATCCTGGCACTTTTTGATGAGATCCACTGGGGATAATAACCTCCCCAAATTTGAACTTTGTTGTGTAGCATTTTTGGAGAATGGGATTCCTGAAAACAGCCACACACAAATGAACCAAATGCACATCCTTCAAGTACTCAGTTTTAAAACTATCATATGTCCTTTGCCTGAGAAAAAAACACCTTCCTCCTGTTATAACCGGTTAGTTTCAGGAAGAAAATCTTTCCCTGCACTGACTAGAAGCATGCAATGCCTGCATCATTCAAAAGTTATTTTTCTATAAATGAGGTGAATAATCACATAAGGAAGGGAGGTGCTAAGGCAGGTTGTTTGAGGAGTTGAATGAAGAGTTGGGAGAAGAGGATTATAAATTCTTAGCTTCTTTCTGGGTTTGGTTTGGGTCAAGGGCATGTACTTGGTTGTGGGCATGTCTCTTCCTCTCTGTAAAAAATCAATAAAATATATTTAAAAAATAAAGAAAGAATGATATATGAAATATTACCTGTTGTAATAGCATGGATAAACCGAGAACAGTGGTTCCCAACCTTTTTTGGTCTTCCCCACCTACGCATCTCTAAAATCCCGATGCCCCTTTCTTCTGTGACATATAATTCTTATTAACGAAAACTGAACTCCTATTCATGTGGAGGAAGTTTAAAAGGACATTAATTTGGTCCAAAGAACATGGCATCCATGAAAGAGAAAAATGAAAGAATGAAAGGACAGTTGAAGACTGAGAAAGAAATCACTAAAAAATGTTTAAAAAATAATAATATGAAGTGATATGAAAAAATAGCAAATAAAGTCTCAAAGCATATAATAGAGAACTTAAATGCATAAATATGTCACAATATACACTGGCCAAATTATTATGATCTCTGAAAGCCACTCGGTGTACATTCTATATAATAAAAGGCTAATATACAAATTGTTTCCTAGACCAGGAATTCGACCAGCAGGCAGGCTGGACAACTGTCCATGTCCCCTCCACCTGGCCAGGCTGGCCAGACCCCACTCATGTACCAGGCCTCTAATGTGTGTGTGTGTTCACACTGAGTGAACAGATTATTATGCATTCAGAGATCATAATGATTTGGCCACTCAGTATATATTTGCATACTGTATGTGAGGCTCCTAGAACTATAAGAAATGCAAAAAAAATCACTGTTAATAACTCATTCTTGAATTAAAAATCAAAATTGCCCCCTGTGAGGCATGTGTCCCATGTTGGAAACCACTAACATAGAATGTATTATGCTCAGTGAAATAAGCCAGTCAGAGAAAGACAAATGTCGTATGATTTCACTTATATGTAGAATTTTGAACAAAATAAGCTAACAAACAAAATACAAACACCTAGATACAGAGAACAAACTGATAGCTGTCAGATGAATGGAGTTTGGGGGACTGAGTGACAAAGGCAAAGGGATAAAGTGTACATCCCTTAAGATGTACATGGTAGTTGTAGAGTAGTCATAGAAATGCAGATAAAAAAAACAGTATAGGAAATATAGTCCAAAATAACTCTGTGTGAGGTCAGGTGGGCACTTGAAGCAGTGGGTGGCCTCTCTGTAAAGTACATGATTTTCTAACCACTTTGCTGTAAATCTGAAAATAATATGGAATAGTATTGAAAAAAATTAAAAAAAAAATAAAACTGAAAACATTTACAAAAATAAATTAGACAAAGAAAAAAAGGAGAGTCCATCAGGGAAAAGGGACACATATGTAAAACTTTAAACGATAAAAAAATAAAGGAATATAATAAGTGAAAATTTAAAAAAATGTGAGCAAAAAAGACATTTCTCGTGTCATTATTATAAAAAACAAAAATTATAAGTAGCTAAATACACAAAATTTTATTTAGTTTAAATGAAAAGTCCATCAGTATAGTGGACTATGGTGCATCCATTTAAAATTATGTGGATATTTTGTTTTGTTTTTCTATAGATATTTTATTGATTTTTTTCAGAGAGGAAAGCAGAGGAATAGAGAGTTAGAAACATCAATGAGAGAAAAATATAGGTCAGCTGCCTCCTGCACGCCCCCTCCTGGGGATGTGCCTGCAACCAAGGTACATGCCCTTGACCGAAATCAAACCTTGGACTCAGTCCGCAGGTCGACTGTCTATCCACTGAGCCAAACCGGTTTCTGCTAAAATTATGTTTTTAAATTATTTCATGATCTGAGGAGATTTTTATAAATTTTTATAAATATCACCTTGCATACAAAGAGTTAGATATAAATTTGTGTGCACAGTTCGACCCTTTGGAAGATATATATATATATATATATATATATATATATATATATATTTGGAAGATATATATATATATATATATATATATATATATATATATATATATATTTGGAAGATATATATATATATATATATATATATTTGGAAGATATATATATATATATATATTTGGAAGATATATATATATATATATATATATATATATTTGGAAGATATATATATATATATATATATATATATGTTAAGTGTGTGTGAGTGAATAAGTATATGTGAAGACAGAAAACGGAAGACAATGAATTAGCAACAATGATCTATAAACTCTTAGAAGTATTGTTGTTGTTTATTTTTAACGTGTTCTCTCAGTTTTCAAATCATCTACCATAGTATTTTATATATTTTAGTAAAAGTCAATGGTTTGGCAATATGAATCTTCAATTATTTCTGCAAGGATGTCATGCTCGTGTACGTAACCTACTTTGATGGAATGAGAGCAAGTAAAATAGGTGACTATCCAGGAGATCCTCTGGGAGCCTTTCTGTGGCTCAACTGTGTATTCATCTGCTAAATCTATGACAGGTGTTTCTCCATTAATCTGGATTTCAAAATGAAAAAAAAGATTTGTAGAACAGAGCCAGAGGGATCAATGATGGCAAACATAGGCATGAATGAAAATCCAAACTTTTTTTGTAGTAAACTGTTGAGAATTGATGGCTGTTTTACCATAGAATAACGAAGAAAAAAAAAAAAACTTGAGTGACATAGTCTATGCCATTGAATTTTCTACTTTAGAGATTAGTTAAGTGACTATCTGGTTATTTTAAGCAAGTAATTTGTTGTTAATCTTATAGAACTAGATTTTAACAGACTTAGCTGTCTCAGGAGTAACAATATCAAGTCAAACCAAATATAATTCCGTCTAATTTTCACCTTCATCCAGTTAATATTTCCAATTTTGCTGATTAGATACATGAATGAATATAATTTATTCTTTATGTTCACTTGTATACTTTTATTCCCTGATCTTTTGAAATCTGATTTATATCTGTGCCAACATACTAAATTTAGTCATAATTTTGATATTTTGAACCTTACAGCCCAATTATTTAATATCTTAAATTGAATGTTTTAAATGTTTCCATTATTATATCTATTTATGCATTTTGATAGGAATTCCAATGAAGACTGTAATGTCTTCTTAGTAAATGACAACAGAAAGCAGAGGATGTCAGTGTGTACCACCACTGGTAAGGTTACCTTTAATCTGTTAGTTAGGATGATGTTTAATAGGATTCTTCACTGTAAAGTGACTATTTTTTTTTTTTTACAGAGAGGGAGGGAGAGGGGTAGAGAGTTAGAAACATCGATGAGAGAGAAGTATCAACCAGCTGCCTCCTGCACACCGCCTACTGGGGATGTGCCTGCAACCAAGGTACATGCCCTTGACTGGAATTGAACCTGGGACCCTTCAGTCCTCAGGTCAATGCTCTATCTACTGAGCCCAACTAGCTAAGGATGTAAGGTGACTATTTTTCCCTTTGTCATTATTGGTCAATCTGTAGAAAAATAGTTTCATACCACATAAATATCCTGATCCTAATGAAACATCCATTAATTTTAATATATATTCACAGTTTTGTCAGAAAATACGTATATCAGAATAAACACATGGATTCTAATTGTGTTGGATGTATTACAACCTGTGATAATCATTATCTGATTTGCTGATCAAATTGCCCAAGTTTGACCACTGAGAGATCCATCAATCTGGCTCCTATTCTTTTTGGGTCTCTCAACAGCTCTTGGGATGTTTCATAGTTCTGGCCCAAAAGGATATTCTGGACTCTATTTGTAATTTATCTAAAAGCAGCTGCTTTCCGAAGAAGCTCTGATTTCTTTTGATGGAGAAGAGTATTTAGAAACCAAGATGTAGCTTTGTGTGTGCTCATTCTCAGTGGGGTTGGGAAATATGAAGAGATATAAATGTGTTGAGGTATTCTTTTCCTTATCTTTTTCTATCTAAAACCTTGACTTTATACCGTTACTTCCAATCCAGAATTCAGTTTACTGTTTCCTTCAAATGTATTTGCAAATTTCTTTAATACTGAGAAATCCAGTTCACATTACATTAATATTTAATTTTTGCTTAATCATAAAATACACAGAAGGTAGTTTCAGAACTGCTAAATCCCAATAATTGAAAAAGAAGCCTGCAACTGGAGTTCACTAATCATTTACAGTTATTTTTATTTTTAGTCTGAGTGTACACAGTTATAACATTGCATAGCTACTTATACTTGTTTTGCTTCAGGGTAGTCACAACATTTCTTGGAAATTTAAATATGTCAGTTGACTTCTTGTTTGAATTCAAATTTATGGTGTTTTTTTCTTCCCAGTCCTTACAGATTTTATATTTTTGGATACGTAAAACATTAACCTAGTTCCCTAAGCCAAAATTATAAAAAAGGTACAATTGAAGAAGTGACTTTCCTCCACACACAACATTTCTACTCCATTCATAGTGACTCTTCATAAATAATCCATCTTATTCATGTATGGTGTATTTATTCTTACCATTTGTAGCAACCTGGTTGGAAATGGAGAGCCTTATGCTTAGTGAAATAAACCAGTCAATGAAGGAGAAGCATCACATGATCTCACTCATTTGTGGATAATAAAGAACATTGTAAACTGATGAACAAAATAATAGATACAGAGACAGTAAAGCTTCAAACAGACTGAAATTACAGCAGGAAGATTAAGGTTAGGTGAGGTAGATAAGAGATCAATCAAAGGACTTGTATGCATGCATATAAGCATAATCGATGAACACAGACACTGGGGGGTTGGGGTATGCATGGGAGGGAGGGGGGCAATGGGGAGATATGTATAAAAATTAATAAAAAATGCTAAAAAAAGAAATTCAATACACATGTATTTTTACTTTCCATGTTCTCTTATATTAAATTGCATAATTTTTAATTTTTCTTTTTATTTAGCAATGTATCTTGAAAATCAGCCTCTTACATATGACCTTTAATGTTATTTCCAACATTTTGTTGGGGCAGTGTGGCAATTAGTAATTTTGTGCATTTGCATGTGTTGGTGATGTATCTTCCAAATAAATTCCTAGAATTGGGTCAAAAGTAACATTTATTTTCCAGTTTTTAAGTATTTTTAAATCATCTCTCATAATGGTTATACCAGTTTGTGTATTTACCAAATCTAAGTCATATGATTGTGTCTGTTTTCCCAAAGCTAAGCTACAGAAAGGCAAGCTAACATTGTTCTGCATGCTTCTCTATTTCAAGTATTTTTCTAGCACTTTATTATTTCTAGTGGAAGAGGAGATATTCTGCCTGAGCTCAGTACACTAAATTAATCAGAAATGTTTCTATTGAAGAGTGTCTGCCACATGTCACCACTTTGACTTTGTGATGGTCTTATCCATACATTCTCCTAGATGGATCTTATACTCAACCACAGAGGAAAAGCAGGGAGTGTCTGAACTTCACCTAGTGTCTAGCACAGATCTCCATATTGTTCTCAAAAAATATTTGCTTAATTAGTATATTTGTTTTTAAAAGGTAGGTAATAAAAAATGGAATACTAATGTAAAATATAAAGAAAGTACATATTAAGCCAGTTTGTGTGTTTTTTTTTCCTTCCCCTCAGTGCTCTTTCTAAATTGTACCAGGATTTTCTTTGTAGTTTCATCTGAAAAAGCAAATTGGAACTGAAAACTAAATAAGTGGTCATTGAGTGAAGGGCATTCCAAGAGCCCATGAGAAATAACCAGGACACCTGATGAGAGATGTGGACTGGAAAATAACTCCAGTTGAGTCTGAAATATAGTATACCTCTCTGTCTGAACTCCCCATTTCCTGCTTTTACTTCTCACATCAAGCTCCTAACACAGGAGAATTTCCTGGGGAATTTAAACTGACAGCTCCATGTTGATTAGAAGCCTTAGGCCAGGTATCCCTGAAATGAGATCAATGTTAGAGTGCTATTGCCTATAGCAACCATGGAAGAAGGGAACACAAAATAAAATAAATTCTTCACAGTAGTTTTTATTAGAAGAAAATATAAGAGTCAGAAGCATGGGGAAGAAAAAGAAAAGGGTTTCATATTGTGCCCTTAAAATATTTTTAACAATATTACTAGGAGAAAAACTATTTCCCTCTAAATAGTATAAGGAAAGTTATCTACATAAAATTGGCCACAGCTTGAAATTACACATATTTTGAAGCATTTGAGAAATAGTTTTATTTAAAGCAGTTTTAGATTTAAAATAAAAGTGAGAGGAAGGAACAGAGATTTCCCTATGCCACACATCATATGCCAGATGGTGCATTTGTTATAATTGATTGACACAGCATAATCACCCAAATTCTGTTTACATTAGACTTCCCTCTTGATGTTTTAAATATTATGACTATAATATAATACAGAGTATTTTCACTGCCGTAAAAGCCCTCTTGATCTGCCTGTCTATCTTGCCACTTGGTCATTAGCAACAACTGGTCTCTGTAATGTCTCCATAGTATTGCCTTTTCCAGAATGTCACATACTTGAAATTATACATTATGTAGGCTCCTTAGATTGGCCTCTTTCATTAAAAATATGCATTTAAGATTTCTCAATTTTTATAATGCCTTGAAAGCTCATTTCTTTTTAACACTGAGTAATATTCTACTGTATGAATACATTCCATTCACCTACTGAAGGACATTTTGGTTATTTCTAAATTTTGGCAATTGGAGGTAAAGTCTCTATAAACATTCCTATGGACATACATTTTCTTTCCTGTTATCACATTCATACACACACACACACACACACACACACACACACACACACATTGAGTGGCAAGATTATTATGTGTTCAGAGGACATAATAATCTTGCCACTCAGTGTGTGTGTGTGTGTATGTGTGTGTGTGTGTGTGTGTGTGTACACATATATACAAAATAGAGGCCTGGTGCATGAAATCCATGCATGGGGAAGGGGTCCCTCAGCCTAGCCTGTACCTTCTCCAATCTGGGACATCCCTCTCACAATCCAGAACTACTGGCTCCCAACAGCTCACCTGCATTTCTGATTGCCTCTAACTGCTTCTGCCAGCCAGCCTGATCACCCCTTAACCATTACTGGCTAGTCTGATTGATGCATAAATGTTCCTCTGCCAGCCTCATTGCTCCTAATTATCCTCCCCTGCAGGCCTGGTGAATTCTGACTGCCCTTTTCTACATGCCCAGGTGCTCCCAACTGCCCTCCCCTATAGGCCTGGTCTCCCACTCAACTGCTCTCATCTGCAGGTCTGGGTATCCCCCAACTGCCCTTCCCTGCAGGCCCAATCACCTCCAACTTCCCTCTTCTGCCAGCTTGGTCACCCCTAACTGCTCTTCCCTGCAGGCCTGATTGCCCCCAACTGTCTGCCTTTGCAGGCCTGGCCCCTTCAACTACCCTCCCATGCTGGTCATCTTGTGGCAGCCATCTTGTGTCCACAAGGAGGAAGCCATTTTTGACCACATTGGGGTATCCATCTTGTGTGTTGAAGTGACAGTCAATTTGCATATTACTTTTTTCTTTTTAATAAATCTTTATTGTTCATATTATTACAATTGTTCCTCTCCTCATCTCATATCTCCCCTCCACCTAGCTCCCACCCCACCCTATGCCCTTATTTCCCCGCACATGTCCTAATCCATAGGTGTATGATTTTTGTCCAGTCTCTCCCTTTACCCTCCTTACCTCTTTTCCCCTGAGAATTGTCAGTCCACTCCCTTTCTATGTCCCTGATTCTATTATATTCACCAGTTTATTCTGTTCATCAGATATTTAATTCACTTGCTTTTTAGGTTCACTTGTTGATAGATATGTATTTGTTGTTCATAAATTTTATCTTTACCTTTTTATTCTTCTTCCTCTTCTTAAAGAGTACCTTTCAGCATTTCATATAATACTGGTTTGGTGTTGATGAACTCCTTTAGTTTTTTTCTTATCTGTGAAGCTCTTTATCTGCCCTTCAATTCTGAATGATAGCTTTGTTGGGTAGAGTAATCTTGATTGTAGGTTCTTGCTATTCATCACTTTGAATATTTCTTGCCACTCTCTTCTGGCCTGCATAGTTTCTGTTGAGAAATCAGCTGACAATCATGTGGGAGCTCCCTTGTAGGTAATTAAATGTTTTTCACTTGCTGCTTTTAATTTTCTCTATTTGTCTTTTGCTCTTGGTATTTTAATTATGATGTGTCTTGGTGTGGTTCTCTTTGGATTCCTTTTGTTTGGGGTTCTGTGACTTCCTGGACTTGTAAGTCTATTTTTTTTTTCACTAGGTGGGAGAAGTTTTCAGTCATTGTTCTTCAAATAGGTTTTCAATACCTTGCTCTCTCTCTTCTTCTGGCACTACCATAATTCTGATGTTGGTATGCTTGAGGTTGTCCCAGAGTCTCCTTACACTATCTTCACAAATTTTATTCTTTTTACTTTTTGCTTTTTCAGTGGAGTGTTTTTTGCTTTTTCATATTTCAAATATTTGACTTAATTCTTGCCTTTCTCTAGTCTGCTGTTAGGTTTCTGTATACTATTTTTTTTTAATTTCAGTCAGTATGTTTAATTTCTAGTTGTCCCTTGATCCTTTCCTCTTGGGTCTCGCTAAATTTATCCATTTTTTTATATGAAATTCTTAAAAAAACCTTATAATTGTGGTTTTGAACTCTATAGTCAGTCATTTGTTTTCCTCCATTTATTTTGTTTGTGATCTGTTCTTTTGTCCCTGCATATTTCATTGCTTCCCTGAGTTGGTAGAATAGCTTTTTGTGCTAGATGTCCTATGTGGCCCAGTAGCTCTTCCTCCCCAGTTACCTGAGGTGGACACTCTTGGTGCACCCCTTTTTGAACTGTGTGTACATTCTTGTTGTAGTTAATTCTTGATTGTTGCTGTTATTACTGGTGGGAATTGACCTCCAAGCCAATTGGTCGTGAGAATCAGTTGTGTCTGTGCATGCGTGCTTGCCTCCAGACTTCTGCCTTTTGTTGGTGAGTGCATGAGTGCACAAGCACGCAAGTTTCTGGATCTCTGTCTTTCTGGTTCCCCTGAGTTTCTGTGCACTCTAGGGACCCATATGAGTCTGGTCTCACCTGACACCTAAGTTCAGTGCAGTTGGACCTGGATTTCAGTGCTGTTGTGAGATTCTATTTTCCTCCCACTGGAGAAAGCCAGCAGCTCAATCAGCAGGCAGCACTCTGTGTGTGCACTTTTGCGCACCCCAGACTTATGTACTTCATGGTTCCCCTGGATTTCCGGGCACTCCTTCCTTTTCACACCAGTCCAGACTCCACTGTATGGGTTTCGCCTGGAGCTGGGATACAGTGCAGTTGGGATGTTCTGTCTCACTCCCACTAGAGGAAGCCATCCAGACCCTCCTCCACCCATCCTCTCCATGAGCATGTCTCCATACCTCAGCTATATATAGCTCCTTTGTGTCTTTATGAGCCTCTCTATTTCCTTCTAGTTGTAGAATTTTCATTCAGCCAGCTTTCCTGTGGTTCAGGATGGTGTCTGTTCTGTCTTTTAGTTGTAATTTTGAAATTGTTGTGCGAGGCAGCAGCTTAGGTGTTCACCTACGCCACCATTTTGGTTTCTCCACCTGCATATTACTCTTTTATTAGAAAGAATATATATGTTAGAGGAGGACTGGTACATGAATTCATGCATGGTTGGGATCCAGCCAGCCTGGCCAGGGGGAGGGAATATGGGTAGTTGGCCAATATAGCTACTGGTTGAAGTCCTGGTCAGGAGGACAATTTGCATATTAGCCTTTTATTATATAGGATATATACTGAAGGGACAGATTATAATATGTTCAGAGATCAAAATAATCTGGCCATTTAGTGTATATTTTCTTTATTGCTTAAGGTGTTATAATGCATATGTGTCCTTACACCCCCATTTTCTACCCATCCCCCTCCTTGCTCTCACCCTCACCTCCTAGTGTCTGTGTACATTTGTTATGCTAGTAGGTATGCATACAAGTCCTTTGGTTGATCTCTCCTGCTTCCTTCAGCCCTCCTCTGTTTTCCTCTGACTTTTGATGGTCTGATCAATGCTTCTCTGTCTCTGTTTTTGTTCATCAGTTTATGTTGTTCATTATATCCCATAGATGAGTGAGATCATGTGATATTTATCTTTCTCTGATTGACTTATTTCACATAGCATAATACTCTCCAGGTCTATCCATGCTATTGAAAATGATAGGAGTTCCTCCTTTTCACAGCAGTGGAGTATTCCATTGTGTAGATGTACCATTGGATTTTAATCCACTTATTTGCTATGGGAACTTAGACTATTTCCAAATCTTAGCTATTGTATTGCTATGAACATAGGAATGCATGTTTCCTTTTGATTGGAGTTTCTAGTTTCTTGAGATATATTCCTAAAATTGGAATCACTGGGTCAAATGGGAGTTCCATTTTTAGTTTTTTGAGGAAACTCCATACTGTTTCTCCACAGTGGCTGCACCAGTCCGCATTCCTACCAGTAGTGCATGGGGGTTCCTTTTTCTCTGCATCCTCACCAGCACTTGCCACTAATTGATTTGTTGATAATAGCCATTCTGAAAGCTGTGAGATGGTATCTCATTGTGGTGAGTAATGACTTTGAGCATGTTTTCATATGCCAATTGATATGAAAAAGTATTTTACAAAATACAAAACCCTTTCTTGATTAAAAAAAACCCTCAGGAAGTGGAAATAGAGGGATCATACTTCCACATAATAAAAGCCTTATATGACAAAGCTAGAGCCAATGTCATACCCAATGGGCAAAAAGTAAAACCATTTCCCCTAAGAACAGGAACAAGATAGGGATGTCCACTTTAACCACTCCTGTTCAACATACTAGTGGAAGTGCTAGCCATAGCTACCAGACAATAAAAGGTAATGGAAGGTATACAAATTAGAAAAGAAGAAGTAAAATTGTCATTATTCACAATGGCATGATAGTGTTCACAGAAAACCCTAAAGACTCCATCAAAAAATATTAGCCTTAATAAATGAATTTGGCAATATTGCAGGATACAAAAAATAATATCCAGAAATATATGGTATTTTTACATACTAATAATGAACTTACAGAAAGAGAGATTGAAGAAACAATTCCACTCACCATTGTACCAAAAAATATTAAGATACCTAGGAATAAACTTAACTAAGGAGGTAAAAGACCTGTACTTGGAAAACTACAGGACACTGAAAAAAGGGATCAAGGAAGACATATAAACAGTTGAAAGTAAAAAAAGTGTTCATTGACTTGTAGAATCAGCATCATTAAAATGGTAATACTACCCATCTACATATTGAATGCAATTCCCATTAAAATACTAATGGTATATTTTATAGAATGAACTCTCCAACAATTCATCTGGAATGAAAAATACCTTGAGTAGATGCAGCAATCCTGATATAGAAAAACAAAGCAGGAGAGGTCTCAATACTAGATATCACACAATATTATAAAAACACTATTCTCAAAACAGCCTGGTACTGGCACAAGAACACACATCTAGACCAATAGAATAGGATAGAGATCCTAGAAATCAAACCAAACCACTATACTCAATTAATATTTAATAAAGAAGTTAAGAGCATAAATGGAGCCAAGTCAGTCTCTTCTATAAATGGTGTTGGAAAAATTGGATGGATACATGCAAAAAAAAACACACAAAACAAAACAAAAACCAACCAAACAAACAAAAACTAGACCACCAACTTACACCATACACCAAAATAAATTCAAAATGGATAGAAGACTTAAACTTAAGATGAGAAACCATAAAAATGCTAGAAGAATCCACAGGCAGCAAAATCTCAAACATATGCCAAAGCAATATTTTCACTGATACAGCTCCTAGTGCAATGGAAACTAAAGAGAAAATAAACAAATGGTACTACTTCAAAATAAAAAGCTTCTGTACAGCAAAAGAAACCATCAACAAAACAACAAAAAGTCCACCACATGGAGAACATATTAGCCAATGTTATCTCTGATAAGGGTTTAATATCCAACATTTACAGAGAATACATACAACTTAACAAAAAGAAGATAAACAATCCAATTTAAAAAATGGACAATGAACTAAATACTTTTTGAAAGAGGACATACAGAAGGCCAAGAGACATATAGACATACATTTTCAATGCCTTTGAAGAAATACCAAGGAACAACTATTTCCGGATTGTATGGTTTTGTAAGTATATTTTGCTTTGTAAGAAATGCCAAACTTACTTTCAAAGTGGCTAGACCAGCTTGCATATCACCAGCAATGTTTTAGAGTTCCTGCTGCTCCACATCTTCACCAGTTCTTACTAGTGTTGCAGATTTTGGCAATTCCAATAAATGTGTAGCAGTATTAGATGTTATTTAATTGTCATTTCACTGATGACAGATGATGTGCAGAATCTTTCCATATGCTTATTTGCCTTCCATATATCTTATTTCATGAGGAGCTTGTTAAGATATTTGGTCCATATTTTAATTGGGTTATTATTTATTGTTGAATTTTAAGTTCTTTACATATTTTGGATAATAGTTCTTTATCACATGTGTCTTTCTCATACTTATTATCACAGTCTATGGCTTGTCTTCTAATTGCCTTGATAGTTATCTTTCACAGAGCAGAGAATTTTTAAATTTGTAGTAAATTCCAGCTCAGTTATTTCATGGATTACATCTTTGTTGTTTTACCTAAAAATACATCATCACACACAACATCACTTAGGTTTACTCTTATATTATCTTCAAGG